>CM038728.1:34526298-34733798 GCA_021613375.1 Megaleporinus macrocephalus | reverse complement strand
ACTCGTCCCACAGTTTTCGAGATATCATCTCTGATGCAGCTCCAGATTGTTTAGTCTGATTGTGTGATTCAGGCTCTTGTACAGCGTTTTGATTGGACGCCTGGTTTCCCCATTGGAACAGATTCTTTTAGATTTTTTCCCCATTGAGAATGAATGGGATAGAAAAGTACATGCTCGTCTACTGAACTTCTGCTCAACCAAGAGACACCTTTTCACCTACACTAACTCAGCGCAGCCCCCCAACCGCAAATTAGGTGACCCACACTCGTCTGTTTGTCCTTTTCTTTACTCAGTCTTTCCTCCCATTGAATCCCATTCATTTTCACCTCCATGCAAACCCTATTGCATTCCTTTAACCTACAGCCAACAGTCTGCATGTACTCACTCAGAGCAGAAACCCAAACTGTTATCCACAGGTATACCAACCTGCACTCCTTTACTTATTGTTTCTTCATCCCTCGTTCCTCCTATAGACTCCCATTCATTTCTGGCTCCACCCAAACCCCAGTGTTTCCTTCAACCAGCAGCCACCAAACAGCAGGTCCTCACTCAATGCAGGTCCGCAAACTCTAATCCACAGACACACTGACCCACACTCCTCTATTCATTGTTTCTTCATCCCTCATTCTTTCCCATAGACTCAGATCGTAGAAGCAGATCATCTTAAACTGAAAGTTTCACAGTGAGAACTTTGATCTACTGAAAAGTGAGTAGCTAGTATAGGTAACGTTAGATACTAGCAGCTCCAGCTACTTAGCAAAGCTAACTACATAGTATGTGGGCGGAGCTTATTTACACAGAGGCTCTGTTTATTTGGTCTGGGTTGATTCTGTGTGTAAACCATTCAGCTCATCTAATTATTCTTGAGATCAGCCACAAAAAGAGAATGGTCTAGTAGCAGATCAAAGAGAGTGAATGGTGTAGAACCACATCTGTATAGAACACATCTTCTACGTAGAACATCGGAGAACATACAGCACATGTACTGTGATGGGGTTTTACTGTAGTCGTGTAATTCTGGAGAGTTGCTGCCGGTTCGTTCATCGTGAAATGCTTTGTTTTCTTATAACAGTGATGACATCGCGGTGGAGGAACCTGAGTAGAAGCAACCACCTTAAAGTATCCAGTGTTATTTGAGGACATCATGACAGCACTGGAGCAAAAACACAGCAAACATCCCACCTCTCAGAATAAGACGTCACTCCGGACCGGGCTGTCATATTTCACTTTAGAGGGTCTTCTCTAAAACATCCAGTCTTAAAAGGGTAGAAGGTCCGGCCCTCAAATGTGTGGTCAAGTACATCAACCATACCGAGAGGAGAAAAACACCCACAGACCTGTCATCACATCTGATGTGTGTACTGTGATGTGAAAGCAGAGAGAGAGAGAGAGAGAGACAGAGAGAGAGTTAGAGCATGAGTGAAAGAGAGAGAGAGAGCATGAGTTAAATAGAGAGAGAATGAGTGAAAGAGAGAGAGAAAGAGATAGTGAGAGAGAGCCAGTAAAATAGACAGAGAGAGAAATAGAGAGCAAGTGAGTGAGAGAGAGAGAGCGCAAGTGAGAGAGACCCAGTGAGAAAGAGAGAGAAAAAGCAAGTGAAACAGAAACCCAGAGAGAGAGAAAGAGAGAGAGAGTGAGAGAGCGTGAAAGAGAGAGAAAGCAAGTGAAAGAGAGACCCAGAGATAGAGAGTGAAAGAGAGACCAAGTGAGAGAGAGAGAGAGAAAGGGAGAGAGAGAGAGAAAGGGAGAGAGAGACCAAGTGTGAGAGAGACCAAGTGTGAGAGAGAGGGAGAGAGAGAGAGAGAGAGAGAGAGAGAGAGAGAGAGAGAGAGAGAGAGAGAGAAAGCAAGTGAGTGACCCAGTGTGAGAGAGAGGGAGAGTGAAAGAGAGAGAGGGAGAGAGAGAGTGAAAGCGAGTGACCCAGTGTGAGAGAGAGGGAGAGTGAAAGAGAGAGAGGGAGAGAGAGAGAGTGAAGAAAGAGAGAGAGGAGAGAGAGAGAGAGAGAAAGGGAGAGAGAGAGAGAGAGAAAGCAAGTGAGCGACCCAGTGTGAGAGAGAGGGAGAGTGAAAGAGAGAGAGTGAAAGAGAGAGAGGTAGAGAGAGAGGAGAGAGAGAGAGGGGAGAGGAGAGAAAGCAAGTGAGCGACCCAGTGTGAGAGAGAGGGAGAGTGAAAGAGAGAGAGGGAGAGAGAGAGTGAAAGAGAGAGAGGTAGAGAGAGAGAGAGAGAGAGAGAGAGAGGGAGAGAGAGAGAGAGAGAGAGAGTGAAAGCAAGTGAGCGACCCAGTGTGAGAGAGAGGGAGAGTGAAAGAGAGAGAGGGAGAGAGAGAGTGAAAGCAAGTGAGTGACCCAGTGTGAGAGAGAGGGAGAGTGAAAGAGAGAGAGGTAGAGAGAGAGAGAGAGAGAGAGAGAGGGAGAGAGAGAGAGAGAGGGAGGAACAGGAGGAGGTCTGTTGAGATGTGTCTGAGTGAACACTGGGCTGCGTGGGCTTCAAACACAGCTATTCTATTTTATCACTCTTTTAATTCATACGCAGCGGCTCGTTGCTTCCTCTACAGCCGGAGAGAGAGTGTAGATCTGTTTACTGTTGATGTTCTGACGCCTACAAGGTTCAAATCAAAGTCAGATAAAACACGTGCGGCGCTCCGCTGACCCTGGATACGGCAGATAAGCTTTATTAACGTAACAGAACCAGAACACAGAAACTCTCTCCGGTTATTAATCTTCATCTCAGCTTCACATCATGGTAAGGAAATCTGTGGAGCCGCTTCAGAAGCCCTGGAGAGAGAGAGGGTTCCCGGTCGCAGCCCCGCCAGCTGATATTAGGCACTATTATTATTATTATTATTATTATTATTTTGCTTTGTTGAGCACATCTGATCCAACTCGTTAACTAATTAAAAAGAACCTTGTTAGCTAAGTCTGGTCAGGTGTGTAGAGTGGAGAATCTATCTATCTATCTATCTATCTATCTATCTATCTATCTATCTATCTATCTATCTATCTATCTATCTATCTATCTATCTATCTATCTATCTATCTATCTATCTATCTAGTTAGCTAGCAGCACAGCTGTGTTTGATCCACTCACACCAGCACCACGTCAGTATCACTGCAGTGCTGAATCAGATGAACTACAGTCTGTAAGTGTAGCTCCTGTATGGTTTTAATGAATTGGCTGGTATGAGTGTGTGTGTGTATATATATATATATATATATATATATATATATATATATATACATAGTAAATATTGTATGGTGTATGTATTTGGATCCCTTTTAGACTGCGAGCCTCGGAACATGCTTATACTTCCACTCACTGGCCACTTTATTGGAAACACAGAGAGAGGGAGGGCGGGGGGGGGTGTTTCTGCTGGAAATGAGCGTCCACAGTAATAAGAATGATGTATTGAGTAAAGGTTATTCTTCCTTTTAAATGCTAATTGTTCTGTCAACAGTATTCATTCGCCGGAGACCCAAAGGGCACACATCCATTCTGTTTCAGTTCCAGGCAGATGTGAGGTCTGCGCTTTTTTGTGTGAGGGTGAGTGAGTGTGTGTGTGTGTGTGTGTGTGTGTTTGTGTGGGGATTGTAATTAGATGAGCCTTGTTTATCTTCATGACCTACCAAATTCCAGAAGCGGAGTGAAGAGAGAGCCGACGCGCATGACAGCCTGATTAGACCACATTGCAGCTTCTCCAACCCTGTTACAGTCCAGCTTAGCAAGAACTCACCTGGAATTCCATCCATATATCCCAAATTTCTCATTTTCAGATTGCTGGAGGGATGCAATAACAATATTAAACCATTTTCTCCATTTTTAATACAGCAATGTCACGATACAAAAAAGGAAATTAATTATTGCTGAAAAAAATTCAATTTTTGTGAAAATTGTGAAAATGTATTTGCTAAAATCACTTAAAACGAGTAAATATTATTTATTATTTAATGTTCTTCTCAGCTTTTTGGTAGAGCACGTCCTGAGTCACTACACCTACAAGAAAGTGTTTAACTCAACCTGATGGTGCGTCTCTACCAATTGTTGGAGGTATGTTAGCCTAAAACATTCCAAAAGAGGTCAGTGCGTCTTTCAGTAGACACATATTTACTGTTCCAAACAGGAAGCAACAAGTAAAACACTCCACACGAGGAATTTTCAAAGACAAACATTTTCTTTCAGCAGTTTCAGTTTTAGTTTCAGTTTCATGATGAATGGACCAATAGAAATGCTCCAAAATCACTCAGAACGAAACCTCTTTTACATTAAAGTACAATGAAAGTGAAGACCGTGTTCAGCCTCTGTTGTAAAGTTGCTGTTGTAAAGTTGTTATTGTAAAGTTGCTGTTGTAAAGTTGCTGTTGTAAAGTTGCTGTATTGAAGTTGCAGTTGTAAAGTTGCTGTTGTAAAGTTGCTGTTGTAAAGTTGCTGTTCTGGAGATGCTTGTTTTAATTTGGACAGAGATGATATTCTAGTTTAGAGGTTTCGATTATCAAAGTTATGTAACTTTCTACAACAAAGACTGTTTTGTAATACATGCATCACCAAACGATTTCAGTGTTTTGTTATGCTAAGATAATGTAATTAGAATTATTATTATTTGTAAGACTTCTAATTATTTATATATGAGTACATATGACTACGTGTATCCTAAATACACACACATATATATATATATATATATATATATATATATATATATATATATATATATATATATATATATATATATATATATATATATACACACACACACTGCCCATTTACTTATCAGCTCCACTGACCATATAGGAGTGATTAAACACTGTGTCCACTCACTGTCCACTCTATTAGACACTCCTACTACTTGCTGGTCCACCTTGTAGATGTAAAGTCAGAGACAGTAGCTCATCTGCTGCTGCACAGTTTGTGTTCCTCTAGTTCTTCATCAGTGGACACAGGACGCCGCCCACAGGACACTGCTGTCTGGATAGTTTTGGTTGGTGGACGATTCTAAGTCCAGCAGTGATACTGAGGTGTTTAAACACTCCAGCAGCAGCAGCACTGCTGTGTCTGATCCACTCACACCAGCACAACACACACTAACTAACACACCACCACCACGTCAGTGTCACTGCAGTGCTGAGAATGACCCATCCCCCTAATAGTATCTGCTCTGTGGTGGTCCTGTGGGGGTCCTGATGATTAAAGAACAGAGTAATAAAGTATACAGAGAATCAGATGAACTACAGTCTGTAAGTGGAGCTCCTGTATGGTCAGTGGAGCTGATACAGTGGACAGTGAGTGGAGGTCCTGTATGGTCAGTGGAGCTGATACAGTGGACAGTGAGTGTATATAAGGAGGGGGTTTTAATGTTATGGCTGATCTGTGTGTGTGTGTATATATATATATATATATATATATATATATATATATATACACACACACTATATTAAATATATTGATAATGAGGGCCACTTCTGCAGAGGGGCCCCTGCGCTTTTCTTTACTTTAGCGTATTTTTAAGGTTAAATGACAGCGTTTAAGTTAGTCTTTCTCTTTAAAGGTCAGGTGAATATTTTATCTTTGACCAGGCTGGATGTATTGAAATGTTAATGTAAATACCAGCAGAGCCGAAGCTGCAGGACAGCTTCAATGAGGGAAGTGTTAGGAAAGGTCAGTGACGTCCCCCACCTGCCTTACACTCCCACTCATACCTCAGAACACTCTGCAGCGCTGTTTCTGACAACCTGACAGCACACAGGCAACACTTATGATATCCCAGTGGGTGAAGTCCTGCAGTCAACCCAGAGTATATGAGAATAATCTGATTATTTTACTACTTTAGTAGGAAGCTGTTGTTTATTTCTCATTTTTCTTCCCATGAACTGAAGTGGATACTCTCACCACTCAAAGCTGCCATAGAATAGAACTGTATATAGACTGCTATAGTGTAATACTGAGAGATCAGAACTCAGAACTGTCCAAATTCACACAGTGACCACCGAATCAACCTTTTACCATGATCATATCTGGACCACTGACCCAAACCTACATCTCTATACTAAATTTATTGCAGGTAAAGGTCAGATTTCTCCCGAGTGTGAGATTGAGGAAATTAACTTTTTGCTTAAAGGTGCCAAAAATTATGGAGCTTATTAAGATGGACCAAATTATATGTCTGCTCATTTCAATAGACATTGCCTGTATAAAAAAACTTCATAAGGGCCGAATATTACTTAAAATCTTCAAAATATTGGCGTTATATGTGAGATTTGACAAATTAGTCATAGTAAAATTAGTATTATTATAAATTTAACATTAGAAATTTGATATAAGATCATTCAGAACTGGCTAATTATGAATGCATGTTAAGTAAAATTAAATAAAAATGCATGAAAATTTAAAATTCTAAGTTAAAACATTGTATGTGGTTCATATACTGCCTAAACGTCTGGCCCAAAAAACTCTAATATTTAGTTTAACCTGATTTAATTTACTCATTTTTGCCAATGGGATAGTCAAACTAATGATAAACTAATCATATATGGGTAATTCTTTAATTAGGGGAACTTTTACTTACCTAGGTTATAATTTTTTGTTAAAATTACTTTACATTTTAGGTATTAAAAAGATAATTCCTTTCATCACCAAAAAAATTACACACCAAAATAATTATGATTTTTTTCTAACGATTTAAACATCAATATTTTGCTACTTTGGCCTTGTCCCCAACCCAGACTTCAAAACTTCCCAATAAAATACTAAGAAGTGATCAATTTATGAAAAAGATCTCAATATGAGTTTTATAAAAACTTAAAAAGAAACTAAATGTACTGTTGTTTTCATATTTGTACCTATGCATATTTTTGAGCAATATATTATCATTTCCAACATTATCATCATTACTGCAACAGTGTATGACTTCTACAGGGAATTATTTAAAGGTAGCACTTCTTTATGTTGTAACCATGGAAACAAAGACTTACAAAGGAGCACATGTCAGCCATGAGTGAGTAGTGACATGTTAATGTGTGTAAATGGGAGTTAAAATTTGTATCACTATAAATGTACTATAAATCTAACATTAGAAATTTGACAAAAGATTTTTCTGAAATGGGTAATTATGAATGGATGATAATTAATAAAATGTAATAAAAATGCATGCAAATTGAAATTCTGAGTTAAAACATTGTATGTGGTTCATATACTGCCTGAACGTCTGGCCCAAAAAACTCTAATATTTATTTTAACCTCCTTTAATTTACTCATTTTTGTCAATGGGATAGTCAAACTGCTCCATAAAATCTTCTCCAGCACATCCCAAAGACCTCCAATGGGGTTAAAGTCTGGACTCTGTGGTGGTCAGTTCATGTGTGATGATGATTCCTCATTTTCCCAGAACCCCTCTTTCAGAATTGTCATTCTGGAATGTTAAGAAATGTATGTGACTGTCATGCACAGAAATGACTGTGCATGACTGGAGCATCACTTCATGCTCTTCCCTTCTTAACCTGACGATCCCATCACTCTGGAATAGGGTCAGATTGGACCCATCAGACCACATGACCACATCGTCCAGTCTTGTTATGCTTCCCAGCAAACTGGAGCTGATTAGTCTCACTAACGAGCGTCCACTCAGCTGTTCAGTCCCAGTACTGTGAGTTCTGGTCGTGTGGAAATGATCTTCACTACCTTCACAGTCGGGATTATACTGTCCAGACCTGTTTAAGAAACACAGTGAGATCTTTTTCCTGACCAGGATACACAGATCTTCCCACACAGTTGTTCACGGACTGAGAAAATAGGTTCTTTATTGATCACAAGGCTGGTTCCTGAACCTCCAGCCTTGAGATCGTCACATTTAACCTATACATACAGTAAAACACTCACATACACACACACTAGTGAACAGACACACTAGGGGCCCAGAGTGGTGGGCAGCCCTACCACAGTGACAGCAATCAGGGGTTAGGTGCCTTGCTTAAGGGCACTTTAGTAGTGTCCTGTCGGTTCATGGGATCGAACCCACAACCTTCCGGTCACTGGCTGGGTCTCTAACCTTCAGCTCACGGCTGCCCCATGAAGCTCCTCCCTGTATCAGTTACAGCTGAAGCATTAATCACTGTAAGAATGATCCAATCAGAGCCTCATATTTAACTTATTTACATACAAATAGCAACTGTTGGTCAAATATAGGCTGTGTCTCAAATCCTAGTGAGTGTCTAAGTAGGCTGTCTAGGTAGCAGCTGTGTAAGTATCAGTGTTCTCTCCTCATCTCTCCTCATAAAACAGATTACTGAGACGCTCTAGTTAGAGAGAGACTGCGTCACGGCTTGTTCCCGCCCACTGCAGCACGCCACCGGTGGTTTAGCTGGTTGCTAAGCTACCGGCCGGCATTTAAAACAATAGCCCGAGGCTTAAAAATCTGCTAGCATAAATGCTAATGTCTGGAGTATAAAGTGTAAATGGTGAAGGACTCGTTACAGAGTTGATAATTAAATACTGTTTTGTGTGATTATATGACCAGAAACACATTAAAACTCCAGAGAATCAAAATAACTCACATTTTAAAACCACTTCACTGCTCCTAGATTAGCCTGCGGTGCATCATGGGATTGTCTTAGCGGCTGAGGAAGCGTTCGATGCTTCCTTAAAATCAGGTCTAAATAAGGTTCCTCAGTAGACAGCATGTTTAAGGTATGTAAGAATTGGGACAGTCTACATGTCTGGAGTACATACTATGATGTAAAATGCTGTCTATGTAGGAGTTTAGTAGGATTTGAGACACATCCATAATAACTATAACGCAAGTTTCATCAGTTAATGTTTATAACTGTCCATCATCATAGTTCAAAGGCCTAGATCGTTTAAAACATGTTCTTTATAGTGTAGCTGCCTACCGAACAGTTCTCCCCTGTTGGAATACAAGCATGTACAAGCAAGTAAAAGTCTGTGGCCCCTGAGCTGATATTGTAAAAGTCTTTATCTAATCAATAATTGTATGTATAGATCTGTTATTGTGAGAGAAGTAGATCAGATCTTGATCCAGTTTGAAGAACAAAGTTAGGTTCCAGATTTCTCCTGGACGCCCCAGACATTGTATGAATGTGTTCAGTTCCTTCAGCAGCAAATCTTGATTTATCTTAATGAAGTACTGAGCAGTCAAAGCAGGTATTAGATGAGAACTGATAATAATACTGGGTTGTTTAGGAGAAGCTTGGAAAGAGTTAAATAAACACACTGACGTATGAAAAACACTACTTACTCTATTAATAATGATTATTTTAAAAAATAAAGTGTAAAAGCTCTACTTACTCTATTAATACTGATTAATATTTAATAATAAAGTGTGAAAGCACTACTTACTCTATTAATACTGTTTAATATTTAATAATAAAGTGTGAAAGCACTACTTACTCTATTAATACTGTTTAATATTTAATAATAAAGTGTGAAAGCACTACTTACTCTATTAATACTGTTTAATATTTAATAATAAAGTGTGAAAGCACTACTTACTCTATTAATACTGATTAATATTTAATAATAAAGTGTGAAAGCACTACTTACTCTATTAATACTGTTTAATATTTAATAATAAAGTGTGAAAGCACTACTTACTCTATTAATACTGTTTAATATTTAATAATAAAGTGTGAAAGCACTACTTACTCTATTAATACTGTTTAATATTTAATAATAAAGTGTAAAAGCACTACTTACTCTATTAATACTGTTTAATATTTAATAATAAAGTGTGAAAGCACTACTTACTCTATTAATACTGTTTAATATTTAATAATAAAGTGTGAAAGCACTACTTACTCTATTAATACTGTTTAATATTTAATAATAAAGTGTGAAAGCACTACTTACTCTATTAATACTGTTTAATATTTAATAATAAAGTGTAAAAGCACTACTTACTCTATTAATACTGTTTAATATTTAATAATAAAGTGTAAAAACTCTACTTACTCTATTAATACTGTTTAATATTTAATAATAAAGTGTAAAAGCACTACTTACTCTATTAATACTGATTAATATTTAATAATAAAGTGTAAAAGCACTACTTACTCTATTAATACTGTTTAATATTTAATAATAAAGTGTAAAAGCACTACTTACTCTATTAATTCTGATTAATATTTAATAATAAAGTGTAAAAGTACTACTTACTCAATTAATACTGTTTAATATTTAATAATAAAGTGTAAAAGCACTACTTACTCAATTAATACTGTTTAATATTTAATAATAAAGTGTAAAAGCACTACTTACTCTATTAATACTGATTAATATTTAATAATAAAGTGTAAAAGCTCTACTTACTCTATTAATACTGATTCATGTTTAATAATGAAGTGTAAAAGCACTACTTACTCTATTAATACTGATTAATATTTAATGATAAAGTGTAAAAGCACCACTTACTCTATTAATACTGATTAATATTTAATAATAAAGTGTAAAAGCACTACTTACTCTATTAATACTGATTCATATTTAATAATAAAGTGTTTACTAAGTAAATAAAAACTGTGTTTTATTTAAAGTAACTTTCCCAATTGTATAAAATTACTGTGTGTATGTTAAAAATTCATATAAATTCTATTTGTTACACCTTCTATCTTAATGTACAGGCCTTAGTACGCAGAGTGAAGATAGATAACCAGATAAATAAATAAAGGTACTTGTTGTAAATTGCTTGAACAATGTTTTTCTTTTTTTTTACTCATGGCGAAAGAAATCAATTCACATAATTAAGAGTGTAGCAACGAGTTCTCAAGGGCGTCGTCTGTCAGCCACGACCCATCTAAACCAAACAATCGGAATCCTATAAGCGTACGGTGGGCTCAGGTTTACTCACCCGTCTGTTTACCCCCCTGAGATATGCAAAGCGTCGATACTGTAAACAATCCAGACGAATGATTAAATTATGATTCATCCTTTTGTACGACTGTCAATAGACGCTACGTGATGGGATCCGGTGGAGACTTTGTAATTAATATTTACCCGCAGGTTGCAAACACAACGCCATTGATTATTGAATATCCTTTACTGATGGAGACGTTTTCTTCGATTCTCGCCCTCAGAGGTACGCTAGTCCTCCATCCTGGATCTGAAGAAAGGAGGTGACACCTCCGGGAGACACTACAGTCCTTCTGTAATCAGTGTTTAACCCTCGTGTTCTGTGTGTCCTATAGATCCACAACACTGTCCACTGTATCAGCTCCACTGACCATACAGGACCTCCACTCACTGTCCACTGTATCAGCTCCACTGACCATACAGGACCTCCACTCACTGTCCACTGTATCAGCTCCACTGACCATACAGGACCTCCACTCACTGTCCACTGTATCAGCTCCACTGACCATACAGGACCTCCACTTACAGACTGTAGTTTTATGATTCTCTGTATAGTTTTATGATGAATGGACCAATAGAAATGCTCCAAAATTACTCAGAATAAAACCTCTTTACATTAAAGTACATTGAAAGTGAAGACTGTGTTCAGACTCTTGTAAAGTTTCTGTTGTAAAGTTTCTGTTGTAAAGTTGCTGTTGTAAAGTTGCTGTAGTAAAGTTTCTGTTGTAAAGTTGCTGTAGTAAAGTTGCTGTTCTGGAGATGCTTGTTTTAATTTGGACAGAGATGATGTTCTAGTTCCAGAGGTTTTTATTATTAAAGTTATGTAACTTTCTACAGCAAAGACTGTTTTTGAAATACATGCGTCACCAAACGATTTCAGTGTTTTGTTATGCTAAGATAATGTAATTAGAATTATTATTATTTGTAAGACTTCTAATTATTTATATATGAGTACATAGGACTACATGTATCCTAAATACATATATATATATATATATATATATATATATATATATATATATATATACACACACACACTGTCCATTTACTTATCAGCTCCACTGACCATATAGGAGTGTTTAAACACTGTGTCCACTCACTGTCCACTCTATTAGACACTCCTACTACTTGCTGGTCCACCTTGTAGATGTAAAGTCAGAGACAGTAGCTCATCTGCTGCTGCACAGTTTGTGTTCCTCTAGTCCTTCATCAGTGGACACAGGACGCCGCCCACAGGACACTGCTGTCTGGATAGTTTTGGTTGGTGGACGATTCTCAGTCCAGCATCACTGCTGTGTCTGATCCAAAGAACAGAGTAATAAAGTATACATAGAATCAGATGAACTACAGTCCTGTATGGTCAGTGGAGCTGATACAGTGGACAGTGAGTGGAGGTCCTGTATGGTCAGTGGAGCTGATACAGTGGACAGTGAGTGGAGGTTCTGTATGGTCAGTGGAGTTGATACAGTGGACAGTGAGTGGAGGTCCTGTATGGTCAGTGGAGCTAATACAGTGGACAGTGAGTGGAGGTCCTGTATGGTCAGTGGAGCTGATACAGTGGACAGTAAGTGGAGGTCCTGTATGGTCAGTGGAGCTGATACAGTGGACAGTGAGTGGAGGTCCTGTATGGTCAGTGGAGCTGATACAGTGGACAGTGAGTGGAGGTCCTGTATGGTCAGTGGAGCTGATACAGTGGACAGTGAGTGGAGGTCCTGTATGGTCAGTGGAGCTGATACAGTGGACAGTGAGTGGAGGTCCTGTATGGTCAGTGGAGCTGATACAGTGGACAGTGAGTGGAGGTCCTGTATGGTCAGTGGAGCTGATACAGTGGACAGTGAGTGTAGGTCCTGTATGGTCAGTGTAGCTGATACAGTGGACAGTGAGTGTAGGTCCTGTATGGTCAGTGGAGCTGATACAGTGGACAGTGGGGGTGGTGTTAATGTTATGGCTGATCTGTGTGTGTATATGTGTATTATCTATGGTGGAACATTATTTGGTGCTAGATAAAACCACATACAGTACACTATGTTGCTGATTTGCTGATCCGTTCCAGCAAATACACAAAAATATGAACAACGTCGTCAAAGCGCAAGTCGTTTTCTGTTCTTTGGTCCAATCAAAGCGAGGAACAAGCCGTCAGCCGGCAGACCACTGAGATAAATGTGCTGAGACTGTAGACTACATTGGACTACAAAGACTTCTCGCTTCACTCGGATGAAATTATTTTGCCAATAGCAATTTTATGCTTCCATGCTCTCCAAAGTCGCTCCCTCTCCCCATGCTAAGTATCTCCGCTGTGCTAACCTGCTCTAATTCCTCTCTGCTGTACACACGTTCCTCTTCTTTCAGATTCCTCTCCTCCATATGCTGCTCAGTAGCAAGTTATATCTCCACCTTCACTCCTCCCACTCACACACCTACATTTATTTACAGTGTGTTGGGACACTGGGTCCTATATGATAGAGTGCTGTTTCCTGTATACTGTATTTTATGTACAGGACTGCCAGAGACCAGCCTTAATACCAGCTACAATTATTATTATTATAATGATTATTATTAATAAGGAGACTTGCTTTTAGACTCTCCTCTAAAGTTCAGTCTTAGAAGATGGTTTAACTGTAATTTTCTGCTTCTCATCATCCAAATAACCTCAAACACAATGAATGATGTTGAGGTTCTAGACTCTGGGGTGGTAAGTTTGGTGTGACTGTGTCTCCTTTTCTCAGTGAGGAGCTTCTTGAACATTCTTTCAGACCCCACAGTAATGAGGTGTCTTCTCACTGTGGAAGGATGGATAGATGTTCTTGTGGATGTTCACCTGTGGATGTTCTCAGATCTGAAGAAATTTGAATTGCTCCTCTCTCGATAAGATCAAAGTGCTGGCTATTTGATGGGAGGGCGGTGTTGGGGGGTCTACCGGGTCTTTTAGGTGGTTGTTACGAGTCACATTCTCTGTATATATCAGTCGTTTTTCGGAAGCTGTGTTGCTGACTTGTAGACCAATCAGAGGATGTGTTGCTGACTTGTAGACCAATCAGAGGCTGTGTTTCTGACTTGTTAACAGATCAGAAGCTGTGTTGCTGACCTGTTAGCCAATCAGAAGTTGTGTTTCTGACTTGTTAACCAATCAGAAGCTGTGGTGCTGACTTGTTGATCAATCAGAAGCTGTGTTGCTGACTTGTTGATCAACCAGAAGCTATGATGCTGACTTGTTAACCAATCAGAAGCTGTGTTGCTGACTTGTTGATCAATCAGAAGCTATGATGCTGACTTGTTAACTAATCAGAAGCTGTGTTTCTGACTTGTTGACTAATCAAAGACTGTGTTCCTGACTTATCAGTCAATTAGTGGCTTGGTTTCTGACTTGCCAACCAATCAGAAACTGTGTTTATTATATTTAGACCAATAAGCAGCTGTGTTGCTGACTTCTTGACTAATCAGAGACTGTGTTCCTGACTTACCAGCCAATTAGTGGCTGTGTTTTCCGAATTGTGAACCAATCTGAAGCTGTGTTGCTGATCTATGGACCAATCAGTGACTGTGTTGCTAACTTGTCGACCAATCAGAGGCTGTGTTTCTGACTTGTTAACCAATCAGAAGTTGTGTTTATTATATTTAAACCAATCAGAAGCTGTTTTGACAGGTAATGAAATAAATGAAGAGAGGGTCTTTAACTTCTACTCAGTACTAAAGCGTCTGTATGTGAGGGAATATGTACTGTATGTATTAAATCTATAGTTTTTTTTTCTGTATATCATTTAATACATGTTTGTCTTGCAAACATACAAAAACAAACATGCTCACACAGAAGCACAGAGTCAGCAGTGCCTCTCTCTCTCTCTCTCTCTCTCTCTCTCTCTCTCTCTCTCTCTCTCTCTCTCTCTCTCTCTCTCCATCATGGATGAGTTGGGTCTGGAGGCTCATGGATGTGAGATTTTTTTTATTTATTTCTTTTTTTTTTGGAGGAAAGTGCTGACTGTGGATCTACACAGAGCCCTGCGGAGCACATCTGTGCTTTCTGCCTCTACGCCACTTCAACGGCGCACAAATGACTCTGTTCTCAGTGAAGGTAAAAGCTTGCGCAGCTCGCGCTGCCGTAATGTATTGTAAGCAGCTTTTGGACCAAGCTCCCTCCTGTGTCCAGTTTACAAAACATTAGCTTAGTAAATTACGGCGTACGTTGTAGAACACAAGCTCAGCAGAGCTGGTAGTTTGTCTGAGACGCAGCAGAAGTGCAGCGTGTGCACAGGAGCGCCGGACGCCGTTACATAATGAAGTGTTTCCCCGCAGTTGGCGCGGCAATTACGCTCCGATAGAATCAAAACATATTAAAGCGCTCGAGGAGGCTGCGGACTGGCCGCCTTCCATATGATCTGTCACTGCTATACGGAGGTGGTTTACTGTTTACGTTTGCTGGAGCATGTGTACTGTACTGCAGAGGAATGCTTTGCTGATTTTATTTCTATTTAATCAGACAATGTAGGCTTGCAGTCCAAATTGTGCTTCTCTTGTCCAGGAAGCACCAGAACTCAGAACTCGTTCCAGTAGCAACACCCTCAGAACATCTCTCCATCCAAGGCAGCAGCGTTAAACCCCAGCGTCTGTACTCAGCAACATGTGTCTGAGCCCAGGTCTGGGATCAGGATCTGAGACAGTGACCGTCATAATTATGAAGGAAGCTGATCCAGCGTCAGTGCTGCTGGGAGAATGCCGGCGCTGGTGTTGCCAGTAGCTGTGAAGGTCATAATTCTAGTTCACAGTGAACCACATCATCAACTCTCTGACCTCAACAAAGACCTGGACTATCTATCTATATCTCTGTCCATCCATCCATTCATCCATCTATCTATCTCTCTGTCTTTCCACCTGTATCTCTGTCTGTCTATCTATATATCTGTCCATCCATCCATGTATGTCTGTATTTCTATCTATCTATCTGTCCACCCATCCATTCATCCATCTATCTATCTCTCTGTCTATCTACCTATATCTCTGTCTATCTATCCATCTATATATCTGTCAATCCATGTCTCTATATCTATCTATCTATCTATCTATCTATCTATCTATCTATCTATATGTATCTTCATTTTGCCCATTTAAATTTTTGAGACAATATAGAAAGATTAGAAGCTTCTTTACTGAAAAAACTCAATTTTCAATATAAAACTTTCCCCAAAATGTCTAGGAGAAATCTGGAACCTAACTTTGTTCTTCAAACTGGATCAAGATCTGATCTACTTCTCTCACAATAACATACTCATGTTACTTTGTATTGTATGTCTGATTATTTACATCTGTTCTAATCAGATCTGCTGTTTATATATATATATATAGTAAGAACACCAGATATGATTAGAACAGAATAGATATTCATGTGTAGGTAGTAGCTGCTGCACTGGAGGATTAAGAGTCTTTGGTTTCCGTGCTAAAAGATGCTGGATGTAGTAAAAAGTTGGCTACTTTCACTTCTACTCGAGTCATTAACTCTTTAAATGAAGTGGCTGAGTATTGGTTGGGTTTCTGCGTGGTCCGCATGGAATGTTTCCAATGATCAAACCCCAGGTGGCTTTAAAAGCCTCCACAGATGCGCAATCGGGCCGATCGTTGTTTTTGCATGCCCCCTTTTAGACTTTTAGAAGATACCTCATTCCACCACACACCCGCTGATCAATACAACAAATAGGCACGGATTGATAACAAAGAGTGGGCCGCCCAAGAACTTCATGAGCCTATTTATAACGCTGGGACTGTCCGATGGAATAATGATTCTTCAGAGGGGGTTCGATGCTCCTGCAGGCAGTAATCCATACGTCCGCTAATGTCAGCGGCGCTGGAGCCAGAATCGCTGCGGATCTTTGCACCGAGAGGCTTAAATTATTTATTTGTAAACAACACTGAAGAATAAGTGCGCTTCATTAGTCACTCTCCACTAAAAGAGGGGCCGCTACCAGCCCTCCAACCTGTCCGTCCCTCCGTCCTCCATCCCATTTCCGTCTCCTACGTTCTAATGATATCTTACTGGTGAAAATACACTTTTAACACAAGCTTTTATTTATAATCATGTACCCAAAGTGCCTTAAAGTATCACACGCTACTGTATATATATCTATAATATTATACTATCATAATCACTTTTCGCCAAAAGAAGTGCCGCTACCAGCCCTTCAACCTGCTCGTCCCTATGTCCTCCATCCCATGCTGCCCCGTACTATCTCCTGCCTCAGCTCATCTACATCTGTTCTAATCATATCTGCTGTTCTTACTGGTGAACATACACTTTTAAACTATCAGCTCAGGTACCTCAGGTATATATATACCAGCCCTCCAACCTGCTTGTCCCTACGTCCCTCACCGCCCCGTTCCACCTTCTGCATCCGCTTATTTACATCTGTTCTAAAGAATAGCTGGTGTTCTTACTGGTGAAAATACACTTATTTATAAGATAAAGGCTTTTACACTATCACTACTGTATAGTAGTGTATTAATACTCTTTGAGTATTCACAAAATGAGCAAATAAAAGCTTTTTTAATGTAAAATATTGTAATATATATATATATATATATATATATATATATATATATATATATATATATATATATATATATATATATATATATATATATATAAGATCAGATAATCCTTTATTAGAGTTACAGCAGCAAAGGGATAGCAAGGCACTCAGTACAAAAATAAATAAATAAATAGCACAGTATATACAATATACATAATAAATGTCAAAAACTCTGAATATAATAACTCTGAAAAAAAATTAATAAATAATAAATAAATCGCTATTCAATGAAAAACAAGTATCTCCAAAATTTCAACTTTACAGGAGATCACAGAATTTGACAAATTTGCGTCCTACTTAGGCGCACCCTAGACGGCCTTGTTGGGATGCATTACTGTGTCGAGTTCCATAACTTTAAACTGTACAGGATTATAGGGCATTATGCTCAGTTTCAACCACACATGAAGAAACTGAAGATAACAATGTTTAATATCTGCTGTTTGAAGCTTCGGTGGCAACTAAACGATACAATCATTAAAGATGGATGAAGTCGACTAGTCTTGCTGTGAGGTGACAGTTCTAACCACTGCACCACTGTGCCGCCTTAGTTAGTATTAGTATACAGTACAGTGAAAATAAAGAAAATTTAAATGGAGTAAAATATGAATAAATAAATCAATAAATACATAAATCTTATTATAGAGCAAAATAAATAAATATCAACATGCACATTGTAATTTTATCCTCAACTTGTAATTGATGTCAAATGAAAAATGTTAAACTTACTTAAATGTAATAATCAATATATGTATGCAATAGTATCTCCAAAATTGTGACTTTACAGGAGAGAACAAAAGCATACTTTACGGTCAATGTAAGTCAATGGAACCAGAATCCTTTCCAAGCTATTGGAGCACTTCTATTGGTCCTTTTATCATGAAAGTTTCACACAATGTAAATGAACATTGGTGTGTTCAAATGATGTAGAAAACTCATATATATATATATATATATAAACAAAACAATTTTTTTCATCTCCTGCCTCCACTTATCTACATCTGTTCTAATAATATCTGTTTTTCTTGCACGCATTGATCAGACAGAGACTTTTAAACTATCAGCTCAGATGCCTCAGACTTCTGTACAGTAGTGTATTAATACTATATAAAGATTTATATGTAACACTTTTATATATAATAATTTTCCCAATATATATATATATATATATATATATATATATATATATATATATATATATATATATATATATATATATATATATATATATATATATGTTCATTATTCTCCTTCCACCAAAAGAATTCCTGCTGCCAGCCTTTCAACCTGCTCGTCCCTCCGTCCTCCGTCCCTTGCCATCTCTGCTTCCCGGGGCGGTGGTCCCGTTTACACACGCGAGGATGTTTCATTCCGACATAATAACAGAGAGAAAACCATTTTCCAGGATTGCTGCTATGTAAATATTTCACTTACGCTTGACTTAATTTGGCTTTCAGTGAAGACTAAGCACTTAAAAATTACCAAATTAAATCCACTGTTCTCCGCCGCGTATCCCTACGAGGAACTAAACGCAGAAAATTAAATTATGTTTTGTAGGTTTTTGTCTTTATTTCCATAATGTGGGCTTTAATGTAATTGCTTCTCTAAGAGTAAGGTTCATATTTACATTTATCATTTGAAATTCAGATGGGTGCCTTTGGAAACTTGCTGACAAAATTGAAATCCGTAAAAGTGCTACGCAAAGCTGTTTCACCTCATTTAATTAGGCAGAGAGGATCACACGAGTAAAACAGACGCGCCGCTCCTCGCAAAGCTTCTGGGGATAATTGTCACAACGAGCCTTTTTTTTTCCTCTTGTTTTCCTTTTTTCTTCTTCTTTTTGCTTCAGAGAAACTCTCCACACTTTCTTATCTGCTAATCTCCACCTCCTCCTCCTCCTCCTTCACCAGCAGACTCACCCTTTCTGCAGTTTAATATGCTGAATATTGGAATTGTGTGATATTGGAAGAATCTGCATTTGGCTTCGAGGTAATCATAAACACAGATAATCATAAATAAACCATTTGTGGGTGTTTACTTATTTATTTCTTTACTTTTAATTATGCATTGTAACGGTGTATACCCCAAAAGAAGAGCGTACGGCAGAGTTGGCTCTACGGGTGAGGACACGAGGAGGCGAGATTCCAAGTTCAAGTGCAACCGTGATTTATTTTATTTCACACAGAATCAAAAGAAAAACTGAATCAAATGAAAGATGATCAGGACGATTACTAGATTACTGCACTCCTCCTACAGGTAGCTGAGAAGACCCAGGTGAAAGAACACAGAGCGCTCTTATCATAGAAGCCCGGCCCAACTAAACTAATAACTCTAGCTCTACTAATGTACGTTAACTTACATATACACACATACATATATACACACACAGTGACTCCAATTTAAAATCATTAAGAAACTAATTTCCTCACCTGTTTTAAGTTAGTACCACTTTAGGATTAATTTTTTTCCCCACAATTATAAAGTTATGTTGCCCAAACAAGTCTTGAATGTTAGCTAAGCTTAAATTACTGAATCATTTCAACTTATATTTCTCTAACCATAATCTAATATTTTAAGTTGACAGAACTAGATATATAGTTACTAAAACTAAAATTATCACTTGAAATGTTATGTTTACACAACATTGTGACAGTTAGATTTATTACAGTGTAGTCATGACTGATCTATACATGTTACCGGTAAGTATTCATTTGTTTATTCTTTTCTTCCTTTGCAGGTTTTCCCCCTTTAGGACACGGAGGCCCCTCTCCCTCCCTGAAGGTGGATCCACCCAACAGTGGCAAGAAGCCTCGGCTCCCATTTGCCCCTCATCCCCTTCTACACAGGACATCGAGGTAGGTACATACGACATTACACACAATCACTATTCTGGTTGTTACTGTTAGTCTCAGTGATGGGCGTACCCTGCACCATCACACGCATATATTTCTACTTATAGTTCCACTTATTTTTAATATATTTCAATATATATTTGATATTTTATAAGTTATATTACATTAAAATATATGAAGTGTTTCTCTGTAGCTCTTATATATTGGCATAATAATTAAACAGGTTTGAAAATAACTTTTAATATATTTTTTCTTTCTACTTCATATTTATTTTTTATACATTTATTTATTTTTAGCTTATGATTGACATTGATACATATTTATATATATTCATTATTACATGAAGTAACATTTTTTATATGGCATCTAATACAAGTGGAGGATAAAATTACAGGATGCTTGTTGATATTTATTTATTTTGCTCTATAATAAGATTTATGTATTTATTGATTTATTTATTCATGTTTTACTCCATTTGAATTTTCTTTATTTTTACTCTACTGTTTACTAATACTAACACTAATAAGGCGGCACAGTGGTGCAGTGGTTAGAACTGTCGCCTCACAGCAAGACTAGTTGACTTCATCCATCTTTAATGATTGTATCGTTTAGCTGCCACCGAAGCTTCAAACGTCAAATATTAAACATTGTTATCTTCAGTTTCTTTATGTGTGGTTGAAACTGAGCGTAACGCCCTATAATCCTGTACAGTTTAAAGTTATGGAACTCTATATTTTGCTGGCTCTCTTGAACTCAGCGGAGTAAAGCATCCCAACAAGACCGTCTAGGGTGCGCCCAAGTAGGATGCAAATTTCTTAAAATCCATATCTCCGGTTCCCTGAGGGCTAGAAATGCTATCCAGGCCTCGTTGGAAAGGGCACATACTCTACTTTCCTTCTCTGTTGTTTTATTGATGCTGTCATCAGCGATTAGTCAAAGATGGTTTGTGAACTCCTACTGTGCCATGCTTACAGAGTGAAATCCTGGAAAACCTGTCAGATCAGGAAGGTGGCAGCGTAAACAGACAGGACCTTTCAATATCCTTACATATCCTTACATAACCTTCATTCAACTCTGCACAGAGGTACCAAGTATCTTACTTCAGTAGAGATTTTGGTTATTTATACTTTACACTCCATTATATGTACTTTTTACTCCTTACATTTACACTCCATTATCAGTACTTTCTACTCCTTACATTTACACTCCATTATCTGTACTTTCTACTCCTTACATTTACACTCCATTATCTGTACTTTTTACTCCTTACATTTACACTCCATTATCAGTACTTTCTACTCCTTACATTTACACTCCATTATCTGTACTTACTACTCCTTACATTTACACTCCATTATCTGTACTTTCTACTCCTTACATTTACACTCCATTATCAGAACTTTCTACTCCTTACATTTACACTCCATTATATGTACTTTCTACTCCTTACATTTACACTCCATTATCAGTACTTTCTACTCCTTACATTCACGCTCCATTATCAGTACTTTCTACTCCTTACATTCACGCTCCATTATCAGTACTTTCTACTCCTTACATTTACGCTCCATTATCAGTACTTTCTACTCCTTACATTTACACTCCATTATCAGTACTTTCTACTCCTTACATTTACACTCCATTATCAGTACTTTCTACTCCTTACATTTACACTCCATTATCAGTACTTTATACTCCTTACATTCACGCTCCATTATCAGTACTTTCTACTCCTTACATTTACACTCCATTATCTGTACTTTCTACTCATTACATTTACACTCCATTATCTGTACTTTCTACTCCTTACATTTACACTCCATTATCAGTACTTTCTACTCCTTACATTTACACTCCATTATCAGTACTTTCTACTCCTTACATTTACACTACATTATCTGTACTTTCTACTCCTTACATTTACACTCCATTATCAGTACTTTCTACTCCTTACATTTACACTCCATTATCAGTACTTTCTACTCCTTACATTCACGCTCCATTATCTGTACTTTCTACTCCTTACATTTACACTCAATTATCAGTACTTTCTACTCCTTACATTTACGCTCCATTATCAGTACTTTCTACTCCTTACATTTACGCTCCATTATCAGTACTTTCTACTCCTTACATTTACACTCCATTATCTGTACTTTCTACTCCTTACATTTACACTCCATTATCTGTACTTTCTACTCCTTACATTTACACTCAATTATCAGTACTTACTACTGCTTACATTTACACTCCATTATCAGTACTTTCTACTCCTTACATTTACACTCCATTATCTGTACTTTCTACTCCTTACATTTACACTCCATTATCTGTACATTCTACTCCTTACATTTACACTCAATTATCAGTACTTACTACTCCTTACATTTACACTCCATTATAAGTACTTTCTACTCCTTACATTTACACTCCATTATCAGTACTTTCTACTCCTTACATTCACGCTCTATAATCAGTACTTTCTACTCCTTACATTTACGCTCCATTATCAGTACTTTCTACTGCTTACATTTACGCTCCATTATCAGTACTTTCTACTCCTTACATTTACGCTCCATTATCTGTACTTTCTACTCCTTACATTTACACTCCATTATCAGTACTTTCTACTCCTTACATTTACACTCCATTATCAGTACTTTCTACTCCTTACATTTACACTCCATTATCAGTACTTTCTACTCCTTACATTTACACTCCATTATCAGTACTTTCTACTCCTTACATTTACACTCCATTATCAGTACTTACTACTCCTTACATTTACACTCCATTATCAGTACTTTCTACTCCTTACATTTACACTCCATTATCTGTACTTTCTACTCCTTACATTTACACTCCATTATCAGTACTTTCTACTCCTTACATTTATACTCCATTATCTGTACTTTCTACTCCTTACATTTATACTCCATTATCAGTACTTTCTACTCCTTACACTTACAATCCATTATCTGTACTTTCTACTCCTTACATTTATACTCCATTATCAGTACTTTCTACTCCTTACATTTACACTCCATTATCAATACTTTCTACTCCTAACATTTACGCTCCATTATCAGTACTTTCTACTCCTTACATTTACACTCCATTATCAGTACTTTCTACTCCTTACACTTACACTCCATTATCAGTACTTTCTACTCCTTACATTTACACTCCATTATCTGTACTTTCTACTACTTACATTTACACTCCATTATCAGTACTTACTACTCCTTATATTTACACTCCATTATCAGTACTTACTACTCCTTACATTTACACTCCATTACCAGTACTTTCTACTCCTTACATTTACACTCCATTATCAGTACTTACTACTCCTTACATTTACACTCCATTATCAGTACTTTCTACTCCTTACATTTACACTCCATTATCTTTACTTTCTACTCCTTACATTTACGCTCCATTATCAGTACTTTCTACTCCTTACATTTACACTCCATTATCAGTACTTTCTACTCCTTACATTTACACTCCATTATCAGTACTTTCTACTCCTTACATTTACGCTTCATTATCAGTACTTTCTACTCCTTACATTCACGCTCCATTATCAGTACTTTCTACTGCTTACATTTACGCTCCATTATCAGTACTTTCTACTCCTTACATTTACGCTCCATTATCATTACTTTCTACTCCTTACATTTACACTACATTATCAGTACTTACTACTCCTTACATTTACACTCCATTATCAGTACTTTCTTCTCCTTACATTTACACTACATTATCAGTACTTTCTACTCCTTACATTTACACTCCATTATCTGTACTTTCTACTCCTTACATTTACACTCCATTATCAGTACTTTCTACTCCTTACATTTACGCTCCATTATCAGTACTTTCTACTCCTTACACTTACACTCCATTACCTGTACTTTCTACTCCTTACATTTACGCTCCATTATCAGTACTTTCTACTCCTTACATTTACACTCCATTATCAGTACTTTCTACTCCTTACATTTACACTCCGTTATCAGTACTTTCTACTCCTTACATTTTAAACATAGTCTTGTTACTCCTGTTTCATTTCAGCTTGTTTTCATTCATGTACATTTACATTCCAGTAAAGATTATTGATAACATGTCTTTGAAGTTTGACTTCATTACAATACTTATAGACAACTAGTCATCACATCTTCTGCTCCATGAAACACATGTTAATGTTCAGTAGTAACAGATATGCTTACTACATTCATGTTTAATGGACGTATACTAGCTGAAACAGGAAGCCTAGTGCATCCCAAATGTATCAACATTAACATTTTAATATAACATTATAATCATTATGACTTTTAGAAGAATGGGGTTTTTGGGGAGGTGGGCTAGTGCACTATAGACCCCTGTGGTGCGGCCTAAGCTTTTGTTCTTAATGACATTAACATTTTGTTCTTTCTTACATTTCTTTTACTTTAATACTTTAAGTAGTTCTGAAAGCAGTACTTTTACACTTTTACTGGAGTAAAAAGCTTCAGTTGATACTTCAACTTCTACAGAAGTATTTTAAACCCTAGTGTCTATACTTCTACCTGAGTAATAATTGTGAATACTTTTAAAACCTTTGTCTCTGCATAATAAACACTAAATAAACATTCCAAACATTGAATAAATGCTGAATTTCTTTCTAGCACCGATAGTCAGCCGTTCTAGATCTGCAGTCTGAGAACGTACAACCATGTTTAATCAAATCCATCCATCAGGATCTTGTTCTTTTGATCTTATATGTATGAGCATGAAGGTGGCCTGTTTCAATAACACCTACATTCCCACGAGGCACTGAACTGTACATAGTGACATTCCTCCCTCCTGAGACTCCACAAGCTCTCAGTTCAGCAGCTTTTTATTGAGTTCCAAACTCAAATCAAACTTTCTCCCACTCGGTCTGCAGTCAGATCACGTATTTACTACGACGCTCCCCAAACAGCCGATTCAGGGATAAAATAAAAATACAAATAAAAAGTCTTTCCTGAGGGAGGAGCGCACACCTGGTGTTTCCCCTTCCGCAGCACAAACCTCACCGTTTTACTGCTGGTTCCCGTCACTGATGTGCCGTTTCTCGCCGGTCCCCGCCGTTCCCAGGCTGCGGGATCATTTAACGGGAATGGGTTCGTCTTCTGTTGACAAAAAAAAAAAAAAAAAAAGCTCCTCAGCATCGCATCTCCAGGCAGTTTGTTGACATTGTTTTCCTCTGAGTTTCTGTGCATTGTCATCTCGCCTGTCACATCTCGTATCGCCCAAAGTCCCAGCGCTGAAGTGGGTGCCGCATACATTAAAGAGATGTCAGGCGCAGCCGTAATTGCAGCTGAACGCTGAGGAATCAGAGCAGAGCCTTTATCTGCACTCAGCATGGAGAAACATCTCACTTGCATTAAGTAAAGAGAGCTTATCTGCTTTACTACCTTCTTTAAAGTATGTTTAGATTAACAGGTGGCGCTGTTGCATCACATCAATAAGGGTCTGGGTTCCATTCCCCACCCAGGTGACTAGAGTTGTTCTAGAGTCTGCCTGGGTTCCTCTGGTTTCCTCCCACAGTCCAGTTGGAGGTACTAAACTGACTAACCTGAAGTGTCTGCTCCTGTGATGGACTGGTAACCTGTCCAGGGTGCTTCCTGCCTTATACCTAGTAGGCACTGGTCCAGACTCCAGCACCCCCCACAACTCCAGAGCATGAGTGGAGTCCTTTATCATCACCAACACTGTTCCTTCATCCATTCATTCCTTTATCATCACCAACACTGTTCCTTCATCCATTCATTCCTTTATCATCACCAACACTGTTCCTTCATCTCTTCATTCCTTTATCATCTCCAACACTGTTCCTTCATCCCTTCATTCCTTTATCATCACCAACACTGTTCCTTCATCCCTTCATTCCTTTATCATCACCAACACTGTTCCTTCATCCCTTCATTTCTTTATCATCACCAACACTGTTCCTTCATCCATTCATTCCTTTATCATCACCAACACTGTTCCTTCATCCCTTTATTCCTTTATCATCACCAACACTGTTCCTTCATCCCTTCAATTCTTTATCATCACCAACACTGTTCCTTCATCGCTTCTTTCCTTCATCATCACCAACACTGTTCCTTCATCCCTTCATTCCTTTATCATTACCAACACTGTTCCTTCATCCATTCATTCCTTTATCATCACCAACACTGTTCCTTCATCGCTTCATTCCTTTATCGTCACCAACACTGTTCCTTCATCCCTTCATTCCTTTATCATCACCAACACTGTTCCTTCATTCCTTCCTTCCTTTATCATCACCAACACTGTTCCTTCATCCCTTCATTTCTTTATCATCACCAACACTGTTCCTTCATCCCTTCATTCCTTTATCATCATCAACACTGTTCCTTCATCCCTTCATTCCTTTTTCATCACCAACACTGTTCCTTCATCGCTTCATTCCTTTATCGTCACCAACACTGTTCCTTCATCCCTTCATTCCTTTATCATCACCAACACTGTTCCTTCATTCCTTCCTTCCTTTATCATCACCAACACTGTTCCTTCATCCCTTCCTTCCTTTATCATCACCAACACTGTTCTTTCATCCCTTTATTCCTTTATCATCACCAACACTGATCCTTCATCCCGTCATTACTTTATCATCACCAACACTGTTCCTTCATCCCTTCATACCTTTACCATCACCAACACTGTTCCTTCATCCCTTCATTCCTTTATCATCACCAACACTGTTCCTTCATCCCTTCATTCCTTTATCATCACCAACACTGTTCCTTCATCCCTTCATTCCTTTATCATCACCAACACTGTTCCTTCATCCCTTAATTATTTTTTCATCACCAACACTGTTCCTTCATCTCTTCATTCCTTTATCATCACCAACACTGTTCCTTCATCCCTTCATCATCACTAACACTATTCCTTCATCCATTCATTCCTTTATCATCACCAACACTGTTCCTTCATCCCTTCATTCCTTTATCATCACCAACACTGTTCCTTCATCCCTTCATTCCTTTATCATCACCAACACTGTTCCTTCATCCCTTAATTCTTTTTTCATCACCAACACTGTTCCTTCATCTCTTCATTCCTTTATCATCACCAACACTGTTCCTTCATCCCTTCATTCCTTTATCATCACCAACACTGTTCATTCATCCCTTCATTCCTTTATCATCACACCACTGTTCATTCATCCCTTCATTCCTTTATCATCACCAACACTGTTCCTTCATCCCTTCATTCCTTTGTCAACATCAACACTGTTCCTTAATCCCTTCATTCCTTTATCATCACCAACACTGTTCCTTCATCCCTTCATTCCTTTATCATCACCAACACTGTTAATTCATCCTTTCATTCCTTTATCATCACCAACACTGTTCATTCATCCCTTCATTCCTTTATCATCACCAACACTGTTCCTTCATCCCTTCATTCCTTTGTCAACATCAACACTGTTCCTTCATCCCTTCATTCCTTTATCATCTCCAACACTGTTCCTTCATCCATTCATTCCTTTATCATCACCAACACTGCTCCTTCATCCATTCATTCCTTTATCATCTCCAACACTGTTCCTTCATCCCTTCATTCCTTTATCATCACCAACACTGTTCCTTCATCCCTTCATTCCTTTATCATCACCAACGCTGTTCCTTCATCCCTTAATTCCTTTATCATCACCAACACTGTTCCTTCATCCCTTCATTTCTTTATCATCACCAACACTGTTCCTTCATCCATTCATTCCTTTATCATCACCAACACTGTTCCTTCATCCCTTTATTCCTTTATCATCACCAACACTGTTCCTTCATCCCTTCATTTCTTTATCATCACCAACACTGTTCCTTCATCGCTTCATTCCTTTATCATCACCAACACTGTTCCTTCATCCCTTCATTCCTTTATCATTACCAACACTGTTCCTTCATCCCTTCAATTCTTTATCATCACCAACACTGTTCCTTCATCGCTTCTTTCCTTCATCATCACCAACACTGTTCCTTCATCCCTTCATTCCTTTATCATTACCAACACTGTTCCTTCATCCATTCATTCCTTTATCATCACCAACACTGTTCCTTCATCGCTTCATTCCTTTATCGTCACCAACACTGTTCCTTCATCCCTTCATTCCTTTATCATCACCAACACTGTTCCTTCATTCCTTCCTTCCTTTACCATCACCAACACTGTTCCTTCATCCCTTCATTCCTTTATCATCACCAACACTGTTCCTTCATCCCTTCATTCCTTTATCATCACCAACACTGTTCCTTCATCCCTTCATTCCTTTATCATCACCAACACTGTTCCTTCATCCCTTAATTATTTTTTCATCACCAACACTGTTCCTTCATCTCTTCATTCCTTTATCATCACCAACACTGTTCCTTCATCCCTTCATCATCACTAACACTATTCCTTCATCCATTCATTCCTTTATCATCACCAACACTGTTCCTTCATCCCTTCATTCCTTTATCATCACCAACACTGTTCCTTCATCCCTTCATTCCTTTATCATCACCAACACTGTTCCTTCATCCCTTAATTCTTTTTTCATCACCAACACTGTTCCTTCATCTCTTCATTCCTTTATCATCACCAACACTGTTCCTTCATCCCTTCATTCCTTTATCATCACCAACACTGTTCATTCATCCCTTCATTCCTTTATCATCACACCACTGTTCATTCATCCCTTCATTCCTTTATCATCACCAACACTGTTCCTTCATCCCTTCATTCCTTTGTCAACATCAACACTGTTCCTTAATCCCTTCATTCCTTTATCATCACCAACACTGTTCCTTCATCCCTTCATTCCTTTGTCAACATCAACACTGTTCCTTCATCCCTTCATTCCTTTATCATCTCCAACACTGTTCCTTCATCCATTCATTCCTTTATCATCACCAACACTGCTCCTTCATCCATTCATTCCTTTATCATCTCCAACACTGTTCCTTCATCCCTTCATTCCTTTATCATCACCAACACTGTTCCTTCATCCCTTCATTCCTTTATCATCACCAACGCTGTTCCTTCATCCCTTAATTCCTTTATCATCACCAACACTGTTCCTTCATCCCTTCATTTCTTTATCATCACCAACACTGTTCCTTCATCCATTCATTCCTTTATCATCACCAACACTGTTCCTTCATCCCTTTATTCCTTTATCATCACCAACACTGTTCCTTCATCCCTTCATTTCTTTATCATCACCAACACTGTTCCTTCATCGCTTCATTCCTTTATCATCACCAACACTGTTCCTTCATCCCTTCATTCCTTTATCATTACCAACACTGTTCCTTCATCCATTCATTCCTTTATCATCACCAACACTGTTCCTTCATCGCTTCATTCCTTTATCGTCACCAACACTGTTCCTTCATCCCTTCATTCCTTTATCATCACCAACACTGTTCCTTCATTCCTTCCTTCCTTTATCATCACCAACACTGTTCCTTCATCCCTTCATTTCTTTATCATCACCAACACTGTTCCTTCATCCCTTCCTTCCTTTATCATCATCAACACTGTTCTTTCATCCCTTTATTCCTTTATCATCACCAACACTGATCCTTCATCCCGTCATTACTTTATCATCACCAACACTGTTCCTTCATCCCTTCATACCTTTACCATCACCAACACTGTTCCTTCATCCCTTCATTCCTTTATCATCACCAACACTGTTCCTTCATCCCTTCATTCCTTTATCATCACCAACACTGTTCCTTCATCCCTTCATTCCTTTATCATCACCAACACTGTTCCTTCATCCCTTAATTATTTTTTCATCACCAACACTGTTCCTTCATCTCTTCATTCCTTTATCATCACCAACACTGTTCCTTCATCCCTTCATCATCACTAACACTTTTCCTTCATCCATTCATTCCTTTATCATCACCAACACTGTTCCTTCATCCCTTAATTCTTTTTTCATCACCAACACCGTTCCTTCATCTCTTCATTCCTTTATCATCACCAACACTGTTCCTTCATCCCTTCATTCCTTTATCATCACCAACACTGTTCATTCATCCCTTCATTCCTTTATCATCACACCACTGTTCATTCATCCCTTCATTCCTTTATCATCACCAACACTGTTCCTTCATCCCTTCATTCCTTTGTCAACATCAACACTGTTCCTTAATCCCTTCATTCCTTTATCATCACCAACACTGTTCCTTCATCCCTTCATTCCTTTATCATCACCAACACTGTTAATTCATCCTTTCATTCCTTTATCATCACCAACACTGTTCATTCATCCCTTCATTCCTTTATCATCACCAACACTGTTCCTTCATCCCTTCATTCCTTTGTCAACATCAACACTGTTCCTTCATCCCTTCATTCCTTTATCATCACTGACACTGTTCCTTCATCCCTTCATTCCTTTATCATCACCAACACTGTTAATTCATCCTTTCATTCCTTTATCATCACCAACACTGTTCATTCATCCCTTCATTCCTTTATCATCACCAACACTGTTCCTTCATCCCTTCATTCCTTTATCATCACCAACACTGTTCCTTCATCCCTTCATTCCTTTATCATCACTGACACTGTTCCTTCATCCCTTCATTCCTTTATCATCACCAACACTGTTCCTTCATCTCTTCATTCCTTTATCGTCACCAACACTGTTCCTTCATCCCTTCATTTCTTTATCACCAACACTGTTCCTTCATCCCTTCATTCCTTTATCATCACCAACACTGTTCCTTCATCCCTTCATTCCTTTGTCAACATTGTTCTCAAATCTGAGAGATTTAAGTCACGTTTATTGTGTTTATGACATTTATTATGTTTATATCTGACATTTTTTATTTAAGCGTTACAGAATGTTTAATATAAACACTTCAGTTTAATATTATACATACATTTTTAATACAGTAATATTTTAGAGTGGTTCTTTTATGACATCACTCAAAGAACCCTGTTGTGATATAAGTGATATCCAGTACATGACTCAGCTGAGACTCTGATTATCATATCTGTATATGCAATGTTTTATTCAGCAGCTCATGTGGAGCTCAGGTCACTCTTACCAAAGAGGCTTCCAGTTAGTACCAACAAATTATTCACACCAGTTTCACATCTGTGGAGAAGACCCATCTACAACCATCTTCACAGATAAAATGGTTCTATGAGCTCCATGGAGAACCCTGTTTTTTGGAGTGAAAGGGAGTTCTCACTCTATGTGGGATAATCTTCAGCCTTCAGTGTAGTGATAAGAAGGAAATCCACAAAGTTAAATAAGTCATTTAAAAGTTAGGGTCATATAACTGACCGCTCACAGGGAACAGAGTGAAAGCCTGAGGCAGATGAGTTGACCAGAGACCTTCACACCAGCATAGTGACCATTAGAAAAATAGAATCTATCAAATATAATTTGATTGAGTGTTAGTGAGATCAGGTACAGTTATGTTATTATAGAGGGAATATGCTGTTATATCTAGCCACACACACTTATGTAATTATATGGGAGCAACAATTAATTCTAAAATTAATCTTTTCTAAAAGACTCCGCCTGTCTGGGTGACCCCTCCCCCTCTTTTCCTCTGACAGGCTCCACCTTTGTGGGTGACCCCTCCCCCTCTTTACTTCTGTAAGACCACCTCCTTGGGTGACCCCTCCCCCTCTTTATTTCTGATAGGCTCCACCTGGGCGACACTTCCCTCTCTTCTAAAATACTCTGCCTCTCTGGGAGACCCCCACCTTTAAAAGACTCCTCCTCTCTGATTGACCCCTCCCCCTCTTTACTTCTAAAATACTCAGCCTCTCTGGGAGACCCCCACCTTCCAAAAAACTCCTCCTCTCTGGGTGACTCCACCCTCTATTCTAAAACACTCTGCCTCTCTGGGTGACACCTCCCCTCTTTACTTCTAAAAGACTCCGCCTCTCTGGGTGAACCCTCCCCCTCTTTACATCTGATAGGCTCCACTTTTGTGGGTGACCCCTCACCCTCCTTACTTCTGATAGACTCCGCCTTTGTGGATGACCCCTCCCCCTCTTTATTTCTGATAGACTCCGCCTTTGTGGGTGACCCCTCCCCCTCTTTACTTCTGATAGGCTCTGCCTTTGTGGGTAACTCCTCCCCCTCTTTACTTCTGATAGGCTCTGCCTTTGTGAGTAACTCCTCCCCCTCTTTACTTCTGATAGGCTCCGCCTCTTTGGGTGACCCTCTTCCTATCTAAAGGACTCCACATCTCTGGGTGACCCCTCCCTCTTTTCTAAAACACTCCGCCTCTCTATGTGACCCCTCCCCGACTTTACTTCTGATAGACTCCACCTTTGTGGGTGACCCCTCCCCCTCTTTACTTCTGAAAGACTCCGCCTCTCTTGGAGGCTCTGTTACACCCAGTCATGTCACTGACGTGTCACTGATTGAGCTAATTGGCTGTGAGATGTTCCACCAGGTGTTTATGATCTTTCTACACCTTCCCCTTCCTCAGTCTTCACTCACATCCAACGTTTTTGAAACACGTTGCCTCAAATTAAAACACAACAACATCAAATTTCTTCTGAACTGTTGTGTTCGCCTCGTTGTCTACAAACCGTGGAGCGTAATTGATCTGCAGCTCGTGGCTTTCTGTTCGTACGTACACTCTGTTTTTCATTTCTCTCCGTCAAGTCCGTGTTCCAGAGACGCCGGCGGCCTCAGAAGTGGAACTTGTTTGCTCGCTCTGAGTTTTCTAATTTCGTCAGAAGTCATTTCAATGCAGAGAAATCCCCTCTTTGGCGGGGCCATCAGGCTTCAACCTGAGCATCAGTCGCGGCCTCGCTGGAGCAAGCCTGATAAACCGGCTCCTCGCGTTTGTTTATTTCAACACATCACCTTCAGGTAGCGGCGGTTCAACTCGAGCGTGAATATCAATTCATTAAACTTCCGACGCAGGACGGCTCACATTTTAATCAAAGCCGGAGTCCCGCAGCAGCATTGTGAGATGCAATCAAGGTTCATCTCCTGGGCGATGATCTCCGGGTGACGTTGAATGGAAGGCAGAGGAGGACAGTGGAGGGTGTTTACGCCGGAAGCTTCAAAGCAGGCGGTCAGTCGCTGGCCGCGGCGGGGCCGAGGAGTCGGGCCGGCTAATCGTGTCCGTGCTTTGCTTTTTGACATGTTCTCTCAGGTTTAATTAGTTTAGAGTACACTTTTCAATCAGCTCCGGCAGCGGCGAGCAGGAGACGCTCACAGAGATCTGCTTTTTTTCCTCTTCGGCCTCACGATTTCCTGATTAAAGTCTTTCTGCCTAATTAACAAGATGTGCTGGTGTGTGAATGTGTTTGGACAGATTTAGCACATTTCTCTTCCACTCTCTCTCTCTCACTCTCCTCCCTACTCTAGCCTTGAGTGCTAGAAACCAATCAACTCACCGGGGGTCTTTTGTTAACCTTTCCAAATGAACAAAACAGCGGAACGCTCCGGAATGTGCGGAGCAACGTGGCCTATTTACATCAAAATATCTTAATCTGCGAGGATTGGGTTTGGGCTAGGACGGCTGTTGTTAAAGACGGAGCTACGTTCATGCGATAAGTGGGCTTTTTTTCAACTTCGCTCAGTAAAATTAGCCTAGCGTGGCTCTCGCTCTGCTCACTGTGCTGATGTGTTTTGTTGTAAATGTGAAACAAAACAACAGAAAAGAACACAGAGCTCCCCGTTTCTCCTGTCCCATAATGCTCAGCACTAAATACAGAGATTACAAAAATAAAGTTGTTGGCCTTGAAAACATTTCAGTTGGTATTTATTTATATATATAAACACTGTTCAAAGAAAGATCTCCAAAATTGCAGCTTTAAAGGAGTGGTATAACTGATATAGTGTTGTGGTGTAGTTGGTATAGTGTAGTGGTATAGTTGGTATAGTGTAGTGGTGTAGTTGGTATAGTGTAGTGGTTTAGTTGGTATAGTGTAGTGGTGTAGTTGGTATAGTGTAGTGGTGTAGTTGGTATAGTGTAGTGGTGTAGTTGGTATAGTGTAGTGGTTTAGTTGGTATAGTGTAATGGTATAGTTGGTATAGTGTAGTGGTTTAGTGGTATAGTGTAGTGGTGTAGTTGGTATAGTGTAGTGGTGTAGTTGGTATAGTGTAGTGGTATAGTTGGTATAGTGTAGTGGTGTAGTTGGTATAGTGTAGTGGTTTAGTTGGTATAGTGTAGTGGTGTAGTTGGTATAGTATAGTGGTGTAGTTGGTATAGTGTAGTGGTGTAGTTGGTATAGTGTAGTGGTTTAGTTGGTATAGTGTAGTGGTACAGTTGGTATAGTGTAGTGGTGTAGTTGGTATAGTGTAGTGGTTTAGTTGGTATAGTGTAGTGGTATAGTTGGTATAGTGTAGTGGTATAGTTGGTATAGTGTAATGGTGTAGTTGGTATAGTGTAGTGGTGTAGTAGGTATAGTGTAGTGGTGTAGTTGGTATTGTGTAGTGGTGTAGTTGGTATTGTGTAGTGGTATAGTTGGTATAGTGTAATGGTGTAGTTGGTATAGTGTAGTGGTGTAGTTGGTAATGTGTAGTGGTATAGTTGGTATAGTGTAGTGGTGTAGTTGGTATAGTGTAGTGGTGTAGTTGGTAATGTGTAGTGGTATAGTTGGTATAGTGTAGTGGTGTAGTTGGTATAGTGTAGTGGTGTAGTTGGTATAGTGTAGTGGTATAGTTGGTATAGTGTAGTGGTATAGTTGGTATAGTGTAGTGGTTTAGTTGGTATAGTATAATGGTGTAGTTGGTATTGGGTAGTGGGGTAGTTGGTACAGTGTAGTGGTATAGTTGGTATAGTGTAGAGGTTTAGTTGGTATAGTGTAGTGGTTTAGTTGGTATAGTGTAGTATTTTAGTTGGTATAGTGTAGTAGTTTAGTTGGTATAATCTAGTGGCATAGTTGGTATAGTGTAGTGATTTAGTTGGTATAGTGTAGTGGTATAGTTTGTATAGTGTAGTGGTATAGTGTAGTGGTTTAGTTGGTATAGTGTAGTGGTTTAGTTGGTATAGTGTAGTGGTATAGTTGGTATAGTGTAGTGCTATAGTTTGTATAGTGTAGTGGTATAGTGTAGTGGTTTAGTTGGTATAGTGTAGTGGTTTAGTTGGTATAGTGTAGTGGTATAGTTGGTATAGTGTAGTGGTATAGTTGGTATAGTGTAGTGGTGTAGTTTGTATAGTGTAGTGGTATAGTTGGTATAGTGTAGTGGTACAGTTGGTATTGTGTAGTGGTACAGTTGGTATAGTGTAGTGGTATAGTTGATATAGTGTAGTGGTATAGTTGGTATAGTGTAGTGATTTAGTTGGTATAGTGTAGTGGTGTAGTTGGTATAGTGTAGTGGTTTAGTTGGTATAGTGTAGTGGTACAGTTGGTATTGTGTAGTGGTACAGTTGGTATAGTGTAGTGGTTTAGTGGTATAGTGTAGTGCTATAGTTGGTATAGTGTAGTGGTATAGTTGGTATAGTGTAGTGGTATAGTTGGTATAGTGTAATGGTGTAGTTGGTATAGTGTAGTGGTGTAGTAGGTATAGTGTAGTGGTGTAGTTGGTATTGTGTAGTGGTGTAGTTGGTATTGTGTAGTGGTATAGTTGGTATAGTGTAATGGTGTAGTTGGTATAGTGTAGTGGTGTAGTTGGTAATGTGTAGTGGTATAGTTGGTATAGTGTAGTGGTGTAGTTGGTATAGTGTAGTGGTGTAGTTGGTATAGTGTAGTGGTATAGTTGGTATAGTGTAGTGGTGTAGTTGGTATAGTGTAGTGGTGTAGTTGGTATAGTGTAGTGGTATAGTGGTATAGTGTAGTGGTATAGTTGGTATAGTGTAGTGGTATAGTTGGTATAGTGTAGTGGTATAGTTGGTATAGTGTAGTGGTATAGTTGGTATAGTGTAGTGGTATAGTTGGTATAGTGTAGTGGTATAGTTGGTATAGTGTAGTGGTGTAGTTGGTATAGTGTAGTGGTGTAGTTGGTATAGTGTAGTGGTATAGTTGGTATAGTGTAGTGGTATAGTTGGTATAGTGTAGTGGTTTAGTTGGTATAGTGTAGTGGTTTAGTTGGTATTGGGTAGTGGGGTAGTTGGTACAGTGTAGTGGTATAGTTGGTATAGTGTAGAGGTTTAGTTGGTATAGTGTAGTGGTTTAGTTGGTATAGTGTAGTGGTACAGTTGGTATTGTGTAGTGGTACAGTTGGTATAGTGTAGTGGTTTAGTTGGTATAGTGTAGTGATTTAGTTGGTATAGTGTAGTGGTATAGTTTGTATAGTGTAGTGGTATAGTGTAGTGGTTTAGTTGGTATAGTGTAGTGGTTTAGTTGGTATAGTGTAGTGGTATAGTTGGTATAGTGTAGTGCTATAGTTTGTATAGTGTAGTGGTATAGTGTAGTGGTTTAGTTGGTATAGTGTAGTGGTTTAGTTGGTATAGTGTAGTGGTATAGTTGGTATAGTGTAGTGGTATAGTTGGTATAGTGTAGTGGTATAGTTGGTATAGTGTAGTGGTACAGTTGGTATTGTGTAGTGGTACAGTTGGTATAGTGTAGTGGTATAGTTGATATAGTGTAGTGGTATAGTTGGTATAGTGTAGTGATTTAGTTGGTATAGTGTAGTGGTGTAGTTGGTATAGTGTAGTGGTTTAGTTGGTATAGTGTAGTGGTACAGTTGGTATTGTGTAGTGGTACAGTTGGTATAGTGTAGTGGTTTAGTGGTATAGTGTAGTGCTATAGTTGGTATAGTGTAGTGGTATAGTTGGTATAGTGTAGTGGTATAGTTGGTATTGTGTAGTGGTACAGTTGTAGTACAGTTGGTGTATTGTGGGAATATTCTGTATAGTGTACTGGAATTTTATGATGTATAGCGGTGCAGTTGCTATAGTGCAGTGGTATGGTTGGTGTAGTGTTGTGGTGTAATGGTATACTATATGGTATTGTGAGGATAGCTGGTGTAGTGTAGTGTTATAGTATGATGGTATAGTTTGTGTAGGGTTGTGGTGTAATGCTATACTCTGTATACTATATGGTATTGTGAGCATAGTCGGTGTAGTGCAGTGGTACAGTACGATTGTATAGTGGTGCAGGTGGTATAGTATGATGGTATAGTGGTGCAGTTGCTATAGTGTTATGGTATAGTTGGTGTAGGGTTGTAGTGTAATGGTATACTTTATATACTCTATGGTATTGTGGTGCAGGTGGTATAGTGTAATGGTATAGTATGATGGTATAGTGGTGCAGGTGGTATAGTATGATGGTATAGTTGTGCAGGTTGTATAGTATAATGGTATAGCAGTGCAGTTGCTATAGTGTAGTGGTATGGTTGGTGCAGTGTAGTGGTATAGTTGGTATAGTGTTGTGGTGTAATGGTATACTCTGTATACTATATGGTATTGTGAGCATAGTCGGTGTAGTGCAGGTGGTATAGTATGATGGTATAATGGTTCAGGTGGTATAGTATGATGGTATAGTGGTGCAGTTGCTATAGTGTAGTGGTATAGTTGGTGTGGTGTAATGGTATACTCTATATACTATGTGGTATTGTGGAAATATTCTGTGTAATATAGTGGTAAAGTATGATGATATAGTGGTGCAGTAGGTATAGTGTAGTGATTTACATTACACAAGCATTCAGTGAAACCGAACGTTTTTTCTCCAGGATTTTTATTGCTAAGACGAATGACTTGTTCTTTACAGAAACCAATGCCTAGACATGCAGTTGAGCCTTGTTGATGTTTTTTAGGTAATGTACTATGAGTCATGTCTTGTTGGTTGAGTGGATCGAGCTGGTGATATTCTGGTCAGAAGACAGGTTCACTAACCTCCAGCACACGATGGCCCCACATACAGTATGTAATACATCCTTATTTTAGCTGCTCACAGTGAACATCTGTAATGCAAACCACGTACAGAACATAAGCACTCATCTCAGCTGGGGAACATAAATAAGTCCAAGTATTCGATGTATCGACATCAAAAAAGAGAGTAATAACTGATTTAACACTGCAGCTAAAACGATTCACTTAAAACACTAAATAAGACCTGACACGTTCCCCGACTGCCCGTGCTCCGGTGAAGCTGGCTAATGGTCACGGCTTAATAAAACAAAGGTTGAAGTTCTTGTGCAGCTTCCATCTCCCCACCTTCTCCCCAAGGATTGTGTCGACCTCTTGGAATATTTATCAAATCTGCTTGACTTCACCAACCTGCTCCTTGTGTCCATCTGCCCAACTCTCAGGTGGACTCTATATTGGACTCATTGACATTATACTGGTCATGAAATATGAATGGCACTATCAAAGGTATTGCAAGGAGAAGGGCAGCATCTCTACAGGACCTCTACTCCTCGAGCTGATGCAGTGCATTAAACAGTAACGACCTCTCTGCACACTGAACTAAAACGCTAGGCGGACGGAGTAATGGGTAGAGATTGGTTTGCATATTTGATAATAAAGCTCCCTTTCTTCCTGGCCTGATTAAGGCCGGTCCTGGACCAAAGAGCATTTGCAGTAAAGACGTCCCACTGATTGTGAAATTGAACCCCAAATGTAATGTTTTAGCTGTGTGGAACATAAAAATGGACGAGTAAAATCAGCAAAGCAGCCCAAATAACAGCAGTTTGGTGGGAGAGTACCAATAAAAACGATTGCATTGTGTACATGATGGTGGAGAGTTTAGAGAGTAAACATAGGAAATACTCAACAACTCAAATAAAAGTAATAATACATTTACAAAGAGTTTCAAACGCCTGGAAGGAATTTCAATGAAACTCTTTTCTTTCCCCGAATAATACGTATGAATAACTTCAAAGAGCTCTTTGTTCAACTAGTGGCCTAAATTTTACTAGAAGGTTAAAAAGACAGAACCTGTACAGGTAAACTGTACCACTACCTACACCTACCTGTGTACAGGTAAACTGTAACACTACCTTCACCTACCTGTGTACAGGTAAACTGTAACACTACCTTCACCTACCTGTGTACAGATAAACTTTAATACTGCTTCACCTACCTGTGTACAGGTAAACTTTAATACTGCTTCACCTACCTGTGTACAGGTAAACTGTAACACTACCTTCACCTACCTGTGTACAAGTAAACCGTAACACTATCTTTACCTACCTGTGTACAGGTAAACTGTAACACTACCTTCACCTACCTGTGTACAGGTAAACTGTAACACTACCTTCACCTACCTGTGTACAGGTAAACTGTAACACTACCTTCACCTACCTGTGTACAGGTAAACTGTAACACTACCTACACCTACCTGTGTACAGGTAAACAGTAACACTACCTATACCTACCTGTGCACAGGTAAACTGTAATACTAACTTCATCTACCTGTGTACAGGTAAACTGTAATACTACCTTCATCTACCTGTGTACAGGTAAACTGTCTAACACTACCTTCACCTACCTGTGTACAGGTAAACTGTAACACTACCTTCAACTACCTGTGTACAGGTAAACTGTCTAACACTACCTTCACCTACCTGTGTACAGGTAAACTATAACACTACCTTCACCTACCTGTGTACAGGTAAACTGTAACACTACCTTCAACTACCTGTGTACAGGTAAACTGTCTAACACTACCTTCACCTACCTGTGTACAGGTAAACTGTAGCACTACCCTCACCTACCTGTGTACAGGTAAACCTTAACACTACCTTCACCTACCTGTGTACAGGTAAACCTTAACACTACCTTCATCTACCTGAGTACAGGTAAACTGTAACACTACCTTCACCTACCTGTGTACAAGTAAACTGTAACACTACCTTCACCTACCTGTGTACAAGTAAACCGTAACACTATCTTCACCTACCTGTGTACAGGTAAACTGTAACTCTACCTTCACCTATCTGTGTACAGGTAAACTGTAACACTACCTTCACCTACCTGTGTACAGGTAAACTGTAGCACTACCCTCACCTACCTGTGTACAGGTAAACTGTAACACTACCTTCAACTACCTGTGTACAGGTAAACTGTCTAACACTACCTTCACCTACCTGTGTACAGGTAAACTGTAACACTACCTTCACCTACCTGTGTACAAGTAAACTGTAACACTACCTTCACCTACCTGTGTACAAGTAAACCGTAACACTATCTTCACCTACCTGTGTACAGGTAAACTGTAACTCTACCTTCACCTATCTGTGTACAGGTAAACTGTAACACTACCTTCACCTACCTGTGTACAGGTAAACTGTAGCACTACCCTCACCTACCTGTGTACAGGTAAACTGTAACACTACCTTCAACTACCTGTGTACAGGTAAACTGTCTAACACTACCTTCACCTACCTGTGTACAGGTAAACTGTAACACTTCCTTCACCTACCTGTGTACAGATAAACTGTAGCACTACCCTCACCTACCTGTGTACAGGTAAACCTTAACACTACCTTCACCTACCTGTGTACAGGTAAACTGTAACACGATCTTCACCTACCTGAGTACAGGTAAACCTTAACTCTACCTTCACCTACCTGTGTACAGGTAAACTGTAGCACTACCCTCACCTACCTGTGTACAGGTAAACTGTAACACTACCTTCAACTACCTGTGTACAGGTAAACTGTCTAACACTACCTTCACCTACCTGTGTACAGGTAAACTGTAACACTATCTTCACCTACCTGAGTACAGGTAAACCTTAACTCTACCTTCACCTACCTGTGTACAGGTAAACCTTAACTCTACCTTCACCTACCTGTCTATGGGTAAACTGTAACACTACCTTCACCTACCTGTGTACAAGTAAACTGTAACACTACCTTCACCTACCTGTGTACAAGTAAACCGCAACACTATCTTCACCTACCTGTGTACAGGTAAACTGTAACACTACCTTCACCTACCTGTGTACAGGTAAACTGTAACTCTACCTTCACCTACCTGTGTACAGGTAAACTGTAGCGCTACCCTCACCTACCTGTGTACAGGTAAACCTTAACACTACCTTCACCTACCTGTGTACAGGTAAACTGTAACACTACCTTCTTCTACCTGTGTACAGGTAAACTGTAGCACTACCCTCACCTACCTGTGTACAGGTAAACCTTAACACTACCTTCACCTACCTGTGTACAGGTAAACTGTAACACTATCTTCACCTACCTGAGTACAGGTAAACTGTAACACTACCTTCACCTACCTGTGTACAGGTAAACCTTAACTCTACCTTCACCTACCTGTCTATGGGTAAACCGTAACACTACCTACACCTACCTGTGTACAGGTAAACCGTAACACTATCTTCACCTACCTGTGTACAGGTAAACTGTAACTCTACCTTCACCTACCTGTGTACAGGTAAACTGTAACACTACCTTCACCTACCTGTGTACAGGTAAACTGTAACACTACCTTCACCTACCTGTGTACAGGTAAACTGTTACACTACCTTCACCTACCTGTGTACAGGTAAACTGTAACACTACTTTCACCTACCTGTGTACAGGTAAACTGTAACTCTACCTTCACCTACCTGTGTACAGGTAAACTGTAACACTACCTTCACCTACCTGTGTACAGGTAAACTGAAACTCTACCTTCACCTACCTGTGTACAGGTAAACTGTAACACTACCTTCACCTACCTGTGTACAGGTAAACTGTAACTCTACCTTCACCTACCTGTGTACAGGTAAACTGTAACACTACCTTCACCTACCTGTGTACAGGTAAACTGTAACTCTACCTTCACCTACCTGTGTACAAGTAAACCTTAACTCTACCTTCACCTACCTGTGTACAAGTAAACCTTAACTCTACCTTCACCTACCTGTGTACAAGTAAACCTTAACTCTACCTTCACCTACCTGTGTACAGGTAAACTGTAACACCTTTATGTACCTGTATATACACGGTGGGCACCAAGTAAAGAACAACAGTAGTCTTCTCAGGTTACTCTGGAGGAGTACTCTCAGTGTGTGTTATTTGTTTGTTTGCTTGTTTATTTATTTATTTATTTATTTATTTATTTATTTACAGGAGATATTTGGGTGGCACTAAGTGAACCCAACTTCCGCGAAAAGCAGAAACCTGTAATGGCTTGCGGTTGATCACGTGATGTTTCTTCTTCAGTCATTAGCGGTGGCTGAGCACTTGATCAGGAGTAAGTGCTGCGGTGAGGAGCTCCTGGCCAGACCCTATTGATTTTCAACACACTGCACTTGTAAAGTGCTTTTGCTTTATATGTGATTCTGCGCAGGAACTGAAAGCCCTGCTGCAGAGTGCTTTCCCATTTCTCCACCCATCCCACCGCGGCGTTCGCCTCCTAACCGGGACGTGTAGGTGCTAATAAGCACCTTATTCGACATTAACACAAGTGAACTGCAGGCTCTGCTAGTTTCCACACGTTCCGGCCTGTGATGGCAGAAACAAACAAACAAAATCTTTAATTTGAGGGTAAGAGTGAGAGATATGGGAGAAATAGAATGAGACAATGTTTAAGATTAATTTGCTCAACACACAGTACATCACTGATGTCCAAAGAAAAGCAAAACAGCAACTTTACAGGAGAGGATAAAAACCATTTCTGCTTTCAATGGAAGTCAATGGAACCAGAATTATTTCCAGTTTATTTTGGAGCACTTATTTTGGGCCATTCATCGTGAAATTTCTACACAAGGTAAAAGACAGATGCTGCGTTCAAACGAGGCAGAAAAATAAAAATCAATAACAGAAACAATATAGCATGTGAATGAACTGGAAATGAAGTGCACCAGCAGAAACAGGCTGAAATAACCAGCATACAACACTACACAATACTTTCTAAGGTCAAGCTTAGATCATAACATCTGTTCATCATAACTTTGTAGACACTCCTGCTATACAACGTTCATACCAAGTTACTACAGGATTTAAATGAAGTGTAGTAAGTACACACTGCTGTGTCTGATCCACTCACACCAGCACAACGCACTAATATATATATATATATATATATATATATATATATATATATATATATATATATATATATATATATATATATCTGCTATATCTATATGTACACTATATCTACATCTGTATCTACTAATCTCTATATGTACTATACCTATGTATTTACTATATTTATATCTAATATAAATATATTCTTATATTCTACTATATTTTTATATCTACAAATATCTTTATATGTACTATGTCTATATATCTCTAAATCTATATATCTTGTATATATATATATATATATATTATAATATATATAATATATATATTAAAGTTGATACATTGATACATATGGAATCAGATTTGTAATTTCTCTTGTGGTTCAAATATTATCAACACAGAAAGTTACAACAACAACCACATTGAACAACATGCTCAGTGCGCTGTCCCTGGTGTCCTGAGACATTTGAGATATATATATTTATTTGAACACACATATACATTTGATTATTTGAACACACCAAGAATTCTGGTTACATTGGCTTACATTGAAAGTAAAGTATGTTTTTGGTATATATATATATATATATATATATACTATAGTTGCCAGTAATTATAATTATTAATTATTATAACCCTCAATCACTCCTTAAACATGAAAGAACTTTCAGTGGAGAGGATGTATGAGTATGAAGAACCTCTGAAGAAGTAAAAATGACCTCCATGTAATTAGGTTCTAGATAACATAAGGGCTCTAAAGCTTAAAATTGATACAATAAACTAAACTTTGGTTAAAGGCTTTAAGCCTTTTAACAGTTTTACACACTCGCAAATCTTTATTTCAGACGCGGTTCTATATGGAATCAAAAGAGGTTCTATGCTGTCACTCACACGGATAAAGAAATATTTTCAATTACTCAATTATTATTCTCAATCTAATTTACCATCGTTTCACTCGCCAGTACCTCGTTACCTGCTGTGTATAATGATGTAATTGATCAATAGAGTGACAGCATATCGTCATATCAGCCCTCCTCTCTTATTCTGATTATGTGCCTGATTTATTAAACGTGATGCCAATGTTGGATATCAATATGGAATATGATATCACATTTTCAGATCAGAACCGAAGCAGAGCGTTTCAGAGGCGCAGCAGAGCATTTCAGAGGCGGAGCAGAGCGTTTCAGAGGCGGAGCAGAGCGTTTCAGAGGCGGAGCAGAGCGTTTCAGAGGCGGAGCAGTAGTTCAGCACCAGGTTTGGTCATTGCTGTTGCTAAACTGAGCAGGCTGTGGTTGCACCCTGCACGCTGACCATCAGCGTCTGTTTTAATTTGGCCTCGTCCGTCTGATCTTCCTCGTGGCTACTCTAATCACCGTCACCTTCATATTAAACTAATCTTGATTGGGATGAATATGCATGACTTGGTCACTGGTTTGCGGGCCAGCAACGCATTTGGTCAACTCGGATTATCATCTGCTTGTACCGACCCGGTTACACGTCCAGCATCCATCAAACGTGAACAACTGAATACGTGGCACTAGGAGCAACTAGCAAGAATTAGTTACTCTCGGGAAAGCAGATGTCATTCAGTGGTTCTTGGCTTTCAGAGAAGGTTCCAGAGAAGAGCTGTGATTGGTGTAAGATTTTTAGTTTTATATTATTTAAAAATCAGCTACAACTGATTAACAGAAGAAGATGAAGTAACAGCTCAGATATAGAGGTTTATGGATGGTGTTAGGTATCAACTGAACTTAGCAAGCTAACTGCCCACTTTATTACTAACTGCCCACTTAGCACAAGGTAGTGTTTCTAATAAAGTGGCCATTTAGTGGAAGTACAAGGTAGATGTTTCTAATAAAATGTCCAGTAAGAGGAAAATCAAGGTGGGTGTTTCTAATAAAGTGGCCAGTTAGTGGAAAATCAAGGTGGGTGTTTTTAAAAAAGTGGCCAGTTAGTGGAAAATCAAGGTGGATGTTTCTAATAAAATGGCCAGTAAGAGGACAATCAAGGTGGGTGTATCTAATAAAGTGGCCAATTAGTAGAAGTACAAAGTTGGTGTTTTTAATAAAGTGGCCAGTTAGTGGAAGTACAAGGCGGGTGTTTCTAATAAACTGGCCAGTTAGTGGAAGGACAAGGTGGGTGTTTCTAATAAAATGGCCAATTAGTGCAGGAATAAGGGTGTTTCTAATAAAGTGGCCAATTAGTAGAAGTACAAGGTTGGTGTTTTTAATAAAGTGGCCAGTTAGTGGAAGTACAAGGTGGGTGTTTCTAATAAAATGGTCAGTCAGTGTAAACTCAAGGTGGGTGTTTCTAATAAAGTGGCCAATTAGTGGAAGATCAAGGTGGGTGTTTCTAATAAAGTGCCCAGTTAGTGGAAAATCAAGTCAAGTCAAGTCAAGTGGGTTTTTATTGTCATTTCAACTACATACAGAGTACACAGTGAAACGAAACAACGTTCCTCCAGGACCATGGTGCAACATAGACAGTGCATACAGACACAAGTGCAACACAAACACAAACAACACAAACAAAGTGCGGACAGACAACACAACACAGTACAGACAGAGAATAATAAATAATTGCTGGTAGTGTGCAAATTGTGCAATGTGTAATAAATAGAGTCCAGTGAGGTAGTAGAGTTATTAGTGCAATGCTTTGTGCAAAAATGCTTCCCTTTTTTTTATCTGGGGTAAATGGTTGGAGAAAGATATCAGTTCAGACGTTGAGTTGTGTTGAGAAGTCTTGGGGGAAGAAGCTGTTGGTCGTGTTGGACCGGACGCTGCGGTACCTTCTTCCTGATGGCAGGAGGGAGAACAGTCTGTGTGAAGGGTGGGTGGGGTCATACACAATGCTGGTTGCTTTGCGGATGCAGCGGGTGCAGTAAATGTCCAAGACGGAGGGGAGAGAGACTCCGATGATCCTCTCAGCTGTCCTCACAATGCGTTGGAGGGACTTGCGGTCAGAGGCTGTGCAGGTCCCAAACCAAGCAGTGATGCAGCTGCTTAGGATGCTCTCTATGGTTCCCCTATAGAAGAGGGTGAGGATGGGTGGAGGGAGACGGGCCTTTCTCAGCTTCCGGAGGAAGTAGAGACGCTGCTGGGCTTTCTTGGCTGTAGAGCTGGTGTTCAGGGACCAGGTGAGGTTCTCCGCTAGGTGGACACCAAGGAACTTGGTGCTCTTAACGATCTCCACAGAGGAGCCGTTGATGTTAAGTGGAGAGTGGTCCGGTCTTGATCAAGGTGGGTGTTTCTAATAAAATGTCCAGTAAGAGGAAAATCAAGGTGGGTGTTTCTAATAAAGTGGCCAGTTAGTGGAAAATCAAGGTGGGTGTTTCTAATAAAATGTCCAGTTAGTGGAAAATCAAGGTGGGTGTTTCTAATAAAATGTCCAGTAAGAGAAAAAATCAAGGTGGGTGTTTCTAATAAAGTGGCCAGTTAGTGGAAAATCAAGGTGGGTGTTTCTAACAATTTGGCCATTTAATGGAAGTACAAGGTTAGTGTTTCTAATAAAATGGCTAGTTAGTGTAAACTCAAGGTGGGTGTTTCTAATAAAGTGGCCAATTAGTAGAAGTACAAGGTTGGTGTTTCTAATAAAGGGGCCAATTAGAAGAAGTACAAGGTTGGTGTTTCTAATAAAGTGGCCATTTAGTGAAGGAACAAGGGTGTTTCTAATAAAGGGGCCAATTCGTAGAAGTACAAGGTTGGTGTTTCTAATAAAGTGGCCAGTTAGTGGAAAATCAAGGTGGGTGTTTCTAATAAAGTGGCCAGTTAGTAGAAGTACAAGGTGTGTGTTTCTAATAAAGTGGCCAGTTGGTGGAAATACAAGGTGGGTGTTTCTAATAAAGTGGCCAGTTGGTGGAAATACAAAAATCCTGGGTTGCTATTATGTAAAGCATCGTTAAGCCACTACCGTAGTTAAATGGTAGAGAGACTATAATTCTCAGTACTCTCTCTCTCTCCACAGTTACTACTCTGGTTGCTCAGTTAGGCGTTGGGGAAACGCAGTCCATGCAGCTCGGCTTCTATATTTCCTCCCATCTGTCTCGTCTATCGATGGTTCCACGTAACGGCGCTTACAATTAGCTTACAATCAGATTTTGGGACCAGAACGATCCATGTCCTTGTAATTATTGCTGATTTTATCATCATCATTATTATTATTGTTATTAATATTGTAATTATAACAGATCTCGTCTGCTCTATAAAAAGAAATCAGCCTCTTGTATGTCTGCAACTATTTTTGCCCCCAATCAGTGCAATAATATCCTCGGCAGGAAACCCAAGAGAGAAAATAGAAGCTGCTTTATTTAGAGCCACGAAGACAGAAGGAGTCAGCATCGCTGGGTTTATACTCTGGAACTCAAATAAAGTGGCAGATGGTTCACGCGAGAGTCTTCGGCAGCTTGGCAAGCGGAGCGCTGCGAGCGGGGAGAGTAATTGGGGTTTAATTGTGATGTGTTGTGTTCTTCATCCTTTCTACACGTGCAGATTATCTGATGAACCTGTTTTTCTGAATGTATGTATGTGTTGGGCGAAGGTTACAGAACCAGAGTAAACGTGGAGGTACGGCTTCACGAGCCCGAACAACGACGGTCTGGTTTCATCTGCGGTGAAGCCGAAGCCAGATTTGGAGAAGTTGTGCCCTTGCTGTTCACAGATGGAGCTCATAGATGCAAAGGATGAATATTCATTACCCTCAACAAACGTGGTATGAAGGTTGAATTACTTTGTTTGGGTTCCATTAACTTCCATGGTCAAAACCCTAAAAGCTTTAACGAGCTTCAGAGGAAAGAATGTTATTTTTCTTTTATCTTAAAACACTGAGACTGCGTGCGGTTTTTTCTCAAACAGTCTGCGGAATTAAAGGGTGGAGGTCAAACTAATCCAGACGTGTTCACGGTGGTGGTGAAGGGAGTCAGATGTCTGGAGGGTCAGGGATGGACAGGCTGAACAAACATCTTCTTCTTCGTTTTGTTTGAAGGAATTTCGGTCTTTTATCAAACAAAGAAGCTGCAGTGAAGGTAGCGGCTTAGTGTACACAACAAAGCCGGTTTCCAATAAAGTGGCCGGATAGTGGAAGCACAAAGTGAATGTTTCTAATAAAGTGGCTGGTTAGGGAAAGTGTAAGGTGGGTGTTTTCAATAAAATGGCCAGTTAGTAAAAGTAACACTAACACAGTAGGTTTCTAATAAAGTAATCAGTTAATGGAAGTGCAAGGGGGTGTTTCCAATAAAGTGGCCAGTTTGTGAACGTGTGAGGTAGGTGTTTCTAATAAAGTGGCCATTTAGTGGAAGGGCAAGGTAGGTGTTTCTAATAAAGTGGCCGGCTAATGGATGTACGAGGTGGGTGTTTCTAATAAAGTGGCCAGTTTGTGGAAGTGCAAGGTGTATGTTTCCAATAAAGTGGCCAGTTTGTGAAAGTGTGAGGTAGGTGTTTCTAATAAAGTGGCCAGTTTGTGAAAGTGTGAGGTAGGTGTTTCTAATAAAGTGGCCAGTTTGTGAAAGTGTGAGGTAGGTGTTTTTAATAAAGTGGCCAGTTTGTGAAAGTGTGAGGTAGGTGTTTCTAATAAAGTGGCCAGTTTGTGGAAGTGCAAGGTGTATGTTTCTAATAAAGTGTCCATTTAGTGGAAGGGCAAGGTAGGTGTTTCAAATAAAGTGGCCGGTTAATGGATGTACGAGGTGGGTGTTTCTAATAAAGTGGCCAGTTTGTGAAAGTGTGAGGTAGGTGTTTCTAATAAAGTGGCCAGTTTGTGGAAGAGCAAGGTGTATGTTTCTAATAAAGTGTCCATTTAGTGGAAGGGCAAGGTAGGTGTTTCTAATAAAGTGGCCAGTTTGTGGAAGTGCAAGGTGTATGTTTCCAATAAAGTGGCCAGTTTGTGAAAGTGTGAGGTAGGTGTTTCCAATAAAGTGGCCAGTTTGTGGAAGTGCAAGGTGTATGTTTCTAATAAAGTGTCCATTTAGTGGAAGGGCAAGGTAGGTGTTTCTAATAAAGTGACCAGTTAATGGAAGCACAAGGTGGGTGTTTCTAATAAGGTGACCTGTTAGTAATCAAATGTGGGTGCTTTCAATAAAGTGGCCAGTTAATGGAAATGCAAGGTAGATGTTTCCAATAAAGTGGCCTTATAGTGGAAGCACAAGGCCCAACAACATGGTCAATTAATGGAAGTACAAAGAGGCTGTTTCCAAAAAAGGAGCCAGTCAGTGGAAGCACATTATAGTGTTTCTTCTAAAGTGGCCAGTTAGTGGAAGCACAAGATAGTGTTTTGAATAAAGTGGCCAGTTACTTAAAGCGCAAGATAGTGTTTCTAATAAAGTGGCCGGTTAGTGGAAGCAAAAGGTGTGTGTTTTTAATAAAGTGGCCTGTTAGTGGAGGTACAAGGTAGGTGTTTTCAATAAAGTGGCCAGTTAGTGGAAGCGCAAGGTAGGTGTTCCCAATAACGTGGTCAATTAATGAAAGAACAAGGTGGGTGTTTCGAATAAAGTGGCCAGTTACAGATAGGACAAGATAGTGTTTCTAGTAAAGTGGCCAGCTGGTGCAAGCACAATGTAGATGTTTCCAATAAGGTGGCTATTAAGCGGAAGCGCAAGATAGTGTTTCTAATAAAATGGCCAGTTAATGAAAGCCCAAGATATGTGTTTCTAATAAAGTGGCCAATAATGTACACTTTGGATTGCTACACTCACACACTGCACATCTCCTTTAGTACCCGGTCGTGGTTGTTGCTGCTTTTAGTGCTTGCAGAAGCAATAGTCGTCTGGATTAACTGCAAATTGGCTCACAGCAGACAATGTTATAAATAAATAAAGAGAGAAAATAAACAGCTTCTGATGTTCCGCATCATTCCACATCCAGCTTTATTACAGAGATCAGCGTGATCATAGGCTATAGGTTACATAAAATTTTCCAGCAGCGCGGACGTGCGAGCGCCTAATAATGTAAAGCCGGGCAGGTTCCTCGTCTGAGAGCGCTCAGGCAGTACGGCTCGCCCGCCTGTCTCTCGCCCATGAAGTGAATTACACACTCACTCATGCTTAGATTAGAACCCGTCATGGTGTGGCAGCCTTAGTTTAGAAGCTGCAGGGGATTGAAAATAAATGTAGGCCTATGGAGGAGAAGGTGTGATGGAAAAGAAATAATTAAAATGGAGACGGAGGAGAAAAATGACTGCATATACAGACCGAGCTGCGGGTGCATCGGGGTACCTGCCTGCTTCGGACGTCTTCCATACAGAAGCACATTATAGGCTTAGTCTATGTGTCGCTGAAGAATTAATCAACCATTGATCACTACTCAGATCAGATCCAACCCAGAATAGACCAAGTACAGGGACTCCTGGTGGGGGGAAGGTTAACATGAACATGAACATGAAGTAAACCTATGTAAACCTAAAATAGATTTTAAAAAAGTTATTTGCATAAGAATGCATGAAAACGAGTCTAACTTCTCTCAGGAGCTGAAAACCTATATAAGCAATATGTAAGTAAACACATTCTACACATACAAACGGCATAAATTTCTATTAATACTAAATGATATATTATTTTATGCTGCAGTTACATGTTGGCACCAAGGAAACCACCATTCCATGCCTAATAAGAATTAAGTAATATATAAGTGGTTGCCATGGTGATAACATATGTTTTTTTTTGTAATAACAACGTTCAATGTGTGCGGCTATATATATATATATATATATATATATATATATATATATATATATATATATATATATATATATATATATATATATATATATACACTGATCATATATATATTTATTCCAATTGGAATCGGTTACCTGGTTGGGAGGCGCAATCGTTGCACGGATAATCCTGTAGTGTGAGATCAGCAACGAGTCAATGCTAAACCTTCTAATCAAGATCTCGAGCCAAAAGGAGGCCCTCAGTTTTTTAAAACATGTTAATTTCTAAAATTAAAACTGTAAGTATCAGCCAATAGCAGCCCTAGTTGAAAAATAGCTCCAGTAAAGACCACCACTGCTGTTATGTAAAGGAGCAGCGAGATAGAGCTGCACAGCCTCCAAGTACAAACCTCCCAATGAGCGGCACAAGGGCAACAGTGGCAAGATCAGCCTCCCTCAGATCAAGAGGAAGAACCTCGAGAGGAACCAGACATAAACCAGAATAACCACTACACCACCGTACTGACCACTACACCACCTTACTAACCACTACACCACCATACTAACCACTACACCACCATACTAACCACTACACCACCATACTAACTACTACACCACCATACTAACTACTACACCACCATACTGACCACTACACCACCTTACTAACCACTACACCACCATACTAACCACTACACCACCATACTAACCACTACACCACCATACTAACTACTACACCACCATACTAACTACTACACCACCATACTGACCACTACACCACCATACTAACCACTACACCACCATACTAACTACTACACCACCATACTAACTACTACACCACCGTACTGACCACTACACCACCTTACTAACCACTACACCACCATACTAACCACTACACCACCATACTAACCACTACACCACCATACTAACTACTACACCACCATACTAACTACTACACCACCATACTGACCACTACACCACCATACTAACCACTACACCACCATACTAACCACTACACCACCATACTAACCAATACACCACCGTACTGACCACTACACCACCGTACTGACCACTACACCACCATACTGACCACTACACCACCATACTAACCACTACACCACCATACTAACCACTACACCACCTTACTAACCACTACACCACCGTACTGACCACTACACCAGCACACAAACCTTTACACTAAAGTACTAACCACTACACCACCGTACTGACCACTACACCACCATACTAACCACTACACCACCGTACTGACCACTACACCAACATACTAAACACTACACCACCATACTAACCACTACACCACCGTACTGACCACTACACCACCGTACTGACCACTACACCACCATATTAACCACTACACCACCGTACTAACCACTACACCACGATAATAAACAATACACCACCATACTAACCACTACACCATCATACTAACCACTACACCACCGTAGTAACCACTACACCATCATACTAACCACTACACCACCATACTAACCACTACACCACCATACTAACCACTACACCACCGTACTAACCACTACACCACCATAATAACCAATACACCACCATACTAACCACTACACCACCATACTAACCACTACACCACCGTACTAACCACTACACCACCATACTAACCACTACACCACCTTACTAACCACTACACGACCGTACTAACCACTACACCACCATACTAACCTTTACACTAAAGTACTAACCACTACACCACTGTACTAACCACTACACCACCATACTAACTACTACACCACCGTACTAACCACTACACCACCATACTAACCACTACACCACCTTACTAACCACTACACCACCGTACTAACCACTACACCACCGTACTAACCTTTACACTAAAGTACTAACCACTACACCACCGTACTAACCACTACACCACCATACTAACATCTACACCACCGTACTAACCACTACACCACCATAATAACCACTACACCTCTATACTAACCACTACACCACCGTACTAACCACTACACTACCGTACAAACCACTACACCACCGTACTAACCCCTACACCACCATGCTAACCATTACACCACCACACTAACCACTACACCACTAAACTAACCACTACACCACCGTACTAGCCACTACACCACCTTACTAACCACTACACCACCGTACTAACACTACGCCACCATACTAACCACTACACCACCTTACTAACCACTACACCACGGTACTAACCTTTACACTAAAGTACTAACCACTACACCACCGTACTAACAACTACACCACCATACTAACCACTACACCACCATAATAACCACAACACCACTATACTAACCACTACACCACCGTACTAACCACTATACCACCATACTAACCAATACACCACCATACTAACCACTACACCACCGTACTAACCACTACACCACCATACTAACCATTACACCACCGTACTAACCACTACACCACCGTACTAACCACTACACCACCATAATAACCAATACACCACCATACTAACCACTACACCACCATACTAACCACTACACCACCGTACTAACCACTACACCACCACACTAACCTTTACACTAAAGTACTAACCACTACACCACTGTACTAGCCACTACACCACCATACTAACTACTACACCACCGTACTAACCACTACACCACCTTACTAACCACTACACCACCGTACTAACCACTACACCACCGTACTAACCTTTACACTAAAGTACTAACCACTACACCACCGTACTAACCACTACACCACCATACTAACCACTACACCACCGTACTAACCACTACACCACCATAATAACCACTACACCTCTATACTAACCACTACACCACCGTACTAACCACTACACTACCGTACTAACCACTACACCACCGTACTAACCCCTACACCACCATGCTAACCATTACACCACCACACTAACCACTACACCACCAAACTAACCACTACACCACCGTACTAACCACTACACCAGCTTACTAACCACTACACCACCTTACTAACCACTACACCACCGTACTAACCACTACACCACCAAACTAACCACTACACCACCGTACTAACCACTACACCACCATACTAACCACCACACCACCGTACTAACACTACACCACCATACTAACCACTACACCACCTTACTAACCACTACACCACCGTACTAACCTTTACACTAAAGTACTAACCACTACACCACCGTACTAACAACTACACCACCATACTAACCACTACACCACCGTTCTAACCACTACACCACCATAATAACCACAACACCACTATACTAACCACTACACCACCGTACTAACCACTACACCACCATACTAACCACTACACCACCGTACTAACCACTACACCACCATACTAACCATTACACCACCGTACTAACCACTACACCACCGTACTGACCACTACACCACAGTGCTAACCACTACACAACCGTACTAACCATTACACAACCGTACTAAGCTCTACACCACCATACTAACCACTACACCACCGCGCTAACCACTACACCACCATACTAACCACTACACCACCGTACTAACCACTACACCCCCATACTGACCACTACACCACCATACTAACCATTACACCACCGTACTAACCACTACACCACCGTAGTAGACTCTACACCACCGTACTGACCACTACACCACCATACTAACCACTACACCACCATACTAACCACTACACCACCGTACTGACCACTACACCACCATACTAACCACTACACCACCATACTAACCACTACACCACCATATTAACCACTACACCACCATACTGACCACTACACCACCATAATAACCACAACACCACTATACTAACCACTACACCACCGTACTAACCACTACACCACCATACTAACCATTACACCACCACACTAACCACTACACCACCATACTAACCACTACACCACCGTACTAACCACTACACCACCGTACTAGACTCTACACCACCGTACTGACCACTACACCACCATACTAACCACTACACCACCATACTAACCACTACACCACCATACTAACCACTACACCACCGTACTGACCACTACACCACCATACTAACCACTACACCACCATACTAACCACTACACCACCATACTAACCACTACACCACCATATTAACCACTACACCACCATACTGACCACTACACCACCATACTAACCACTACACCACCATATTAACCACTACACCACCATACTAACCACTACACCACCATACTGACCACTACACCACCGTACTAACCACTACACCACCATACTAACCACTACACCACCGTACTAACCACTACACCACCATACTAACCACTACACCACCGTACTAACCACTACACCACCGTACTAACCACTACACCACCATATTAACCACTACACCACCATACTGACCACTACACCACCATACTAACCACTACACCACCATATTAACCACTACACCACCATACTGACCACTACACCACCATACTAACCACTACACCACCATATTAACCACTACACCACCATACTGACCACTACACCACCATACTAACCACTACACCACCATACTGACCACTACACCACCATACTAACCACTACACCACCATACTGACCACTACACCACCATACTAACCACTACACCACCATACTAACCACTACACCACCATACTGACCACTACACCACCATACTAACCACTACACCACCATACTGACCACTACACCACCATACTGATCATTACACCACAGGTGCAGGGTGTTGGTATCTGGGTGGACGTTTGATGTTCAGTATGTAGGATTGTTGGGTCACAATAAAATAAAGAATTGAAAAGTAATAACAATAATAATAAAACATATTATAACAATAATTCTAGAGTCAGTTCATCAACAGAAAGTTTGTTTATTATCCTAATCTGCATATAATCTTTATTAATCTACGTATAAAGAAACGTGGAGCCCTGAAATCAAGCGAAAGGCCGTTACACAATAGTATGATTATTTTCTCTAAAACTGGATTAACCTCAACCCGTTGTCCATGCAGCAGCGAGAGATGAGTGCTCTCAGGGGAGAGAAGGATGGACACTAGTGCGGTCACATGACCAGGCACGGGCAAAAGGGCAAAACCACTCACAGCCAGCACGAGGAGGTTGAATAACGCAGTCCGTACTTACTTCCTCTCGAAGTTATTCAACGTGAACCGATGCAGTCTGAGTGCGGCCGGTGCCGGCGCGAGAGCGGCGCTCGCTTCTAGAGTCTGACCTGTTTGTGCGTCTTGGAGGAGCAGCCAACCTTTAATAATGAAAGTGGAAAATTAAGGATAATAATGGTGCGATGAAACATAAAATTATGACTAAACGCCCAATTAAATGTAGAAGAGGGTAATACATCATGCGGTTTGAGTTAATCAACCAGAGGATAGATCAAACGGTAATTACAGACGCATGATGCTCACCCGGTGACCATAATACCACAATTAAACGACTACTGGCGGTGAGAGTTCGGCGGCTGCAGAGAAACAGCTCAAAGATAAAAGTTCTTTCAGCAGGTGAAGCTGGACGTTCTGGGAGAGAAAAGCAGTGGTGGCTTGATATGGTGTGATGGTTTGGTGTACAGATGGTCTGGTGATCAAGTAAATATACTATGTGAACCAACCTATTGGGACACACCTCCTAATCACAGGTGTTTCATTCAGTCCCGTTGCTGCAGGTGTATATAAACAAGCAGCTAACCCTGCAGTCTGTCTTTTCCACATTAGTGAAAGAGTGTAAGATTCTGAAGAGCTACTGAACTCCAGCGTGGTCTGTAACAGGATCCACCGTTACAACAGATCATGTAGGGAAACTTCTCCCCTCCTAGATTTTCACCATCAGCTGTGAGAGTTGTCAGAACAGTGGAAGCGATTATGAAACACAGGAAGTCAAGACGTGTCTGAGAAGGTAAAGTTACAGAACGGGGACTCTCCAACACTCTGCTTTAACATCAGCACCAACTCTGTGGAGCCTCACATCACCGAGCACAATGCTGAGCATCGGATGGAGTAAAGCTCCGCCGCTGAACTCCGGGGCAGTGGACACGTGTTCTGTGAAGTGACCAATCACACTTCTCTATCTGCTCAATCTGATGGACGAGTCTGGGTTTGGAGAACACCAGGAGAACGTTACCTGCCTGACTGCACTGTGACTGTAAAGTTTGGTGGAGGAGGGATGATGATGCTATGGGGGTGTTTTTCATGGGTGGGCCGAGGACGCTCATATTCATTTTAAATAGTTATGTGGTTCCAACTTTGTGGGAAGAGTTCCAGGAAGGTCCTTTCCTGTTCCAGCATGACTGACAGTGTCCCAGAGTACAAAGCAGCTCCATAGAGGAGGAACTTGACTGGCCTGAACAAAGTCCTGTCATCAACACCTTTAGGGTGAACTAGAACCGAAATCGGGAGCCAGGTCCTCTAATCCAACATCACCTGAAATGTTGTTAAACAGGCCAAAGTTTATCATGTAGAGATCTTCCCAGAAGAGTGGAAGCTGCTATAGCTGCAAAGGGGGACCAACCATTGGCGTAGGAACCGCGGGGATGGGGTGGAAGTGTCCCACCCAATATCAGAATCAGGTAGATTTGTCCCACCCAAAAATTAAACCACAGAAAAAGCGCGTTTGCCAGCGTTCGCTATTCACACGCTGTGTTGTTAGCAGTGGGCTCTAGTTGTTAGGTGGTCTGGGTCTTTCACTGTGTTAAGGCTTGTGTTGAGATGCCTGTTCAGAATTCTCCTGCAGTCAGCAGCTTCACTGAGTCGAGCTCTCGCCTTGCTGGTGCGCCGTGTAGCTCCGCCAGCTTTAAACGTGAGGTCAGTCATGAGAGCAATGAACAGCAAGGATGACCATATATACTGTAATAAACCAGCTTTAGTATAATGTGTTGTTATGGTAACAGACTAGAAGGGTTTGGGTTAGCTAACGTTTATATTAAGTCAGAAAGCAGTCTAAAACATAAAGTTACATTACTCTCTGGCCACGCCCCAAACTGCAGACTGCTACTACACAAAATACGTAAAATATATATAATAAATAAAATAAATTAATTAATAAATAAAAGGACACCGTCGTTAGAAGTGCTGTCAGTAGTGCAGTATGTAATGTTCCAGAGGGTGCTGTTTGGGACACAGCCTTACTGTCTAACATTAGTGTTAGTCTTGTCTAGTCAGGAAACCTTAATATACATTTATTTATCATGTCATTTCAGTATTATTATCCAAAAAAATAATAATTGTTTTGGTTATATGTGTACATAATCCAGTGACCTTTAATTGGATTTATCTAATAATAAACAGATGTACAGATAATGTTGTGTTTTGTTAATTTATTAGTAATTTACTGTAATTCCACAAATGTTGTTCTACATCACTATACATACAGTGATTTACTACCTTACCAACAGTGGAATCATCAGTATTTTAGGGGATAGGGTGGGCTTCATATTAGCAAATGGGTTCCCCCGTCCTACGTCCTTGGTACCAACGCCATATTAACCTATATAGTTTTAGAATGGGATTCCATAAAAGCGCAAGTAGGTGTCCCAATACTTTTGTCAATTTAGTATAACTTGGTCCTATCAGGAGTTCAAGAGTTGTCAAGAGTAATATTAATAAGTTGAACTAGGTCGTCATATGGAGCTTCTGTACTTCGGTCGCTCCGCTGATCTGTTGGTGACTGATGGCTCATTCTGTTGCGCTGACCTCTGTTATGGATGTCCTTTTAATGGGCACAGATGCCATTTCCCACTTATTCGCCCATCTGAGTGGAATGCGCTAATAGATGAGCATTTGGAAAGAGTTTCTGCAGTTAGACAGTATTATACACTTAAGTAAAGTTAAGTGAGTTTTAATCGGTGTGCCTATGACCTCAACGTACTGTCCTGTGGTGAACCGTGACTATGAGATTACGGGATGTAAATGTCAAAACTCAATCTAAAGTGAGACAAAACTCACTTCTATGTAGCTAATTTTCATTAGCCTACTTACAGGAGGTCTAATACTATGTTAGCACCAATGCTGGTGCACATGATCGTTGCTTGGAGATCAGACTGTATCTGCATTTTAGTAAATTAACTGTAACTCCAACTGTGCTGTAAATAATGCTCACCTCATCACTGTTACTGCATTTCATTCCACCTTAAATTATGTAAATGATGCAAATTCAGAAGAAAAACAAATAACAAAAAGATGTCATCTCTTCCAAAATCACCTCCACCTTCATCATCATCAATATCATCATTATCTTTATAGCTTTCATGGTCGTAATAATCAACATCACCACCATGCATCAACTTCACCATCACCTCAAAAGAACTTTCCATTATCACTACTGTCATCAACACGGTCACCCATCATCACTCCTTTCAGCGATATCATCAATATCATATTAATTATCATCACCATCACATTAATACATCTCTACCATCAATCAACATCATCACTGTCATCAAAATCATCACCGTCACCTCAAAAGAACCCTTGATCATCACTACCATCGTCACTATCAGCAATATTATCTTCATTATCATCACCGTCACATCTTTGCCTTATCACCGTCAGTCAACTTCATGACTGTCATCAATATCATCGTCGCCATCATCATCTGTACTGTCATCAGTACCGTAATTGCCATCGCCACTTTCAGATTCATCACCATCTTTATCATCAACATCAATCATAAATGTCATCACTATCCATCAACATCATCACCATTACCTCAAGTAAACCCATCATCATCACTACTTTTAGCAATATCGTCAATATCATCTTCATTATCATCACCGTCACTTCATCACCATCTTCACCACCAATCAACATCATTATGGTCATCAGCATTAACATCATCACCTCCTGAACATCACCTGTACTGTCACCAGTACCATAATTGTCATTACCACTTTCAGCTTCATCACCATCTTTATCATCACCATCAATCATAAATGTCATCATCACCACTAAAAATATCATAAAATATCTTGATTTTTAGATATCATCATATCACCATCATTAATATAATCTTCATTATCATCGCTGTCACATCATTACATCATCACTGTCATCAATATAAACACCATCACCTCAAAAGAACCCTTCATCATCACTACCATCAACCCGGTCACAGTTATCATCACAACTTTCAACAACATTATCATCACCATCTTCACCATCAGTTTACTTCATTATTATCAATATCATCACCATCACATCATAAGAACTCTTCATCATCACTACCCACATCAATGTCATCTTCATTATCATCACCGTCACTGTCATCAATATAATCATCACCGTGCTGGGCATTATCATCTGTACTGTCATCAGTACCATAACTGTCATCTCCATTTTCAGCTTCATCACCATCTTTATCAAGTCAAGTGGGTTTTTATTGTCATTTCAACTACATACAGAGTACACAGTGAAACGAAACAACGTTCCTCCAGGACCATGGAGCACCATAGACAGTGCATACAGACACAAGTGCAACACAAACAAACAAGTGCGGACAGACAACACAACACAGTACAGACAGAACACAACACAGTACAGACAACACAACACAACACAGTACAGACAGAACACAACACAGTACAGACAACACAACACAACACAGTACAGACACAACACAACACAGTACAGACACAACACAACACAGTACAGACAGAGAATAATAAATAATTGCTGGTTGTGCAAATTGTGCAATGTGTAATAAATAGAGTCCAGTGAGGTAGTAAAGTTATTAGTGCAATGCTTTGTGCAAAAATGCTTCCCTTTTTTTTATCTGGGGTAAATGGTTGGAGAAAGATATCAGTTCAGACGTTGAGTTGTGTTGAGAAGTCTTGGGGGAAGAAGCTGTTGCAGAGTCTGGTCGTGTTGGACCGGACGCTGCGGTACCTTCTTCCTGATGGCAGGAGGGAGAACAGTCTGTGTGAAGGGTGGGTGGGGTCATCCACAATGCTGGTTGCTTTGCGGATGCAGCGGGTGGTGTAAATGTCCAAGACGGAGGGGAGAGAGACTCCGATGATTCTCTCAGCTGTCCTCACAATGCGTTGGAGGGACTTGCGGTCAGAGGCTGTGCAGGTCCCAAACCAAGCAGTGATGCAGCTGCTTAGGATGCTCTCTATGGTTCCCCTATAGAAGAGGGTGAGGATGGGTGGGGGGAGACGGGCCTTTCTCAGCTTCCAGAGGAAGTAGAGACGCTGCTGGGCTTTCTTGGCTGTAGAGCTGGTGTTCAGGGACCAGGTGAGGTTCTCCGCTAGGTGGACACCAAGGAACTTGGTGCTCTTAACGATCTCCACAGAGGAGCCGTTGATGTTAAGCGGAGAGTGGTCCGGTCTTGATTTCCTGAAGTCAACAACCATTTCCTTGGTCTTCTCTACATTCCAGTGAAGGTTGTTGACTGTACACCAGTCTGTCAGCTGCTGTAGCTCCTCCCTGTATGCTGACGTCGCCTTTGCTGATGAGACCCAGCACAGTTGTATCATCGGCGAACTTTATGATGCTGTTAGAACTGTGTTTCGCAACACAGTCATGAGTCAGCAGGGTGAACAACAGAGGACTCAGTACACTGCCCTGGGGTGCCCCAGTGTTCATGGTGATGGTGCTGAAGCTGCTGTTCCCGAACCGGACTAACTGGGGCCTCCCTGTCAGGAAGTCCAGGATCCAGTTGCACAGGGGGGTGTTGAGGCCCAGCAGGCTTAACTTCCTGGTGAGATTCTGTGGGATGATGGTGTTGAACGCTGAACTGAAGTCTATGAACAGCATTCTGACGTAGGTGTCCTTCTTCTCCAGGTGGGTAAGGGAGAGATGAAGGGTGGTGGTGATGGCATCGTCCGTGGAGCGGTTGGGACGATATGCAAATTGCAAGGGGTCCAATGAAGAGGGCAGTTGGGTTTTGATGTTCCTCATGACTAGCCTCTCGAAGCACTTCATGATGATGGGCGTGAGAGCTACGGGACGGTAGTCATTGAGGCAGGACACCGTGGACTTCTTCGGCACGGGGATGATGGTGGTGGTCTTGAGGCACGTTGGGACAGTGGAGCTGCGCAGGGAGACGTTGAAGATGTCTGTGAGAACATCTGTCAACTGGTCTGCACACTCTCTGAGCACTCTGCCAGGGATGTTGTCTGGTCCTGCAGCTTTCCGTGGGTTGACTCTGCGCAGAGTTTTCCTCACGTCCACTGCAGTCAGGCACAGCGCATGCTCGTCTGGCTTGGATTGATCATCAACATCAATCATAAATATCATCATAAGCTTCATCATCAATACAGTCACTGTTATCACCTTCATTATCACATCAAAATAACCCTTCTACATCACTACCGCCATTAGTACACTCACTGCCATCACTACTTTCAGCAATGTCATCTTCATTATCATCACCATCACATAAAAAGAACCCTTCTACATCACTACCGCAATCAATACAGTCACTGCTATCACTACTTTCAGCAATATCATCTTAATTATCATCACCATCACATCAAAATAAGCCTTCTACATCACTACCGCAATCAATACAGTCACTGCCATCACTACTTTCAGCAATATCATCTTCATTATCATCACCATCACATCAAAATAAGCCTTCTACATCACTACCGCCATCAATACAGTCACTGCCATCACTACTTTCAGCAATATCATCTTCATTATCATCACCATCACATCAAAATAAGCATTCTACATCACTACCGCCATCAATACAGTCTCTGCCATCACTACTTTCAGCAATATCATCTTCATTATCATCACCATCACATAAAAAGAACCCTTCTACATCACTACCGCAATCAATACAGTCACTGCTATCACTACTTTCAGCAATATCATCTTAATTATCATCACCATCACATCAAAATAAGCCTTCTACATCACTACCGCCATCAATACAGTCACTGCCATCACTACTTTCAGCAATATCATCTTCATTATCATCACCATCACATCAAAATAAGCATTCTACATCACTACCGCCATCAATACAGTCTCTGCCATCACTACTTTCAGCAATATCATCTTCATTATCATCACCATCACATCAAAATAAGCCTTCTACATCACTACCGCCATCAATACAGTCACTGCCATCACTACTTTCAGCAATATCATCTTCATTATCATCACCATCACATCAAAATAACCTCTTCTACATCACTACCGCCATCAATACAGTCACTGCTATCACTACTTTCAGCAATATCATCTTCATTATCATCACCATCACATCAAAATAACCCCTTCTACATCACTACCGCAATCAATACAGTCACTGCTATCACTACTTTCAGCAATATCATCTTCATTATCATCACCGTCACATCAAAATAACCCTTCTACATCACTACCGCCATCAATACAGTCACTGCTATCACTACTTTCAGCAATATCACCTTCATTATCACCGTCACATCAAAATAACCCCTTCTACATCACTACCGCCATCAATACAGTCACTGCCATCACTACTTTCAGCAATATCATCTTCATTATCACCGTCACATGACTACATCAACATCATCAATATCATCTTCATTATCTTCAGCATCAGTCTACTTCGTTATCATCAATATCATCACCATCTCATCAAAAGAACTCTTCTATGTCATTACCCCCATCAATACAGTCACTGCCTTCACTATGTTCAGCAACATCTTCTTCATTATCATCACCGTCACATCATTACATCAACATCATTAGTCAACTTCACCGTCATCATCTCCTGAACATTATCATCTGTACTGTCATCAGTACCATGATTGTCTTCACCACTTTCAGCTTCATCACCATCACTCCTAAATATCATCATAAGCTTCATCGTCATCACTGTCACCATCACATCCCTAAATATCATCATCATTACCGTAATAAGCTTCATTGCCAGCATCACTAATTCAGTGCCCCATTAGTTAGTCAGTCACATAACAGTGTAACATCACTGCCTACTGTATTAATGATTTGAAAGAAAATAAATAAGTAATAAATTAATAAATCCTAAACAAATTCTAACTGAGCGTATAAGCAGCTCTTTAATAAGTTCCTCAGGTGCCGAAGACCTCCCCACAGTACTGCCACGTCAAACAGGACCCCCGTAAACTGCTGCACAAACAAACCCACATGGTTTTACAGTTTAGGAACCAGAATTCCTCCTACAGTCACCACCGCGGCGGTCCTCACTTAGCTCAGCTACTCCGGGGCGAGAGAAGCAGAGGCATGAACAAACAGATGAGAGAGCTCTAAAGCAACCTTGAGCCCGAGAACGGAGCTATGAAGCTATGAATCGACTACAGATGATAATAATAGGTCTTCAGGCGATGGCCTGCTCCCCCCCCCCCCCCCCCTCCCTTCCCCCCCCCACCCCTGCACCCGGAGTGAATAGGAGCATTTCTCTGTACAGCAGTGTAAACTGGGATATGGGCGAGTAATGATATCTGGGCTCTCCAGCAGTGAAGTCCTGGCTGGCTCTGTACGTGTCTGTTTGTATATCACAGGGGCGCTAATGAAAGAACTGAGTAATCTGGCGAGGCCGAGTCTGGATGATGCTTTTGGCTCTCGTAGACGTTCACGGTTTGATTCTAAATGAATTATTCGTCACTGACCCCGCGAGGGCGGATGGATACGGTAGAATAAATCAATTAACCGTAAGTTTTAGGACATCGTTCTCTTTAAAATACTGTAAATTAAAACCTGTTTCAGTGACTCTACTACAGCATAGCTTCAGGTCAAATGCAGTTTACACACACATAGGCCACTTTATTAGAAACACCCACTTTGTGCTTTCACTAACTGGCCATTTTATTAGAAGCACCTACCTTGTGCTTCCTCTAACTGGCCAATATATTAGAAACACCCACTTTGTGCTTCCACTAACTGGCCATATTATTAAAAACACCTACCTTGAGCTTCCACTAACTGGCCATTTTATTAGAAACACCAACCTTGTGCTTCCACTAACTGGCCAATATATTAGAAACACCAACCTTGTGCTTCCACTAACTGGCCAATATATTAGAAACACCAACCTATTGCTTCCCCTAAAAGGCCACTTTATTAGAAACACACACCTTGTACTTCTCCTCACTGGTCTTCTGCCTTGTTCTTCCACTAACTGGCCACTTTATTAGAAACACCCACCTTGTACTTCTCCTCGCTGGTCTTCTGCCTTGTTCTTCCACTAACTGGCCACTTTATTAGAAACACCCACCTTGTACTTCTCCTCACTGGTCTTCTGCCTTGTTCTTCCACTAACTGGCCACTTTATTAGAAACACCCACTTTGTACTTCCACTAACTGGCCATATTATTAAAAACACCTACCTTGAGCTTCCACTAACTGGCCATTTTATTAGAAACACCAACCTTGTGCTTCCACTAACAGGCCAATATATTAGAAACACCAACTTTGTGCTTCCACTAACTGGCCAATATATTAGAAACACCAACCTTGTGCTTCCCCTAAAAGGCCACTTTATTAGAAACACACACCTTGTACTTCTCCTCACTGGTCTTCTGCCTTGTTCTTCCACTAACTGGCCACTTTATTAGAAACACCCACCTTGTACTTCCACTAACTGGCCATATTATTAAAAACACCTACCTTGAGCTTCCACTAACTGGCCATTTTATTAGAAACACCAACCTTGTGCTTCCACTAACAGGCCAATATATTAGAAACACCAACCTTGTGCTTCCACTAACTGGCCAATATATTAGAAACACCAACCTTGTGCTTCCCCTAAAAGGCCACTTTATTAGAAACACACACCTTGTACTTCTCCTCACTGGTCTTCTGCCTTGTTCTTCCACTAACTGGCCACTTTATTAGAAACACCCACCTTGTACTTCTCCTCACTGGTCTTCTGCCTTGTTCTTCCACTAACTGGCCACTTTATTAGAAACACCCACCTTGTACTTCTCCTCACTGGTCTTCTGCCTTGTTCTTCCACTAACTGGCCACTTTATTAGAAACACCCACCTTGTACTTCCCCTAACAGGCCACTTTATTGGAAACACCAACCTTGTTCTTCCACTAATTGGCCACTTTATTAGAAACACCCACTTTGTGCTTTCACTAACTGGCCACTTCATTAGAAACACCCACCCAGTGCTTCCACTAACTGGCTACTATATTAGAAACACCCACCTTGTACTTCCCCTAACAGGCCACTTTATTGGAAACACCAACCTTGTACTTCCACTAACTGGCCACTTTATTGGAAACACCAACCGTGTGCTTCCACTAACTGGCCACTTTATTAGAAACACTCGCTTTGTACTTCCACCAACAGGCCACTTTATTAGAAACAGCTACTTTGTACTTCCACTATCTGGACACTTTATTAGAAACACCCTACCTCCACCACCTGTTCACTTTGGAATCTGAAGGGATCTCCACTCTCATGCTTTGATGTATTAAAAATATCTCCTGCACGTGTGGTTTGTGTACAGGGTTACAGGTAAATCTGATGAATGGACGTCTGCAGCCTCTGTGCACGTACCATCACCTTACAGGACGGTTTAAACCCAGAACTTTGGTTACGACTGCTCTGCCGCTGGAGGAACGTTAGGAAAGTTTGCGTTTCCTGTGCAGGTGCAGTCTAAGTACTCTCATCATGCAGGTAATTACACACCATCTGTTACAATCAGCCGTTCACCCGATTATACATGTGTAATTACATAAGAGGAAATATGCTGTTACAGCTGTCAACACTACTGTAATCCTTATTTAACTGAGCTGGTAATGTGGGACCTGGACGGACCCAGTGCTTTCAGATTCATATCAAGATCCTCAGCTACTTAATCCACATATCAAGATCTTCAGCTACTCAATCCACATTTCAAGATCTTCAGCTACTCAAACCACATATCAAGATCTTCAGCTACTCAATCCACATTTCAAGATATTCAGCTACTCAATCCACATATCAAGATCCTCAGATACTCATTCCATATATCAAGATCTTCAGCTACTCAATCCACATATCAAGGTCTTCAGCTACTCAATCCATATATCAAGATCTTCAGCTACTCAATCCACATTTCAAGATCTTCAGCTACTCAATCCACATTTCAAGATCCTCAGATACTCAATCCATATATCAAGATCTTCAGCTACTCAATCCATATATCAAGATCTTCAGCTACTCAATCCATATATCATGATCTTCAGCTACTCAATCCACATATCAAGTTCTTCAGCTACTCAATCCACAAACTAAGAGCTTCAGCTACTCAATCCACATATCAAGTTCTTCAGCTACTCAATCCACACATCAAGATCTGCAGCTACTCACACCACATATCAAGATCTTCCGCTACTTAATCCATATATCAAGATCTTCAGCTACTCAATCCACATATCAAGATCTTCAGCTACTCGATCCACATTTCAAGATATTCAGCTACTCAATCCACATATCAAGGTCTTCAGCTACTCGATCCACATTTCAAGATATTCAGCTACTTAAACCACATTTCAAGATCTTCAGCTACTCAATCCACATTTCAAGATATTCAGCTACTCAATCCACATATCAAGATCTTCAGATACTCATTCCATATATCAAGATCTTCAGCTACTCAATCCACACATCAAGATCTGCAGCTACTCAATCCACATATCAAGATTTTCAGCTACTCCATCCACATATCAAGATTTTCAGCTACTCCATCCACATATCAAGATCTTCAGCTACTCAATCCACACATCAATATCTGCAGCTACTCAATCCACATATCAAGATCTTCAGCTACTCAATCCACATATCAAGATTTTCAGCTACTCCATCCACATATCAAGATCTTCAGCTACTCAATCCACACATCAATATCTGCAGCTACTCAATCCACATATCAAGATCTTCAGCTACTCAATCCACATATCAAGATTTTCAGCTACTCCATCCACATATCAAGATTTTCAGCTACTCAATCCATATATCAAGATCTTCAGCTACTCAATCCACCTATCAAGATATTCAGCTACTCAATCCACATTTCAAGATATTCATCTACTCCATCCACATATCAAGATCTTCAGCTACTCAATCCACATTTCAAGATATTCAGCTACTCAATCCACATATCAAGATCTTAAGCTACTCAATCCACATATCAAGATCTTCAGCTACTCAATCCACATACTAAGAGCTTCAGCTACTCAAGAGGGTGAAGCAGCTCATTCACCAGTTCCCCCTTAAATAGTGCAGCAGGAGCCAGAACTTACCTGCACCTCCATTTAAGGTGGAAACAGGAGAACTGGTGAAGGAGAAGCTGAGCTGATGGTGCTGGTGGTCAGTAGGTGTAAGTATTGTAGTGTGTAAGGGTGATCTGGGGGCAAACACTGGTGGTCAGTAGGAGTGAGTATTGTAGTGTGTAAGGATGATCTGGGGGTGAACATTAGTGGTCAGTAGGAGTGAGTGTTGTAGTGTGAAAGGGTGATCTGGGGGCAAACACTGGTGGTCAGTAGGAGTGAGTATTGTAGTGTGTAAGAATGATCTGGGGGTGAACATTAGTGGTCAGTAGGAGTGAGTGTTGTAGTGTGAAAGGGTGATCTGGGGGTGAACAATAGTGGTCAGTAGGAGTGAGTATTTTAGTGTGTAAGGGTGATCTGGGGGTGAACACTGGTGATAGATTTAAAAGCGTATGTTACGGTAAGTAAACAGCGTAATGTTAATGATGAGAGGGGCGGAGTCAAGTGTTTGTTGCAGTAAAAGAAAACGAACCCACAGACGTTCTGGAGCTCCTCTGTATCGAGGTCCACCAACCACCAACACACAAGTCGTAGCTCAAGACTTATCTGAGTTGCGGTTTGTTTTCCTGACCAGTAGGATGTCTGGAGGAGAAGGTAGTTTTTGAGTAGAAGGATGTCTGGAGGAGAAGGTAATTCTTGAGTAGAAGGATGCCTGGAGGAGAAGGTAGTTCTTGAGTAGAAGGATGTCTGGAGGAGAAGATAGTTCTTGAGTAGAAGGATGTCTGGAGGAGAAGGTAATTCTTAAGTAGAAGGATGTCTGGAGGAGAAGGTAGTTCTTGAGTAGAAGGATGTCTGGAGGAGAAGGTAGTTCTTGAATAGAAGGATGTCTGGAGGAGAAGGTAATTCTTGAGTAGAAGGATGCCTGGAGGAGAAGGTAGTTCTTGAGTAGAAGGATGTCTGGAGGAGAAGATAGTTCTTGAGTAGAAGGATGTCTGGAGGAGAAGGCAGTTCTTGAGTAGAAGGATGTCTGGAGGAGAAGGTAGTTCTTGAGTTGAAGGATTTCTGGAGGAGAACGTAGTTCTTGAGTGGAAGGACGTCTGGAGGAGAAGATAGTTCTTGAGTAGAAGGACGTCTGGAGGAGAAGGTAGTTCTTGAGTAGAAGGATTTCTGGAGGAGAAGGTTGTTCTTTAGTAGAAGGATGTCTGGAGGAGAAGATAGTTCTTGAGTAGAAGGATGTCTGGAGGAGAAGGTAGTTCTTGAGTAGAAGGATGTCTGGAGGAGAAGATAGTTCTTGAGTAGAAGGATGTCTGGAGGAGAAGGTAATTCTTAAGTAGAAGGATGTCTGGAGGAGAAGGTAGTTCTTGAGTAGAAGGATGTCTGGAGGAGAAGGTAGTTCTTGAATAGAAGGATGTCTGGAGGAGAAGGTAATTCTTGAGTAGAAGGATGTCTGCAGGAGAAGGTAGTTCTTGAATAGAAGGATGTCTGGAGGAGAAGGTAGTTCTTGAGTAGAAGGATGTCTGGAGGATAAGGTAATTCTTGAGTAGAAGGATGTCTGGAGGAGAAGGTAATTCTTGAGTAGAAGGACGTCTGGAGGAGAAGGTAATTCTTGAGTAGAAGGATGTCTGGAGGAGAAGGTAATTCTTGAGTAGAAGGATGTCTGGAGGAGAAGGTAATTCTTGAGTAGATGGATGTCTGCAGGAGAAGATAGTTCTTGAATAGAAGGATGTCTAGAGGAGAAGGTAGTTCTTGAGTAGAAGGATGTCTGGAGGAGAAGGTAGTTCTTGAGTAGAAGGATGTCTGGAGGAGAAGATAGTTCTTGAGTAGAAGGATGTCTGGAGGAGAAGGTAATTCTTAAGTAGAAGGATGTCTGGAGGAGAAGGTAGTTCTTGAGTAGAAGGATGTCTGGAGGAGAAGGTAATTCTTAAGTAGAAGGATGTCTGGAGGAGAAGATAGTTTTTGAGTAGAAGGATGTCTGGAGGAGAAGGTAATTCTTGAATAGAAGGATGTCTGGAGGAGAAGGTAATTCTTGAGTAGAAGGATGTCTGCAGGAGAAGGTAGTTCTTGAATAGAAGGATGTCTGGAGGAGAAGGTAGTTCTTGAGTAGAAGGATGTCTGGAGGAGAAGGTAATTCTTGAGTAGAAGGATTTCTGGAGGAGAAGGTACTTCTTGAGTAGAAGGACGTCTGGAGGAGAAGGTAGTTCTTGAATAGAAGGATGTCTGGAGGAGAAGGTAGTTCTTGAGTAGAAGGATGTCTGGAGGAGAAGGTAATTCTTGAGTAGAAGGATTTCTGGAGGAGAAGGTACTTCTTGAGTAGAAGGATGTCTGGAGGAGAAGGCAGTTCTTGAGTAGAAGGATGTCTGGAGGAGAAGATAGTTTTTGAGTAGAAGGATGTCTGGAGGAGAAGGTAATTCTTGAGTAGAAGGATGTCTGGAGGATAAGGTAATTCTTGAGTAGAAGGATGTCTGGAGGAGAAGGTAATTCTTGAGTAGAAGGATGTCTGCAGGAGAAGATAGTTCTTGAGTAGAAGGATGTCTGGAGGAGAAGGTAATTCTTGAGTAGAAGGATGTCTGGAGGAGAAGGTAATTCTTGAGTAGAAGGATGTCTGGAGGAGAAGGTAATTCTTGAGTAGAAGGATGTCTGGAGGAGAAGATAGTTCTTGAATAGAAGGACGTCTGGAGGAGAAGGTAATTCTTGAGTAGAAGGATGTCTATAGGAGTAGGTAATTCTTGAGTAGAAGGATGTCTGGAGGATAAGGTAATTCTTGAGTAGAAGGATGTCTGGAGGAGAAGATAGTTTTTGAGTAGAAGGATGTCTGGAGGAGAAGGTAATTCTTGAGTAGAAGGATGTCTATAGGAGAAGGTAATTCTTGAGTAGAAGGATGTCTATAGGAGAAGGTAATTCTTGAGTAGAAGGATGTCTGGAGGAGAAGATAGTTTTTGAGTAGAAGGACGTCTGGAGGAGAAGGTAATTTTTGAGTAGAAGGATGTCTGGAGTAGAAGGTAGTTTTTGAGTAGAAGGATGTCTGGAGGAGAAGATAGTTCTTGAATAGAAGGATGTCTGGAGTAGAAGGTAGTTCTTGAGTAGAAGGATGTCTGGAGGAGAAGATAGTTCTTGAATAGAAGGTAGTTCTTGAGTAGAAGGAGTTTCTACAGTGTGGTGTTGCTTCAAGACCAAGAATGTATATCGTTTTGGTATATACAACTTAAATGAGACTCAGCAGTTGATTTGCTAAAGCGTAAGAATTTGAACTTTGATTAAACTGAACTGTTAGGTTGAAGGAAATAATTATAGAGTTAATTTAGTTCAGTTGTTTGTTACCAACCTAAAAATAATTTTAAGGCCTATTAAGCAATAAAACTAGTTTTACTCAGCCTATAAAATGTAATCAATTTGACTTTTTTAGTTGTTTTAATCAAATGTCTTAAGTTGAGTAAAAATTGCTCAACAGCTCATAACGACATGAAGTAATTTTTATAGGTTATACCTACAAACAAAGTTTTTACAGTGTGGTGTTCTTCAAGACCAACAACTGAGACTGCAGTTGTTTTGCATTGGAACATTTCTTTTATATATATATATATATATATATATATATATATATATATATATATATATATATATTTTTTTTTTTTTTTTTTTTTTTTTTTTTTCTTCTTACAAACATATTTTTCTTTTATTTCTGGAACAAAAGTAGGTTTTAATCACTGAGCAGATCCTTACATCTCTCTGCTGTTGCGGGAACTGAATACACACCCTGTCCTGTTGGGACAATCACACTATACGGGGCTGTTTGAGAACATTACACCAGCATAACGATATTTAAATGGAGTGATATTATAATCTTCACCCTGGGGCGCTGTCTAAATGCCAAAGAGAATAAATAAAGTTGTGCAGTGCGCTCGCGGAATCGTATATACGTTGGCTCCCGCGGCGCGGGTGTACTCGTGCCCATGCATCTGTACGGCTGTACTTGTTTGGATAACAAGCTATATAAATTCACTCCAGCTCAGACGGTAATCGACAAGACGAAGAACTTTTGTTATTCATGAAAAGACGGAGCGCTGATAACATTGAGGAGGAATTCTAATCTGTCGGTGGGATTAACAAAGAGAGGAGCCGAGTCTCCGCTGATAAAATCAGTGGCTTTATTTTTTTTAAGATGAGAGCAGGAAGGGGATTGGTGCGCCTCTAAGCTTCTACTTTGTTTGGGGACGCTACGAGGGACGGATAATTAAAGCTATCAAAATCGCTCCGACAAAGGATTGGAGATTGATGAAAAAAAAAAACGAAAGAGAAACAGAATCTTCCGGCGAGATCTGGTAGTCCGATACGGTGAGAGCGCGACCCGCCGCTGCTGAAGAGATTAAGCAGTAGTTGAGGTTAGGAAGAGATTAGGACTGGTTCTAGGTAGTCAGATGAAAGGAGGAGGTGAGCAGGAGTCAGGACAACAGACAGGTTTGAAGGATTATTAAGAAGTCAGAGACCTTATACCTTAAGTATAGAACATTGTAATGAATTAATAAGGGAATTATTAATAAGTTATACCCCGTTTCTTAACTTGTTCCTTCAAGCTGAAGCCCAGCCGTGATAGAATCCATAACTCTGGTTCAGTTTTTATAGCAACACCTTCAGCAGACCACACTGGACCAACGCTCGTAGAGAGCTATGGATTAAACAACCAGCAGCAAAGCTCCATGGATCTTCAGTTCCCCTTGAGGTCTTCCACTGTAACAAGAAACCGCCAATATATATATATATATATATATATATATATATATATATATATATATATATATATATATATATATATATATATATATATACTTACAGACTGTAGTTCATCTGATTCTCTGTATACTTTATTACTCTGTTCTTTAATGATCAGGACCCCCACAGGACCACCACAGAGCAGATACTATTAGGGAGGTGGGTCATTCTCAGCACTGCAGTGTGCTGGTGTGGGTGGATCAGACCTCAGTGTCACTGCTGGCCTGAGAATCGTCCACCAAACCAAAACTATCCAGACAGCAGTGTCCTGTGGGCGGCGTCCTGTGTCCACTGATGAAGGACTAGAGGAACACAAACTGTGCAGCAGCAGATGAGCTACTGTCTCTGACTTTACATCTACAAGGTGGACCAGCAAGTAGTAGGAGTGTCTATTGGAGTGGACAGTGAGTGGACACAGTGTTTAAACACTCCAGCAGCAGCACTGCTTAGTCTGATCCACTCACACCAGCACAACACACTAACTAACACAGTTCTGAGAATGACCCACCTCCCTAATAGTATCTGCTCTGACGCTGATATAAACTGAAGCTGTACAGAAGATCTAACACACTGTATATTGTATGTAGAAACACAGTGAAGGCTTCAGAATTGAGTGAAGCCCGTTTTGACTGGTTCCGCACGAGTCTTAAGAAAGATTCCACCCATAAATATTTATAAAAATATATTTCACGAAGTAGGAAACAGTACATGGGTTTCTTCGATTACAATACAGAGAGTAGATAATTAAACATACAAGTATATAAGCATTAAAGCACAGTAGAAAATATGATCTGCATGTACGTCTATACCGTCCAGCCTACCACCTCAGTACCAACTCCCATCCCGCACGCAGCTGTAGTGCCAGGTTTTCGTCTGCGTGTGCAAGAGCCGACGTGCATAGGCAAACCAAAAAGAGAGATAAAAGAAAACCAAAGGAAAAGAAAGAAACTCTTCAAAGGAAGCCAAGAATGTCAGCGGTGACTATGTACACATCTTTTCTCTAGTATCATACAGTGTAGCACGTTGACGGACAGGTCTGTAAGCCTCGTGTTCCTTCATGGATTCCGTTCCCGGAGGGTTATACACAAATTTCAATTTTTTTTGTTTGTTTATTCATTTTTTTCGTCTCTTTCGGGAAAAACAAAGAAGAATAAAGAAAAACAAACTCGGATATGAACATGAACTAAACCCACTCTCAGCTATTGTGCTTGAAATGATCACTGGAAACACTGTATATTCAGTATATTCATATATACACGCACAGTATCAAGAAAACACCCCTCCGCTTGGCTCTGTGGAGAATTCACAGTCAGTGGAACTTGGAGCTTTTAGAAAATAGCAAATGAGACGAAGCAGGAAAGGAAGAAACCGAAATGACACATCATTATTAATATTATTATTATTATCGTTATTATTATTAGAGTAATTATTATCATTTTCACCTCTTTTCGTTTTTTTTGTCTGTTTTTTTAAATATATCTATGTGTATGTATATATATATATATATATATATATATATATATATATATATATATATATATATATACCCGCAGCACAAAAACAGAGACGGCAATGAATATTTATATAATATTTATATAAATCGTACTACTATTATGAAGAAACACGTTTGATGGGTAACGAATAGAAAGAAAAAAAAACCAAAAGCTTAAAATAATAATAAAAAAAAACGGAAAATAACCGTATTTTATGTTTGCTTCTGTAAAAAGAAGGCCTCGTTGTTTCCTACATTTCTTTTTTTTTTATCGTTTATAGGCTACTAATCTTCGAGTGTGAAACACACTAAGAGCATGAATACAAAGTGTTCGGTATAAAGCGAAGCCGCGAGGCTCGTCCAGTCCGTTCCGTAAATCCGGCCGCTCGGTATCAAATGGTATCTCAACTAGAACCTATTAAAGCCAATATTATGCACTCGCCTTATCGTTAATCGTACATACATTCAGCAGAGTAATGTAGACCGTGTATTGCTTCGTAGTTCCGTAGGGTTGCGTCCGTTGTGTTGTCTTTTTAGTTTTTTGTTCGTTTTCGTTCCTTGGATCGACTGAATGGCGAGAGTTTTGGGAGTGGAGCCGGTTTGAGGCCTGCCGCAGTTCGTCCTCCGGGAAAAAAAGAAAAAGAAAGGATGTGCGCTCTCCATCCAGGGTCTCTTCAAGCGACTACCAAGAATCTAGCGATGCTTCTGGCGGTCACAGTGAACGACAAAACAGCCAAATGTACTGCTAAGACACTCAAAGACGGTAATCTAAAATCACTCCACGAGAATCACCGACCCCCTACTACACACAAGTTCGGCTCCACGGCGGGACGCTGTGTATGACTAATATGCTAGCGTGTCTCTCTAAAAGTTCTCGAGGGAAACGAAAGAAAAAGAGCCTCGCCTCTGTTCCCCAACTCCTCCCGTCGGCGCGGCACACCAGTCAAAAAAGGGTCTCGGGGGTCCCCGAGGTCAAGTTTCTTTGTCGCTTTCGCCCACAGAGTACAGCTCCCCCAGTCTCCTGAAGTGCGGCCCCCAATCTCTGAGGTAGTCGTAGTTCTGGTCCGAGTCCGAAGACGCCGTCTCCAGCGAGCTCAGAGATCCGGCGATGGAGCCTCGGCCCTCGTAGCCGTAAATCTGGATGGAGTCGTAAGGGGGCGCCGTGGGGTCGTTGTCCGCCTCGTGCAGGCGCACGTTGATGAACTCGTCCACGTCCACCCCGTTGGGGCCCGAGTGGTGGCCCTGGCGGGGCATAAACTGCAGGTCCGGCTTGATGTCCTTGCGCGGGAGGAAGCCGTTGATGCCGTCGGGGTTCTGGAGCGTGGCGATGTCGAAGGCCTCCGTGTCCTCCTCGCCGCCGCCCTCGTCGTCGTAGCGGATGATGTTCTCCCGCACGTCCTCGTCATCTTTGATGATCAGCGGCTCGTTTTTGTGTCTCCGCAGCGTCACGAACAGCACCACGATGACTGGAAGACACCATAGCACACCACAAGTTTATATACTGATATATCTAAGTGGCCATTTTATCAGAAACACCTATCATATAGGTCCACTATAAAAAAATAGAGGGGTGGGCAAATATCAGTACACTTGAGTATCGCAATATCATGTTTTGTGAAACTGTATTGATTCTTAAAAACATAGTATCGATTATTAGATTCCATTATATAGTAAGTTTGTGTAATAACTGTGTAGTAATACATGAACAACAGTATTTACTAGAGTATTTAATTGTAATTATGTAAGGGAGTATTATGATAGTTATAACAGATTTTTCTTTCCTGTGTGATTACACATTAGTAATAACTGTAAGTATATATGTACAAAGCCTAATTACTAGTTTATAATACTGTTTTGTAGTAAGCAAATATAATACACTGGAGTAAGCAGTAGATTCTACTTAATCTTGTATACATTAGTCCTTAATTAAGTTATTAATTATTCCATAGAGTAACATGTTACAACATATTTATTACATAGTTACACTTTAACATATGTGGATAGTGTCTGAGCATCTGCTTTGTAATTACTATGTAGTAAATGAGAGTTATTGTTAAATTACATTGTCAGCAACAGTGTAATTACTAGTGATGTAGCCAGTGTTGTTATTATTATTATTATTATTATTATTATTATTATATTTTGCAATAACTGTGTAGTAACACATAAACAACAATGCAACTACTAGTGATGTAGCCACTGTTACAGATGGATTACAGCAGTAGAGCATATGCAATTACAAATGTGTATAAGATTTGTTTATTATAATTACATGATAGTTATAACAGCTTATACTTTCTAGTAATAGCTTCTCTGGAGTTTTGGTATATCACTATAAGTATATATATACAAAGCCTAATTACTAGTTTATAATACTGTTTTGTAGTAATAGCATATATAATACACTGGAATAAGCAGTAGATTCTACTTAATCTTGTATGCATTAGTCCTTAATGAAGTTATTAATTATTCCATAGATTAACATGTTACAACCTATTTATTACATAATTACACATAAACATATGTGGATAGTGTCCGAGCATCTGCTTTATAATTACCATGTAGTAACTGAGTGTTATTGTTAAATTACTTTATCAGCAACAGTGTAAGTACTAGAGACACACCCAGTGTTATTTTTATTATTATTATTATTATTAGATCCCATTATGTAGTAAGTTTGTGTAATAACTGTGTAATAACACATGAGCAACAACATAACTACTAGTGATGTAGCCACTGTTATAGACGGATTACAGTGGTACAGCTTATGTAATTACACATGTATATCAGTTTCTTTAATTGTAATTATGCGAGGGAGTATTATGATAGTTATAACCGATTTTTCTTCCTTGTGTGATTACACATTAGTAATAACTCAAGTAATACCTAGTATATCACTGTAAGTTTATATTAACAAATCCTAACTACTGGTTTATAATACTGTTCTGTAGTAATAGCATATATAAAACACTGGAATAAGCATAGATTTTACTTAATCTTGTATACATTAGTCCTTAATTAAGTTATTAATTATTCCATAAGTAGACCTATATTGTATACCCAGTTCCTGTAGATTTGTTATGTAATTATGATGTAATTACAGATCACGTTTAAACCATGTGACATGATCAGGTTAACATGTTATAACATGATTATTCCACAGTATGTATGTAAAAGTTAGAGTTTAACATATTTGGACAGTTTCCAATGAATTGAAATACAATGAGGTTCAAAAAAGAAATTGATATGCATGTGTAATAACATAAGCTGTACTGTTCTAATTCATCTGAAACATTGTTACTGCATGTGTTGTTCATGTGTAACTACACAGTTATTACAACCACTTAATATAAAGACAGACCACATTATTAATTAGTAGTTTAATGTAAAGATCAGTCAGTTACTTTTGTATGGCAGTGCTGAAATCTATCTTCACCCATCAGACTAATAATTACTGTCAGTATTATTAATAAATGAAATGAAATAAGTAAATAACTATAAGCTGACTGATCAGAGGAGCTGTGGTGACGTACCCAGCAGGAGGATGATGCAGGCCAGGATAGCGATTAGCGCCCCCATGCTGAGGCCGATGGGCAGGACGAACGCTTCCACGTTGCAGGACTGGACGGTGCCGTCTCTGCTGCAGCCGCACACACGGATGGTCAGCGTGTTGGTGCTGCTCATGGGGGGGTCTCCGTCATCGGTCACTACGATGGGCAGGAAGTACATCTCCTGCTTCTGCCGCCGGAAGTAATCGTGCTTGGTGAGGATGCTGATGGAATTATCTGGAAAACAAACCCCCACTGAGATCAGGTCTTAGTTCCTAACCTTCAGAAACACTGATAGAGCGCCTGTAGATCAGGTACTGATGTTGAACATTGCTGTGAGGATTTGATTGAGTGTTAGTGAGGTCAGGTACTGATGTTGAACATTGCTGTGAGGATTTGATTGAGTGTTAGTGAGGTCAGGTACTGATGTTGAACATTGCTGTGAGGATTTGATTGAGTGTTAGTGAGGTCAGGTACTGATGGAACATTGCTGTGAGGATTTGATTGAGTGTTAGTGAGGTCAGGTACTGATGGAACATTGCTGTGAGGATTTGATTGAGCGTTAGTGAGGTCAGGTACTGATGTTGAAACACTGCTGTGAGGATTTGATTGAGTGTTAGTGGGGTCAGGTACTGGTGTTGAACATTGCTGTGAGGATTTGATTGAGTGTTAGTGAGGTCAGGTACTGATGTTGAACATTGCTGTGAGGATTTGATTGAGTGTTAGTGAGGTCAGGTACTGGTGTTGAACATTGCTGTGAGGATTTGATTGAGTGTTAGTGAGGTCAGGTACTGATGGAACATTGCTGTGAGGATTTGATTGAGTGTTAGTGAGGTCAGGTACTGATGTTGAAACACTGCTGTGAGGATTTGATTGAGTGTTAGTGGGGTCAGGTACTGGTGTTGAACATTGCTGTGAGGATTTGATTGAGTGTTAGTGAGGTCAGGTACTGATGTTGAACATTGCTGTGAGGATTTGATTGAGTGTTAGTGAGGTCAGGTACTGGTGTTGAACATTGCTGTGAGGATTTGATTGAGTGTTAGTGAGGTCAGGTACTGATGTTGAACATTGCTGTGAGGATTTGATTGAGCGTTAGTGAGGTCAGGTACTGGTGTTGAACATTGCTGTGAGGATTTGATTGAGCATTAGTGAGGTCAGGTACTGATTTTGAACATTGCTGTGAGGATTTGATTGAGCGTTAGTGAGGTCAGGTACTGGTGTTGAACATTGCTGTGAGGATTTGATTGAGCGTTAGTGAGGTCAGGTACTGGTGTTGAACATTGCTGTGAGGATTTGACTGAGTGTTAGTGAGGTCAGGTACTGATGTTGAAACACTGCTGTGAGGATTTGATTAAGCGTTAGTGAGGTCAGGTACTGATGTTAAACATTGCTGTGAGGATTTGATTGAGTGTTAGTGAGGTCAGGTACTGATGGAACATTGTTGTGAGGATTTGATTGAGTGTTAGTGAGGTCAGGTACTGATGTTGAACATTGCTGTGAGGATTTGATTGAGCGTTAGTGAGGTCAGGTACTGATGTTGAACATTGCTGTGAGGATTTGATTGAGCGTTAGTGAGGTCAGGTACTGATTTTGAACATTGCTGTGAGGATTTGATTGAGCGTTAGTGAGGTCAGGTACTGGTGTTGAACATTGCTGTGAGGATTTGATTGAGTGTTAGTGAGGTCAGGTACTGATGTTGAACATTACTGTGAGGATTTGATTGAGTGTTAGTGAGGTCAGGTACTGGTGTTGAACATTGCTGTGAGGATTTGATTGAGTGTTAGTGAGGTCAGGTACTGATGTTGAACATTACTGTGAGGATTTGATTGAGTGTTAGTGAGGTCAGGTACTGATGGAACATTGTTGTGAGGATTTGATTGAGTGTTAGTGAGGTCAGGTACTGATGTTGAACATTGCTGTGAGGATTTGATTGAGCGTTAGTGAGGTCAGGTACTGATGTTGAACATTGCTGTGAGGATTTGATTGAGCGTTAGTGAGGTCAGGTACTGATGTTGAACACTGCTGTGAGGATTTGATTGAGCGTTAGTGAGGTCAGGTACTGATGTTGAACATTGCTGTGAGGATTTGATTGAGCGTTAGTGAGGTCAGGTACTGGTGTTGAACATTGCTGTGAGGATTTGATTGAGTGTTAGTGAGGTCAGGTACTGATGTTGAACATTGCTGTGAGGATTTGATTGAGTGTTAGTGAGGTCAGGTACTGATGTTGAACATTGCTGTGAGGATTTGATTGAGTGTTAGTGAGGTCAGGTACTGATGTTGAACATTGCTGTGAGGATTTGATTGAGTGTTAGTGAGGTCAGGTACTGATGTTGAACATTGCTGTGAGGATTTGATTGAGTGTTAGTGAGGTCAGGTACTGTTGTTGGTAATGTATTTATAGTGTATTATGATTACAGGCTACATAGAAGGTGTTCCATATATTTTCTAAAATCACTCAAATTTCATATTTAGACTTTAAGGCTGCACAGTGTACGTGGAGTATATACGCTGAACGTGATGCTCTACGTTTCTCCTCAGTGAGAGAGGAGTGGACGGAGTGCCGTCCTTCGTCGATGACTCTTCGGAGAAGCTCGGCGCTCATTATCTACTCCTTCATCTCCTCGTCCCTTCGTCTCTTTACACTTCAACCTCCCTCAAGAATCTCCTCTGCAGCGAAATGTGTTTCTAATAGTCTCCAACTTTCTCCACGAGGCGTACGGGCGAGAGAGAAGAAAATCAGTTGAAGAGAAGGCGGGAGGCAGCGAGGCAGCGAGGCGGCGAGGCAGCGAGGCAGCGAGGCGGCGAGGCAGCGAGGCAGCGTAAACACCCAGATAAAGCAGCAATGAGCAGAATAAATGAGTTATGGAAATGACGGAGGGCCGTCTTCGGAGCAGAGGGCTTTAGTTCTTCTGCTTATGAAGGTGAACGGCTTCACCTTTGTGCTGCTGATGAAAGCCGAGGGCCAGCTGCTTCTCAGCGGCTCGCATTCGGTAAAATTAATATGATGGAAATTTAATTTAAGTTAATAAACATGCTAATAAAAAATATTTAAATGCGACTTCTTCTTTTTTTCGGGGCTCCCTAAGATCACAAAGCAATTATTTGCAAATGCGCGGCGCAGCTTTATCATTCTAATTACACTAACATCTTCTTCTCTACTGAGTAGCAACCAGCAGAGGAGCAGACACGTCCATCACACCATCTCACTCTCCAACACAGAGACCGACAGGAAGGAGTTCACAGCTTACCTGTACACAGGTAGGTGAAGGTAGTGTTACAGTTTACCTGTACACAGGTAGGTGAAGGTAGAGTTACAGTTTACCTGTACACAGGTAGGTGAAGGTAGTGTTACAGTTTACCTGTACACAGGTAGGTGAAGGTAGTGATACAGTTTACCTGTACACAGGTAGGTGAAGGTAGTGATAAGGTTCTTCTATTTAAAATCTATTTAAAAGCATGTGACTATAATATGAATGCATTTAAAATCATGCAACAGTGTAACATTAAGGCATGTAAATGTATAATGTTAAAGCATGTAACAGTGCATTAAAGTGTGTAACACTAACATTAAAACCTGTACAAGTGTAGTGTTAAAGTATGTAACAGTGAAATAATAAAGTGTGTAACACTAACATTAAAACCTGTACCAGTGTAGTGTTAAAGTATGTAACAGTGAAATAATAAAGTGTGTAACACTAACATTAAAACCTGTACCAGTGTAGTGTTAAAGTATGTAACAGTGAAATAATAAAGTGTGTAACACTAACATTAAAACCTGTACCAGTGTAGTGTTAAAGTATGTAACAGTGTAATAATAAAGTGTTTAACAGTGTAACGTAAAAGCGTGTAAAAGTATGTTACTGGATAAAAATATATAATATTAAAGTGTGTAACCGTGTTACGTTAAAGCGCTAATGTAACAGTGTGCTGCAAAGTATGTAAAAACATGTAACGGTGTAAGAAAGCATGTAACATTGTAATATAATAGCATGTTAAAGCATGCAACTGCATAATATTAAAGTGTGTAACAGTGTAGTGTTAAAGCGCGTAACACTAATGTAACAGTGTGATGTAAATGTATTTAAATGTATGTAACAGTGTAACAGAGTGTGTAAAAGTATAATGCCAATGTATTAAAAAGCATGATGTAATTGTATGTGGTGTAATTGTATTCAAAACATGTAACATGTAGCTATAAAATGTAAATGTATTTCAAGTATGTAAGAGTGTAATATTAAAGTGTGTAAAAGTATGTTACAGCATGCAGTTGCATAATATTAAAGTGTGTATCAGGATAATGTTAGTGTGTAACAATGAAATGTTTAAGTGTGTTACAGTGTTATGTTAAAGCGTGTAACACTAATGTAACAGTGTGCTGTAAAGTATATAAAAACATGTAATGGTGTAAGAAAGCATGTAACAGTGTAACAGCATGTAAAAGTATGTTACAGCATGCAACTGCATAATATTGAAGTGTGTAACAGTGTTATGTTAAAGCGTGTAACACTAATGTAACAGTATGATGTAAATGAATTTAAATGCATGTAACTGTAATGTTAGAGTGTGTAACAGTATAATGTCAATGTATTGAAAAGCATGATGTAATTGTATTTAATAGAAGTACCAGTAACAAGTAGATACAGAATGTAAACGTATTTCAAAGTTTGTAACCGTGTGATGTAAATGTTTTCAAATTCTTGTAATAATTTGGTGTAAATGTGTTTAAAAGCATGTAAAGCCTGAGAGAGTGAACTGTAAGGAAGATGTAATATTATAATGTAAACGTGACGATCAGTCGAGGGGAAGTAAGACGTCTCCCAGCTCCTCGCTGCTCTGAGCGTTGGGTTTCAGGGCAAGTCCTCCAGTATTTTTTTGGCGGTATCATTTCCTGTAAAAGCTCTCTGGCTATCGCTCTCAGCCTTATCATCACAAACAAAGCCAGCGTCCCAGACAGCTCCAGAGGGCTCCGCCGTCGCCTGCTGGGAGCAGGTGGGAATCCTCAGCATCATCTTCCACACGCTATATATTCCTCTACACATTCACAGCGCGGCTGCGGGGAGTTCCTTAACTCGATCTTCTGGCTGGAAAATCACGCAATTAACTGCTACTAACCAGATGAGCACACTTAATGTCACGCAGCATTTACTGTATACGCGGGACGTGAGGGATGATGTGAAGCTTGGGAGAGACTCGATTTGATTCCTGTGTATTTCCTACAGCTAAACTAAACCACTGTGTGCTGCATGTATTCAGTGATTACAGCAGTGTTTAGGTTCAGCTGCAGATATACACACCGTGGTCTTCCCTCTACGCCTCTTTCAGATGGAGAGCAAGTAAAATATCCACATATTCTTTAAAAATATAGATTTTTTTATGTTTATTAGTCGATTTATGTCTCTTATAAGAGTTCAACAATACATAGATTTTCAATTAGGATGCGATTCCGACGTCACTTTGCTGTAAAAAAAGTCTCATTTGTATTTCACAATCTAAAAAGAGCTTCATAGGTACAAACTAAAAAAAATACTTCAAGCAATTAAACTACAGCATGAGTCAAAAGTCTCAGGACATCCTTTTATTTCAGAAAGGAAAGGGAAAATGATGTATCTGAATACCCCATCAAGTAACAGGTGAGGGGGCCTATCTTTTAGGCTATGTCCCGAACATGGGACATCTTGAAAGCCACCACATTGGATCAAGGGCAAGTTTTTCCAATAGTTCAGTGAGCTATCCCTGGTGCTGAACTGCACCTTAATGTTATTCAGTGTGGTTGTTGTTGTAACTTTCTGTGTTGATAACATTTGAACCACAAGAGATATTACAAATCTGATTACATCAATTTCTGAGACAGTTCTAGTCTTCTTTGATCTGCTACACGTCTGCCATCCCATTGGAAACACTTGACCTTGATAGCCCCCCTCACACGTTACTTGCCAGGGTATTCAGATACGACATTTTCCCTTTCTGAAATTAAAGAGTGTCCTGATACTTTTGACTACTTCACTAATAAAGGAGTGTGAAGCTCAGAGACACTCCCGTTCAGTGTATCTAGCTGTTTACTGAGTGTGAATGTTTCCTGCTAGAAAGCGGAGCTCCTTTAAAAGACACTCTCCTTCTCCGTCAACACCAACACACAGCTTCACAACAACTCCAGCACTGTGTCACTCTCTCCTCCACCCTCTCTGTTCACCATTTACACTAACGTGGTGTGTGATGTCACCGCTGATGTCAGAAATGTTGAGTTCTAGCTCAAACTGTAAAGACTGAACAGTAGCATGTTTAGTAGCTAGCTGTGCTCGAGCATGACGGCCGGTTACTGCAACCATTTGACGTCACTACCCGCTGATCACGTCAGTAGATACAACAATGGAGACCCACGTGCAGCGGATTTTACACAAAATCTAATAAATCTGATACTTTTAGTGATTTTTAACAATATGTTTAATAATTTAGAGTCATTTCACCATATTAAGGCTTACAGGTGTTACCAGCTGGGGTTCCCTTTAAAGAAGAATGTGAACTGTTTAATGGAGAACATTGATCTGATTCCATAAAGCAGAGAACTGGAAATACTTCTGGTTCCATTGACTTACATTGAAAGTAGGGGTGTGCCATATCGTACACAATAATATCGCCAACATTTTTGAATATGGTGAACGATATTATACCCTGAAATATCGTACCATATCACCCATCACTAATTATCACAACAGATACTACTTTTACTGTTTTTAGAAAAAGAAACATTCACACTTTTCTCATTTCCCATTATATATCTACTAGAGATAGATTTTATCTCCAGTATCATTCACTTTACTTCAGTCCTGGATATATGGAGATATTTGGAATGCATTATTTAGCATCGTGACATTCTGGATCATTGACTTCTGTTACAATCTGATGGAAATTCATGTATTTTTTAATATCTCAGTTAGGGGTGTGACATATCATATCGTATGCAATAATAAATTTGAATTTTCAATTTGTTGCACTAGTGTATTCTTGAAATATTTTTTTTAATTCAATGTTTTGTCATATCGCCAAGAGTATCGTTATCACAAAAATACCATGAAATATCGTGATATTATTGTAGGGGCATATTGCCCACCCCTCAGCCTTTGTGAGGTACTGGCTACTCTGGTAGTGGTTCCTCTGTGCTTGTATCTGTCTCTGGGTTTGTTCTCTCTCGTTTATCCCTCTGGCTCTGGTTGGCTGCTCTGTGTTCTGTTGGTTTGATCTTCTGCCCGTTCTCTGGTTTTGTCTTCAGTCCTGAACTGTAATTGTTGCCTCTGTGTTTGCGGCCTGGTCGGCTTTGATATCTGTAACTACACACTCACTGTTTACCATCAAACACACTTTCACTGAGACATTAAATTAATTTCATTTCATTTCAGTCATTGATTTTATCCACGTGCTGCAATTTACTCTACACTCTCCATCCCCCAACTGCTCACTCCAGTCTGTTTTTAGTGTTTACTTAATTTTATACATAAAACAGTAAAATAATAAACTGAAATCAGGATTTGTGATGATCAGAAACAAGTAAACTGAGGAATTCGTTAAAGCTTTAATGATGAAATTCATTCATTGCGAAGATACGGAGAATAAAATCTCAGTTGGGTCACTTTTGACCAGGTTGTGCCTCAAAAGTCTCCCATAAAGTTACTATTTACTTTCATTTCTTTGAACTTCTCAATTTTAGTGGAAATTTAATAGGGGGACTAATAATTCCAAGCACTTTTAGACAATTTCTATTAATCTGATCATTGTGATAAAATTTACCTGGTGTAGAAGGCAGTGGGTGATTTTAAATTAAAGATTAAAGAAAAATTAAAAACTTAAAAAAAGTACTAAGTACTTTTTTAATACTTTGAGTATTTTTCTATTGACATTTGAATATATTTGTATATACATTTTTTTCAAATATTTGTTTGATTGTTAAATACTAAAAAAAAAGCAAGACAAGATTCTCCTTAAAATTTTGATTAAAAATAAAAATAATAAAAGTAATAAAGCAACAATTTGGCCTCTCCTGTAAAACTACATAACTGATTCCTTATTACAAAAGTAAATAAATAAAAGTTAAAAGTAGATTAGGGAATTTATTAGGGAATATACATATATATATATATCTAACCACACTTCAGCCAAATCTAAAAAAAACTGCAGTTCCATCCATGTATGCAAACCGTCTACCGATAATAATAATAATAATAATAATAACAATAATAATAATAATAATAATAATAATAATAATAATAATGTTATTATTTTTAACCTACAACGCTAGAACTAAAGCTACTTTACTGCAGCATTTTGGAGGAATTGCCAGCCAATCATATGTGGGTTTTAAGTTTAATACAGCTCAGTCTGACAATCTGATCGACATCCATGAAAATATAAATATTGTATTTGCAGATACTTCATATTAACCCTGTGTTGCACAGTTTGTTGATGATATGCTTCACTGCACCGGGTGAAGAAGTACTGATCTGTTGGAGGTGAAGGTTATGAACAGTTGTTGAAATATATATCTGTTTCAGTTTGTAAGATTACTTGATCTATATAAATAACACTCCAAACACTAGGGGGCAGCATATAACTGAAAGTGCTCCTCCTTCTTTCTCTTCACTCCTTACCAGTGTAGAAGAAATGTTCATCATCAAACGTTCCTCTCTTTCCTCTCTGAGAGCGTCTCCGGTGCTGGAGCAGCTCCAATGTTCTCACTCGTTCTGCTTCTGTTAGCTTCTCTTCTTCTGTTGTTGCTGCTGAACGTGGTTTCTTGCCGGAGTCTCATTGTTTACATACTTAATACTAAGGTTTAGAGAAGACCTGAAGAAAGGCCAGTTGATGTGAACCCTCTGAGCACACACACTCAGGGAGCAGCAGAGTAAAGGAGTGAAGCTGGCAGAGTGCACTGGACGCCTCGGGCTGCCCATCAAAAGCTGCTGACCTCACCGAGCTCTGGGATAGAATGACCATCTTTAGCTTCACCGTGAACAAACTGACTCTGAGCGCCGCCTCTCCACTCCGGCGCATATCAAGCAGGTCTTCGTCAGAGCTGCTGTGTCTGTTCTGAGTCGCTGCTGCTGTGTCTGTATCTGGGGCGAAATCAGGAGCTATTCACGGCTTTACTCCGCCGCTTCTTCTCTCACAGCAATTAGCTTCCACTGTCCTCCTTCTCCGCAGTAATAGCTGCTGCATTGACGGCGCAATTATTGAAGGAACTCGTAATTACAGTTTTATGTGCTATTTAATCATCACCTCTGGCCTCACCGCATACAACAAAGCAGAAAAAACTCAGTGAAAAAACTCAGTGGTGAATATTTATTTTCTCTGAATCTGAATTCATTAACTCTCTACGGCTCGTGTTTGGATAGTATTTCTTTATTTGTTCAGATTTTTTATTTTTCTATATCTTTTAAACACGACAGCTGATCTTTATATACTCCAAAATGACTAAAACCTCTTTATCATTAACTTACACTGAAAGTAAAGAAAGTAAAGAAGGACGTTTTGGCCTCTTTAGTAAAATTATAAATAAGGGCTGTCAATCAATTAAGAAATATATATATATATATATATATATATATATATATATATATATATATATATATATATATATATATATATATATATAATCCAACATGTGAGGATGAGGAAGTAGTGCTGCTGCCCCGAAGACATATTCTAACCTCCTGACAATTAGGCAGCCAATGAGAGAGCAGTAAACACAGCGATGGTTGAACCTCTTGAGCGAGCGAGCAGCATGGGCAAGAAACCACATTCAGCAGCAACAACAGAAGAAGAGACACAAACAAGCAGAACGAGTGAGAACATTGCTGTTCCACCACCGGAGACGCTCTCTAATTAAACACCCCTCTAACTGGACCGTACTGAACTCTAATTAAACACTGCTGCTCTAACTGGACCGTACTGAACTCTAATTAAACACTCCTGCTCTAACTGGACCGTACTGACTCTAATTAAACACCCCTGCTCTAACTGGACCGTACTGACTCTAATTAAACACCCCTGCTCTAACTGGACTGTACTGACTCTAATTAAACACCCCTGCTCTAACTGGACTGTACTGACTCTAATTAAACACCCCTGCTCTAACTGCACCGTACTGACTCTAATTAAACACCCCTGCTCTAACTGGACCGTACTGAACTCTAATTAAACACCCCTCCTCTAATTGGACCTTACTGAACTCTAATTAAACACCCCTGCTCTAACTGGACCGTACTGAACTCTAATTAAACACCCCTGCTCTAACTGGACCGTACTGACTCTAATTAAACACCCCTGCTCTAACTGGACCATACTGACTCTAATTAAACACCCCTGCTCTAACTGGACCGTACTGACTCTAATTAAACACCCCTGCTCTAACTGGAGCGTACTGAACTTTAATTAAACACCCCTGCTCTAACTGGACCGTACTGAACTCTAATTAAACACTCATGCTCTAACTGGACCGTACTGACTCTAATTAAACACCCCTGCTCTAACTGGACCGTACTGACTCTAATTAAACACCCCTGCTCTAACTGGACTGTACTGACTCTAATTAAACACCCCTGCTCTAACTGGACTGTACTGACTCTAATTAAACACCCCTGCTCTAACTGGACTGTACTGACTCTAATTAAACACCCCTGCTCTAACTGCACCGTACGGACTCTAATTAAACACCCCTGCTCTAACTGGACCGTACTGAACTCTAATTAAACACCCCTCCTCTAACTGGACCTTACTGAACTCTAATTAAACACCCCTGCTCTAACTGGACCGTACTAAACTCTAATTAAACACCCCTGCTCTAACTGGACCGTACTGACTCTAATTAAACACCCCTGCTCTAACTGGACCGTACTGACTCTAATTAAACACCCCTGCTCTAACTGGACCGTACTGAACTCTAATTAAACACCCCTGCTCTAAGTGGACCGTACTGAACTCTAATTAAACACCCCTGCATTAACTGGACCTTACTGAACTCTAATTAAACACCCCTGCTCTAACTGGACCGTACTGAACTCTAATTAAACACCCCTGCTCTAACTGGACCGTACTGACTCTAATTAAACACCCCTCCTCTAACTGGACCGTACTGACTCTAATTAAACACCCCTCCTCTAACTGGACCGTACTGACTCTAATTAAACACCCCTGCTCTAACTGGACCGTACTGACTCTAATTAAACACCCCTCCTCTAACTGGACCGTACTGACTCTAATTAAACACCCCTGCTCTAACTGGACCGTACTGAACTCTAATTAAACACCCCTCCTCTAACTGGACCTTACTGAACTCTAATTAAACACCCCTGCTCTAACTGGACCGTACTGAACTCTAATTAAACACTCCTGCTCTAACTGGACCGTACTGACTCTAATTAAACACCCCTGCTCTAACTGGACCGTACTGACTCTAATTAAACACCCCTGCTCTAACTGCACTGTACGGACTCTAATTAAACACCCCTGCTCTAACTGGACCGTACTGAACTCTAATTAAACACCCCTCCTCTAACTGGACCTTACTGAACTCTAATTAAACACCCCTGCTCTAACTGGACCGTACTGACTCTAATTAAACACCCCTCCTCTAACTGGACCGTACTGAACTCTAATTAAACACCCCTGCTCTAACTGGACCATACTGAACTCTAATTAAACACCCCTGCTCTAACTGGACCGTACTGACTCTAATTAAACACCCCTGCTCTAACTGGACTGTACTGAACTCTAATTAAACACCCCTGTTCTAACTGGACCGTACTGAACTCTAATTAAACACCCCTGTTCTAACTGGACCGTACTGAACTCTAATTAAACACCCCTGCTCTAACTGGACCGTACTGAACTCTAATTAAACACCCCTGCTCTAACTGGACCGTACTGAACTCTAATTAAACACCCCTGTTCTAACTGGGCCGTACTGACTCTAATTAAACACCCCTCCTCTAACTGGGCCGTACTGAACTCTAATTAAACAGCCCTGCTCTAACTGGACCGTACTAAGTGACTGAAATTTTGAACATGGGTGGAATTCCCCTTCATTAGAAAGTGCAGAAGTGAAAAAAAAGAAAACTGCAGCAATCACAGCCGCCCACATCGCACTGTTCTCAATCAGCCGAGCATTGAAGTGAGGCGCGTCAGGTCACACGCACAGGCCGACCTGAAAATTGCCTCGTCATTCCGGCTGCTGTCGCGGCGTCCTCATATCCGCTGACTTCACACCTGCCTCGTTTACAGGAAGCTGTCTTTAATTAAAAAAGCCCCCCCAACTCCTGCTTTAGCTCTTCTACCACGTCCACCAGATGAGGATTCATCACTTCGGAAAACACGACACTGGCTCAGGGTCTAGTCGGGAAGGTCAGGAAGGTGACGTTCCGCAAAGCGCTGACCCGTCCAGCTCGCTAAACCGAGCGCAGTGTTTAGCAAACAAATTTGGAGCCATCTGCCGCCCGGCTTCGGGGGAGTCACCCTACACTGAGCTGGAGCGCTAAAGCCTCACCGGGAGGAGTCCGGATCCCGTTCATTTGCTTTCCTTCAAAATGCACTGGGGAGTAAAGGAGGAGCTGCTGTCCGGGCACTTTCGCATCTGCTGACTATCGGGGACACTAATTCCACCAGATTTCCCCTTCAGACGCACGACGATGCCCCCAGACTCCCCAGACCCCACACCAGTATATATACATCTCTCTCTCTCTCTCTCTCTCTCTCTCTCTCTCTCTCTCTCTCTTTGATTAAGGCTGGTAGTCGCACGGCCGACGCAGTTCTCTGTAGTCACTGAATATTCATATAACATTCTGACTTTAATGACTCAAAAATTAATGATACAAAAATCTGCAGTTCCTGCCCGAATGACGTGTTTGGTTAATCTTCTAACTGTGAAGTTCAAGCAACACATGAATCCTGAACTCATAACAGACCACAGCTGCATTAATAAGATGCTATAAAATAATATATCTTGCTTTTAATGCAAGTGCATACCATTGCTGTCCAATAATAAACAATGCATGGAAGTGTATGGAACCTGAATATTTTAATATATTTTACTATTTTACTCTGTGTCTATCTATCTATCTATCTATCTATCTATCTATATATATATATATATTGAAAGTGAAGTATGTTTTTGTTCTCTTGTTTTTCATTGGGCAGTAACAATATATATGTATATATTGCTGTTGCTGTCCAATATATATATATATATATATATATATATATATATATATATATATATATATATATATATATATACACATATATATATATATAGATCTTGTGTATGTTTTGCATAGTCCTTTATATATTTTCATTTTTTTATATATATCATATTTATTGTATATTTGCACTGTTTTTACTACATTTATAATGCTGCCCTGCTGTAGAGTTGTGTCTGAGCCTCACCCCAAACATTTCAATGCATGTTATGTCCTAACATGATGTGCAAATGATAAATAAACTTGAAACTAGAAACTTAATTAATGAAATACGACTTTGTGTTTAATAGTAAATAGATAGCAAAATTAATAAGTAAACAAATGAATTAATTAGGGATTCAATAAACCATCAATATCAATGGTATTCCATCCTCCACAGTTTTGGCAAATTTAAAAAATGCGTAAAAAAAATAATTTATTAAATGCCGTTGCTGTCCAAAGAAAAACATGCATCTTCATTTTTATCTATTTTTTTTTTTCTACATCATTTAAACATTTGGGATGAACATTTGGGATGAATGGACCAAGAGAAATGCTCCAAAATATAATGGCAGGAGTAATGGTGCTTCGTTTTTGTACCATCTTTGCCGACAACATAACAAGTGTTTGAAAACGCGAGTGAATCCTCTTTTAAAGGTTTACTTTTAAAACACTGAAGTAGAAATTTCACTGGACTCAAAAAAGAAAAAAATATAATTCTTACTAAATTATCTTCACCACATTTCAACATTTTTAACTAATTTATTACTACCAATGAATTAACCCTTAACTGTCTCGTACAGAAATGATTCTGCTTCCTTTGACTTACATGGAAAGTAAGGACAGTTACTGGTCTCTCCTGTAAGTAGTTTTCAATTGGATAGCAATGATCTGCACTTGCTTTAAGAGCAATTAGATATTATTTTATAACATCTTATTAATGCAGCTGTAGTCCATTATGAGTTCAGGATTCAGGTGTTACAGGAATGGCATTTAGTAAACAGGGACAAAAAAAAAATATTATAAAGTATATTATATATATTTATATATCTCTATTTTTGTCAATTTTGAGTTTTCTATATCATTTGAACGCCAATGTTAATTTACATTGTGTGAGAATTTCATGATAAATGGACCAATAGAAGTGCTCCAAAATAGCTTGGAAAAAAAACCCATATATATATTTATATATAATTTTTTCTCCAGTACATGCTTGTGTTCTTACCTAAATTGTTTTTGATGGTGAAGTTGGGGTTGGTGGGCGTGTCCAGTCTGTAGTGGAAGGTGTGTCCCTGGGCAGGGTTGTCTCTGTCCACAGCGCTGATGGTCTCGATCACCTGTGGGTTTCAGAGAGACAGAGAGATGGAGCTGCTGGACACCGGAGGCCTAAACTCATCTATTACTTCACTTTTGCCATCATGAAGAGAGCCCACCGTGACAGCGGCCCACATAGGATGAAAAATTTGTCCCATTCACTCATGAAATTAGAGACCTTTATCCATGGGGGGCTGTCTTTCACACCACACTTCTCTGCTGCGCCTCCATCTATATATCTGCCAGCCCAGTTCAGGACAAGCTGTTTCTCTTCATGATCGACGGCTTGTTCAAAAGTAGGACCCTGCCACCGCGCCCATTCTTCTCCTCGCGCCGACACGGACAAAGAGCCGGAGAGCGAGGCTTTCCGTGACCCACGCGCCCAAAAGAAGAAAGCAAAGGAAACGACTGCAACCTCATACCACAGCGTGGACGAGGAGTGCTGGAGCGGGACCTTCAGTGGTAACTTCACAGGAGACGGAGGAACACTGTTTTTTTTGGACCCTTTCTGTTTATCAATAAATTTTGTGCAAAATTAATAATACGCCACCTGTTGAAGGTTTGGACACAATTCATCAACTACATATGTTTATAATTATAATTATATCTTAATGTGTTAAAAGACAAGTTCAAATTTTCTATATATATAACTATAAACAATCTTTGAACCATAATCAGATGTTTTATTGTGATATTAGTTTTGATCTCTTCACAATCATTCACTAATTTTATTAGTTATAGTAAATAACTACTAGCTTTAGTAAATGAAATTCAAATGAAATGCATTATTTTATAAAACTAAAAATTACAAAATTTAAGATGGCAAAAGAGCCTGCAATTGAAGAATCACACACACAAACACACACACCCATATATATACATATATATATATATATATATATATATAAATATAATGAGAGTATATAAACCAGATTCCGATATTAGTTTTGATCTTTTCACAATAATTCAACAATATTATTACTATTAATATAATACAGATAAGAACAATCTGGGTAGGTGTGTCCAAACTTTTGACTGATACTGCATATCATATGTACAGTCAAGGTACAAATGTTCAAAGTATTTAAACCAGCCTCAGAGCAAATGAGCTCATTTCTAAACATTGTTTAAGCACAACCAGGTGTTTTATTATTCTGCTCCAGGAATAATTTAAATTCAACAGCGATGATAAACTAATCTGGATTGAAATGCTGAAAAGAATGTTTCATCTTTCATTTTATGTCTTTCAGAGATCAATTCATCTTTAACCCACTTAACTATTAATAAAAACATAAATAAACTAAACAGATAAATAAAAGATTGAGCAGTTTTAGATGTTTACAGAATGATGAGCAGAGGCTGTAGAACATTAAGAAGTTATAAAATTACTACTATGACAGAATTTAAATCTACACTGTGCGAGATTTAAGAATTTGGAGACCTCTGTGGTGGAAAAGGGGAACTGCATGCAGAAGGACAATAAGATCCCACTTCATAGGGACGTCTGTAATAACTGTGTAGAACAACAGTGTAACTATTAGTGATGTAGCCACTGTTACAGACTGATTACAGCAGTACAGCTCATGTTATTACACATTAGTAATAACAAGAATTAACTGCTTTGTAATTAGCAGATTTATTTCAGAAGTCTTTTCCAGCGTTATAAGAAAGTGTGTAATAACTTGCATTAACACAGTATTTACACAGAGGATGCCAGAAAAGACATCCGCTATAGTCTAATTATAATTGCAGTTATATGCATGTTATTAGCAATTTGTAACAACATATATTGTTACAACTATTAAACAATGCCTTTATGTAATTACATGAGGCCAGAAAGAACTTTATACACATGTGCAATTACGTAACTAGTGATTAAATTGTTACTGCATGTAAAAAAGCTGCTAATTACAAATGCAGCTACATCTTTGTTATTACACACATGTAATAACAAGAGGGATAATATGCTCCTATAACTATCTACATAAACTTCTATAGCAACATGAAGCATTACATTACTAATATTTACATTGCTATTGCATGTGTTCATATATAACTACACATTTATTAAAGAAACTTACTGTAGCGTAGGTTGTGTTTCAGGCCTAAATGTATGAAAACACTTGCAAAAATAAAGAAATTAATTTATATGACAGCCCCAAACAGGTGACGGCTATGGTTCTGTGCTCTTACCTGGCCGGGCTTGCCGTTCTCACACAGGAAGAGCTCCTCGTTAACCGGGAACTCAGGTGCGTTGTCGTTTATGTCCAGAACTCTAATAGCCACGACGGCTCTGGAGATCTGGCTGTGGTTCTCTGAGAGAGGAGCAAACACACAAACCAGAGAGCAGGTGAGTAACGGCCAGGCTACTGCAGAGCGCGGGTAAATACAGTGACCCAGTTATTTCCTCTCTCTTTGAACGTCTCTTGTCCCTCCAACACCCCCCACCCCCTCCACCCCCACCCATCTCTCGCTTTCACTTTCATCCCGTGGGCTGATGGAGAGACAGATGAGACACCACATCAATCTGAGAGTTCGGCATTATCAAGTATGCAAAGCAGGACAGAGGACAGCAGCGGGGGAAAAAAATAGCCCTCGCATTCAAAGTGCTTTTAATATCCTCTGTACACGTACACACAGACACACAGATACACACACACACACACACACACACACACACACACACACACAGGTATGTTTTATACATAAGGTGAAAAAAAAATGAATATTTATGATTTGACGGCAGCTAAAGACTAAGACGGAAAATAAAAGGCACTTTAATTAGATTAGGCTTTTATTGGAATTATTCATCGTCACTAATTTACAGTCCCTTCTGAGGACCCCTGTAAATGATTGTATTTAATCAGCGTCGCAGCCGCTGACTTTTATTGAAATGATCCTCTTGCTCGGCCTTTGGAGCGCAACGTGGCGCCTCCTCTGTGCCGCCGGCCGCTTTTACTGAAGAGTCCTTTTGACCCGAGCTAATAACGAGGGGACGCACCTAGACCACGCGCCGGCCTACACGGCTAATCATTATGGAGGTGACGCTGCTGCACACATATCCAGTGTGACGGTCAGGAGCTGCTTCACTCCTGCAGGACTCGGCATAATTAACGAAAACATTACATCAGCTCTGTCTATCAAGCGGGTTCATCACTGTAATGGTCAGAGTTGATCACTGTAATGGTCAGAGTTGATCGCTGTAATGGTCAGAGTTGATCGCTGTAATGGTCAGAGTTGATCACTGTAATGGTCATAGGTGATCACTGTAATAGTCAGAGTTGATCTCTGTAATGGTCAGAGTTGATCACTGTAATGGTCATAGGTGATCACTGTAATAGTCAGAGTTGATCAATGTAATAGTCAGAGTTGATCACTGTAATGGTCAGAGTTGATCACTGTAATGGTCAGAGTTGATCACTGTAATGGTCAGAGTTGATCGCTGTAATGGTCAGAGTTGATCGCTGTAATGGTCAGAGTTGATCACTGTAATGGTCATAGGTGATCACTGTAATAGTCAGAGTTGATCTCTGTAATGGTCAGAGTTGATCACTGTAATGGTCATAGGTGATCACTGTAATAGTCAGAGTTGATCAATGTAATAGTCAGAGTTGATCACTGTAATGGTCAGAGTTGATCACTGTAATGGTCAGAGTTGATCAATGTAATGGTCAGAGTTGATCACTGTAATGGCCATAGGTGATCACTGTAATAGTCAGAGTTGATCAATGTAATGGTCAGAGTTGATCACTGTAATGGTCATAGGTGATCACTGTAATAGTCAGAGTTGATCAATGTAATGGTCAGAGTTGATCACTGTAATGGTCATAGGTGATCACTGTAATAGTCAGAGTTGATCAATGTAATAGTCAGAGTTGATCACTGTAATAGTCAGAGTTGATCACTGTAATGGTCAGAGTTGATCAATGTAATAGTCAGAGTTGATCACTGTAATAATCAGAGTTGATCACTGTAATGGTCAGAGTTGATCACTGTAATGGTCATAGGTGATCACTGTAATAGTCAGAGTTGATCAATGTAATGGTCAGAGTTGATCACTGTAATGGTCAGAGTTGATCACTGTAATGGTCAGAGTTGATCGCTGTAATGGTCAGAGTTGATCACTGTAATAGTCAGAGTTGATCAGTGTAATAGTCAGAGTTGATCACTTTAATAGTCAGAGTTCATCACTGTAATGGTCAGAGTTGATCGCTGTAATGGACAGAATTGATTACTGTAATAGTCAAAGTTGATCACTGTAATGGTCAGAGTTGATCACTGTAATAGTCAGAGTTGATCACTGTAATGGTCATAGGTGATCACTGTAATGGTCAGAGTTGATCACTGTAATGGTCAGAGTTGATCACTGTAATGGTCAGAGTTGATCACTGTAATAGTCAGAGTTGATCACTGTAATGGTCAGAGTTGATCACTGCAATGGTCAGAGTTGATCACTGTAATGGTCAGAGTTGATCGCTGCAATAGTCAGAGTTGATCACTTTAATGGTGTCTCGGGTTTCTAGGAGAAATCTATAATGCATATATATATATATATATATATATATATATATATATATATATATATATATATATATATATATATATATATTCAATTTTTATTTATATTAATTTCCTTCTTATTCTCATTTCTATTTTTATTTATATTTGATTTATTAATATTTCAATTTCTCTATATTATCTTATTGTTTCATGTGAGGCCCCACTGCTAGTTGTACCGCATATGACTTTGTATGTTACAAATAAACTTTGATTTGATTTGATTTGAGTTGGAAGCTGTTCATTTGGGATGTGTAAGCTGCCTATCGCTCGGCTCTCGGACTGCCCTGGTTCTGCGTGGAAGACGAGACCCCTAAGACTAAACTCTCCCGCCTATGAAACTAAACCGTAGGCTGTTCTGTTTCTGGTATGTTGGTATGTAGCTTTGCTGGTATTGATACACAATCCACAAAGTCCCACAGCTGGAACGCTCCCGTCGGCTCTAATTGCTTCCCAAACCTGCAACTCTACTCTACCGGTTCTGCGTCCGGCTCACGTGGGTGGACGAGCGTGTAAACACGCGTAAACTGCTTAAACATTGGAATCTTGATTCTTGGAGAAAAAAACTTCGCTCGTCCACCGCTCGTTAGCCACATTAGCCTCGTAGCTCGGCTTCTTCTCCACACTCTAAAAGACTTTTCCTCCCACGGACTGGGTCTTATTAGGGGTCTATATAGATACGATTAAGCTGAGTTGAAGCGCTCCATAATAGAGTCTTTAGAGCCGTGCGGAAGAACAGAGGAGCTCCGCGAGAACGCCGCCGCCGACAAATGAAGTTACCCAAAGTGTTTACTCCTCCGTGGCCAAGTAGGAGGAACAAAGGCATTCTTAGTCTAACCATCAGATGTCATAACAGTTTTCGCCCCCGAGCAGTCCGCATTACTATTAACGAGTTGTCATGAGCCGTTTTGATAGCGATAGGTCCTGCAGTCAAACTCTTTGAACCCGTTTCACTCTCATTAATTATATCTCGCCCACTGCCAGCGCAGGTTTTTTTTGTTTGCGCCGCGGTTGCCGTCTTCTGTGCCGAGCTGTTTTCGTGCAGGCTCTCTTCGGATCTGAAGGGCTTTGTGTTGCGGGGCTGCCGTACTTGTCCTTGCATAACACATGCGGATTTCTTGTGGCGCGTATACAAATCATCTATGCAGAAAGCAGCTTTCATACCGCAGCCAGTGTGAAACCATGTTATAATGAATTCAGTCGTTTGTATTAGAGCAGGATAAACACTACACCGAGCTGGTGTCCTTCAAGACTTCAGTGTGAGGGCCCTGAATATCTATAACACACAATACACACAGCAAACCTTCTTGTATCCAGTCTTTTCTCACCGTATCCAGCCTTTTCTCAGTGTATTCAGCCTTTTCTCACTGTATCCAGTCTTTTCTCACCGTATCCAGTTTTTTCTCACCGTATCCAGTCTTTTCTCACCGTATTCAGCCTTTTCTCTCTGTATCCAGCCTTTTCTCACTGTATCCAGTCTTTTCTCACCGTATCCAGTTTTTTCTCACCGTATCCAGTCTTTTCTCACCGTATTCAGCCTTTTCTCTCTGTATCCAGCCTTTTCTCACCGTATCCAGCCTTTTCTCACCATATCCAGCCTTTTCTCACCGTATTCAGCCTTTTCTCACCGTATCCAGCCTTTTCTCACCGTATCCAGCCTTTTCTCACCGTATTCAGCCTTTTCTCTCTGTATCCAGCCTTTTCTCACCGTATCCAGCCTTTTCTTACTGTATCCAGCCTTTTCTCATCGTATCCAGCCTTTTCTCACCGTATTCAGCCTTTTCTCACCGTATCCAGCCTTTTCTCATCGTATCCAGTCTTTTCTCAGTGTATTCAGCCTTTTCTCACCGTATCCAGCCTTTTCTCATCGTATCCAGCCTTTTCTCATCGTATCCAGCCTTTTCTCAGTGTATTCAGCCTTTTCTTACCGTATCCAGCCTTTTCTCACCGTATTCAGCCTTTTCTCACCGTATCCAGCCTTTTCTCATCGTATCCAGCCTTTTCTCACCGTATCCAGCCTTTTCTCACCGTATCCAGCCTTTTCTCTCTGTATCCAGCCTTTTCTCTCTGTATCCAGCCTTTTCTCACCGTATCCAGCCTTTTCTCTCTGTATCCAGCCTTTTCTCACCGTATCCAGTCTTTTCTCTCTGTATCCAGTCTTTTCTCACCGTATCCAGTCTTTTCTCACTGTATCCAGTCTTTTCTCACTGTATCCAGTCTTTTCTCACCGTGCCTTGTTTTGTTTGGCCAGTTTATATTGTCTAGCTCAACCTTGCTGCTGTACAGTTACAGAGCCCAACATATATGTACAATGTACAATACAGTCTTAACCACTCTCTACCTCTTCATCATCTTCATCAGTGCTCAGCTTTTGATTACACGCTGATATCGGCTGATATTTTTGGGTGGCGTTGGTGAAGCAGTGATGGGCTGAAAACGATCCACTACCCAATAAAACTTCAGGTGGGTCCACAGAGGGTTCTACTGAAGAAGGGGCTGAAAAACTGTGCAGCTATAGTTCATAACAAAGTGTATTTATATAGTAGGTGTTTCTAATAAAGTGGCCACTGAGTGAAAGCACAAGGTGGGTGTTTCTAATAAAGTGGCCAGACAGTGGAGGCACAAGGTGTGTGTAATAAAGTGGCCAGTTAGTGGAAGCACAAGCAGGGTGTTTCTAATAAAGTGGCCAGTTAGTGGAAGCACAAGCAGCGTGTTTCTAATAAAGTGGCCAGTTAGTGGAAGCACAAGGTAGGTATTTCTAATAAAGTGGCCAGACAGTGGAGGCACAAGGTGTGTGTAATAAAGTGGCCAGTTAGTGGAAGCACAAGCAGGGTGTTTCTAATAAAGTGGCCAGTTAGTGGACCCACAAGCAGGGTGTTTCTAATAAAGTGGCCAGCTAGTGGAAACACAAGGTAGTTGTTTTTAACAAAGTGGCCAGTTAGTGGAAGCATAAGGTTGGTGTTTCTAATAAAGTGGCCAGTTAGTGGAAGCACACGGTGGGTGTTTCTAATAAAGTGGCCAGTTAGTGGAAACACAAGGTGGGTGTTTCTAATAAAGTGGCAAGTTTGGGAAGCACAAGGTGGGTGTTTCTAATAAAGAGGCCAGTTTGGGAAGCACAAGGTGGATGTTTCTAATAAAGTGGCCAGTAAAAGTAATGATAAGTAGTTATATATTGATTCAGTGTGATTTGTGTACAGTTCTCTTGTATTATTAATGTATACCTGTATTGATTTCTCATTATATATATATTAGTTATCAAATGTATTCATGGCTGTTATTTATATATGATTTTTGTGATCAGCTGACGTTTTACTGCCTTTAGCTGAAAACATTAATAAAAGCTGAAGACGACCTGAGCTGAGAGATAGACGCCGCCCAGACATTCTCTAAAACAAGAGCGGTTGTATCTACACAGACAGCCTCTGTTTTGTTTTGTCTCAGTGATATAATACGTTACTAATTATGCGCTCGGTATCTGCTGTTAATTGTAACGATTGCAGTGAACAGTGTTTCTTCGCTTTAAGCTGTGAAACAGAGACAAGGCGGTTTCGGAATAACTAGCGTCGCGCGCAACACCTCAGGATGTTAATTTGAGTTTTATCGCCCAAATACAGTCCCGTATAGCGTTCAGTATGCAAATAATGCTTTACATATGGTTAGTGCTGTTTGGAGTTCTGCTCCACGGATTTTAATTAGTAAGTCAGTTCGCTGGATCAGTTTTAGGAATGTTTCTTTTATCTGCGATTCAAGCCGGCATGCCTGCAGACAACTCCGGCTGAGTGAGGACTGTTTGTTTGCTACATCTTAATACTGTACGTTACCGCAGAACACGTAAACACAGCCACCCCCGAAGAATAGTAGCAATAATAAACTCCACAGATTAGAGTTCAAACACATACACTGTATCAGCTCCACTCATCTGATTCTCTGTATACTTCATTACTCTGTTCTTTAATGATCAGGACCCCCACAGAGCAGATTATTAGGGAGGTGGGTCATTCTCAGCACTGCATTAGTTAGTGTGTTGTGCTGGTGTGAGTGGATCAGACACAGCAGTGCTGCTGCTGGAGTGTTTAAACACTGTGTCCACTCACTGTCCACTCTATTAGACACTCCTGCTACTTGCTGGTCCACCTTGTAGATATAAAGTCAGAGACAGTAGCTCATCTGCTGCAGCATAGCTTGTGTTCCTCTAGTCCTTCATCAGTGGACACAGGACACCGCCCACAGGACACTGCTGTCTGGATAGTTTTGGTTGGTGGATGATTCTCAGTCCAGCAGTGATATTGAGGTGTTTAAACACTCTGCTCTACTTGATGTTTTCCTATTTCTTAAAGATTAAAGCTGCTGTTTGTCTGATGGTGGTTTCAGTAGTCTACCAGGACTTCCAGGTGGTTGTTAGGAGTCGCCTACCTACATATATTATTAATAATACATTGGCTGTTTTAATTGGATAGGGTGGTCTCTGACTTCTGCACAGTGCCAAATATATATATATATATATATATATATATATATATATATATATATATATATATATATATATATATATATATATATATATATACACTGCCGCTCAAAGGTTTAGGATCACTATAGAATTTCATTTCATGCAATTTTCATGCAATTCACAAACAATATTGTCCATTTCACAATTAATGTAAGTGTATCAGATGATTTTTAAAGAATATAAATGTTTGTATTAAAGTCTATTTTTGTATAGAGGCTTATTTAGCATATAGTCCTATTATCAGTAATTCTCAGTCCTCTGTCTAAATCTCCTGGTACGACCACCAATCCAAGTTTGGATGTTATTGGACTAATTGGTTGTTAGGACACTCTTGAGCAATTGTGATCACAGCTGAAAAACATTCTACTAATAAGTGAGCATAAAAGGGAACAACATTCTAGGTTAGTTTAGTATCTGAAGATCAGCAGTTGATGTCTTGCTGACCGGCTCACAATGACCAGAAAGAAACAACTTTCTTTAGAGACCCGTCAGTCCATTGTTGTGTTAAGGAAGAAGATACTCCATTAAAACAAGAACATTTCACTGTGATCCCAAACTTCTGAGCAGTAGTGTATATATATATATATATATATATATATATATATATATATATATATAGGTATGACTGAATGTGTATTCTGAGTGAAGTGGGACTTACGGACTTCCGTGGCCGTCACTGTGATGTTGTGCCAGGTATCGGCCTCTCTGTCCAGCGGCTTGGCTAATGTGATCCTTCCATTATCAACATGAATATTGAACTGCCTCTCCAGATCAGTGTGCCGATCGATGGAATACCTGCCGAAGGGAAAGAGGGAGCGTGAAAAGAAAGAAAGAAACTACATTTCACATTCATTTCACGTCCAAACAAATAAACACATAACACGCTGTAGAGGCTTTCGTTGTTTTACGTCCATCAGTATCCGTGGGAACGTCTGTAGAACAGATCAAATCAGCCGGACCATTCATCATTCAGTTATACTTGCTGTTTAATGTATTTATGACAATGTAATTACAATGTATTTAACAGTTGTCTACCTGTAATTAACTGTATAAGTCAATGTAATGATATAGGCATGGACCCACCAAGAAGTTGGTGAATGTCCTCATCAGAATAGGATGAGAAAATGACTTTGGCTTTCTATAATGGAGAGTCAAAAGTTTGGGCACACCTACCCAGGTGTACTATAGTACTAACATTAGTGAATAAGTGTGAGGAGATCAGAACTATAGAATAGTCAGTATGGAATTATTCCTGGAGCAGAATTAAACATCTGGTTGTGTTTAAAGAATGTTTAGAGGGTCTTTTAGAAATTAGCTCATTTGCTCTGATGCAGGTTTACATACTTTGAACATTCTGACCAGCAGCTTCATGAGGAGCCACATGAGCTGCTTCTCTAACAGGACTGAAGAAGATAGTGTAGATGCTGAGATCTTGTTCTGATAAACAGGTTTGGTGGTTTTATAGCTCTTATAAAAATATACATTCTCACTTTTACATTTAAATACACTCAAATGAGACTATTTACACTCGTCTCTCAACACATTCAGATCTAAACACCTTTATAACTATAAACATGTCACGCCTGGCCAAATAAATATCTCCAAAATAATATTACTGGAAGTTTATATAAAGAGCTTACATTCCAAGAAATGTTGGAGCACGTACATCATAAAATTTTTAGAGGATAAAAAAGCAGGTGTTGTGATTAAATGATCTATAAAAATTAAAATAGCAACAAAAATGGAGATGTGTTTGTTTTTTTCTTTGGACAGCAATGACTAATATTCAGTTAGGTGGTTCCACTATTGTTACAAATCAAAGAAATGTGGTATATTTCTGTATATTACTGTGAAGAATCAGAGAATCCTTGTTATAATATAGTTATTACTTAATAGAGTAGTAATAAACAGGTACGTCAACAGATATTGGCCTTGCAAGGTTTATTAAAGGCCTCCTAAGATGTTTTCATATGTCTTCCACAAATAAATGTACTCTGGCTGAAGTTGTAATGCTTTAATTAACTCTTAATCATTACTTGGACTAACAGTCTCCAGCTTTGGGCTTATAAAGGGTGACCTTAAAATTCTGTGATTATGGCTTAATCGCTTAATTTAGTCTAGTTATTGCTTAATAAAGTAGTAATGAGCAGTGACTAGTGCCTTTATACAGGGGTGTAATAATGGACACCTAAATGCTGCACCAAAGATTATATATATATATATATATATATATATATATATATATATATATATATATATATATATATATATATATATATATATATATATATATATAAACCAGTTATTTAGCAACGAAGGGCTCTATAAGCCTTAATAAGAGGGTTACAAGACATTCCCAAAGCCCAAATAAAAACATTTTCCTGCCAAGCCTGACATTTACATTGCCTGGGAAACTGAACGGGCGCCGGACGCAAACAGGTAAGAAATAAACAATACATTGGCTCAGAATACCACTCCGAGCAAACCACAGAACCCTGACATCACAACCTCACTGTATTTTTTTATTATTTAAATAGTAATATAATAATAATATAATAACATATGGCTTACAAGATGCACTACATTGTCAAAAGTATGCAGTCCGGCATCCAAATAATTAAATTCAGGTGTTTCAATCACTTTCATGGCCACAGGTGTATAAAACCAGCTCCTAGTCCTGCAGACTGCTTCTACACACATTAGTAAAGAGTGGGTCTCTCAGGAGCTCAGTGAACTCCAACGTGGTACCGTGATAGGACACCACCTGTGTAACAAGTCCAGTGGTGAAGTTTCCTCGCTACTAAATATTCCACAGTGGACTGTCAGTGGTGTTAGAACAAAGTGGAAGTGATTGGGAACGACAGCAACTCAGCCACCAAGTGGTAGAACACGTACAATGACAGAGCGGGTCAGCAGATGCTGTGGAGCATAGTGCACAGAGGTCACCAACTTTCTACAGAATCCATCACTACAGACCTCCAAACTTCATGTGGTCTTTAGATCAGCTCAAGAACAGAGCATAGAGAGCTTCATGGAATGGGTCTCCATGGCTGAGCAGCTGCATCCAAGCCTTACATCACCAAGAACAATGCAGAGCGTCAGATGCAGTGGATTAAAGCACACCGCCACTGGACTCTAGAGCAGTGGAGACGTGTTCTCTGGAGTGACCAATCACGCTTCTCCATCTGGCAAACCGATGGACGAGTCTGGGTTTAGTGGTTGCCAGGAGAACCGAGTGTAAAGTTTAGTGGAGGGGGGATTATGGTGTGGGGTTGTTTTTCAGGATGTGGGCTTGGACCCTCAGTTCCAGTGAAAGGAACTCTTAATGCTTCAGCAGACCAAGAGATTTTGGACATTTTCATGCTCCCAACTTTGTGGGGACAGTTTGAGGACGGACCCCTTCCTGTTCCAACATGGCTGCCCACCAGTGCACAGAGCAGCTCCATAAAGACATGGAGGAGAGAGTTTGGTGTGGAGGAACTTGACTGGCCTGCACAGAGTCCTAACCTCAACCTGATAGAACACCTCTGGGATGAATTAGAGCGGAGACTGCGAGCCAGACCTTCTCATCCAACATCAGTGTCTGACCTCACTAATGTGCTTTTAGAAGAACATTCCAGTCTAACCTTCCCATAAACACTCTCCTAAACCGTGTGGAGAGCCTTCCCAGAAGAGTTGAAGCTGTTATAGCTGCAATGGTTGGGCTGACATCATATTAAACCCTATGGATTAAGATTATTTACATCTGTTTTAATTATAACTGGTGTAAATCATACAATCCACTTGTTGATAAGATCTTAATAAGAAGACTATAAGAAATTCCCCGAATTCCCAAAACCCAAATAAATATGTTTTCCTGCCAACCAAAGACTTCACATTGTCTGTTAAACTGAACGGCGCTGCTGAGACCCAATCCAAGGCCAACAGGTAAAGAAATAAACAATTCATTGGCCCAGATTACAAATCCATGCGATCCACTCAACCGTGGCATCACAACCCCTGCTAGGAGCCCATGTAGATGTTGCGGCTGGGAACGCAAAGGTCCAGGAGGACCCATGCGAACACACATCCACGTCCACAAACCCACACTCGCAGCCAGACAGCGCGCCCCACCTGGGATTAGTCTCCAGGAGGCTGAGCGTATTTCAGTCAAGCTCTGACAGTTTCACGTACCACTGAGAGACAAACCCTGAAATGTTCTGCTACATGTCAATCAAACTGACAAAGTTACAGTGGGAAATCAAAAAAACAGGGGGAACGGAGGGGGAAAGAAGAGAGAGAGAGAGAGCAGCAGCGGGGAAGGCGAAGGCAGTGGATGTTTGTTTAGGGCCGGCGCGAGAGAAACATATGTCAAGTTTTTAAACAGGCACTCTCGCCGCTTAATAGCTACAGAAGATAACACATATACTCTAATTACGTGTCGCACTTGTGCTTAATTGCCAGACTCAAGGTCAAATTTCAAAGCCCGAGCACAGACTTTATGATTAAGCAACAATTTCTCCACGCCATTAAAGGTTTCTCGTTGCCGAGCCGCTCCTGTCACAGGCTGGAAAACAAAATAAGCGCAGTAATAGGCCTTTAAAGATGAAATGAAATGCTTAATTAGTCTTAACATCAACAGGCAGCACGGCTCCTCTTACTGCATTTTTAGATGTTGCCTCGCGCAATTACAAAGAAGCTCTCGCTGCTGCCACTCGCTGCCAGAGTCGGCTCATCACCAGCCTCTTAATAGACAGGAAATAAAAGAAGCAGCAGGAACGAATCAAAGTATTAATCAGACTATTATTATTACTATTAGTATTAGAAGCAGTTTTCACTGTCAAATGGCTCTCTGTATATACACCCATCAGCCATAACATCACAACCACCTGCTTATATCCACACTCACTGTCCACTGTATCAGCTCCACTGACCATATAGGAGCTACACTTACAGACTGTGGTAGTACTGTGTATATGTATGTATATATACATATAGGTGATGTTAATGCTACAGTAATGTTTGGTGGAGGGGGATAATAGTCTGGGGTGGGGTTTAGGGTTTGGTCTCAGACCCTCAGTTCCTGTGAAGATGATGTTAATGCTACAGTAACATTTGGTGGAGGGGGCATCATAGTCTGTGGTGGGGTTTAGGGTTTGGTCTCAGACCCTCAGTTCCAGAGAAGGTGATGTTAATGCTACAATAAAATTTAGTGGATAGAGGATAATGGTCTGGGGTGTTTCAAGTTTATTCGTCATTTGCACATCATGTCAGGACATAACATGCATTGAAATGTTTGGGGTGAGGCTCAGATACAACTCTACAGCAGAGCAGCATTATATATGTAAAACAGTGCAAACATACAATAAATAGACAATATTAAAGAAAAAGCTAGAAAATAAAGTAATACACTAGAAAATATACATTTAGTTATAATTGAAATATATAAAGGATCATATAAAACATACACAAGATATATACATAGGATATACAGTAGGATATATGTAGAAACTTTTGCATAGGCAGGTTATCTAAGAAGATACATCTATTTAATACATCTATTTATTTAATACAACTATTTGGGGTTCAGGGTTTGGGCTTGGACCCTCAGTTCCAGTGAAAGATGATGTTAATGCTACAGTAATGTTTGGTGGAGAGGGTATAATGGTCTGAAGGCTTGGATTCAGGTTTTGGGATTGGATCCTCAGTTTCAGTGAAGGGTGATGTTAATGCTGCAGTAAAGTTTGGTAGAGGGGGGATAATGGTTTGGGATGGTTCAGGGTTTGGGCATGGACCCTCAGTTCCAGTGAAGGGTGATGTTAAGGTTGCATCACATTTTACACATTTAGATGCTTCCAACTTTGCAGCAGCAGTTTGGAGAAGAAACTTTCCCTGTCTCAGGTCCCTGAAGACCTGGTTTGAAGAATACGGTGTGGAGGAACACCAGCAACCTGAGTTGTGACCCCCTTAACCCCACTGACCAACTTAGGAATGAACTGTAATGTTGATTGTACGGCCAGACCTTCTCGTTCACCATCAGTGTCTGGCCTCACTAAAGACTGCTAGAGTCCAACGTCTTGTGGAAAGCTTCCCAGAAGAGTGAAGGCTGTTATATATGTAAAGCAGGGGCAACCAGAGGCCATATTAAAGCCAGTGGTACTGAACTGGGATGTCCAAAAAGCTCATATACAATGAGTCCAACAGTCCACATACTTTTGGCCAGGTTGTGTCTATTTGCGGGATATAGGAATGGCATTTGATGGCCATTTTCTTTAAGCATGATGATGTATCAGCTAGATCCAGGTAGATAATTCATTTTATTTCTATTATAAATATTAAATATAAGCATTAATAAATATTATTAATGCTATTATTGTTATTATTAATTATTTCTCTCCATTATAATCCTGCAAAAAGAACATTAACATTATCAATGCTGTTATTATTCTCTCTTCATTACAGATGTATTGATCTGAAAACATGCCTGAACCTAATTTGCAGTATTATTAGTTATTATTTAGCATGTGCTGTTTTATTTATTTATTTATTTTTAAACATCTGCTTTTCTTTACATTTAATTATTTTTCCCAAACGCTGAAATGGAACAGAGTAAAGTGTGCAGTGTGCACCATTTGCCTCTTTGTTATTAGGTCAGCTATTCCACGGGGAGGGTCACAGATGCACGGTTTATTCCAGCGCGCCACGCCGCAGTCCGATAGGCTGCTCTCAGCGACTGTGCAGATGCAAATGTTGTGCAGGGGACGCGACAGAAAGCGAAACGCCGCCGCCGAGTGTGCGCGCCATTCGCGGTGTACATCAATTCGGAGCAACCTCTAACAAGACCAGTCACCTTGCGTTGCATATGCTCCGTGTCAGGTGACAAGACACAAAGCGGGGCCGGAGGGACTCCTGTCAGGAGAGGTTAAACAAGCTCCGCTGATCAGCTTCGGCGCCGGTAAACACCCACACCGAGAGCAGGCTCGGACGCTTTCTCAGCACCGAGGAGCCTCTTTAGCATCTGAGATGCGAGCTGCATTCATAACACTGCACTCAACATGTGTATCGTCGCTGTTTAGGGAAATAATCTGGATCTCGACGATGAATAGACCAATAGAAATGCTCCAAAATCAAATGTTTGAATGAACTTGCCCTGAACGTGAAGAACGTTTTTGTCTTCTCCTGTAAAGTTACTATAGTGGAGATGTTTGTTAACTCCAAATATCGAAGGAAAAGCATGTATCTAAACATGTATCTTTGTTTTTGTCATTATTTAAAAATTAACTTGCATTGAAAGGTAATTCTGTAAAGTTACTATAGTGGGGATGTTTGGTGACTCCAAATGTCCAAGGACAAACATGTATTTTCATTCTTGTTGTTATTTATTGCTTATTATTTGAAGACATCTCTTCTTATCAGTTTCATGATGAATGGACCAATAGAAATGGACCAATAGAAATTACAAAATTAATTGAAAGGTAATTCTGCAAAGGATTCTGTAAACAGTCTAAATTAAGGCAAGACTACTGTAATATGATCTTGGTTTAAGTGTCTTTGACCATCGTTGGCTTGCCTACTGTTTATGAACTACATTCATTATTGAGTTATTGATTATTGATATTGATTCATTATCAATATCAATCTGTTTTTTAATATATTGGTGTTTTTTTTATAATACCGTATTCTGTTTTTAGGAATGGAGCCCATAAAGCATAGCCACCCTTCTGGTCACTCCAGTTAAAGAAACTAGTCAGAAAATCTGTCACCATAGAAAACTTGTGGGTAACACTTCCTATGAATCCTATATATTGCGTCTACATCACCTTACAATACCAGAAATAAATTGATATAATTGCTCTAGTAGTAATAATTATATTATGTGCACAACACTTTATAAAGCAAAAGTATGTAACACTGTAAAGAGAGGCTCTATAATGCATTAGAATATACAGCGTGAGTCAAAAGTCTCGGGACACCCTTTTATTTCAGAAGCGAATAGGAAAAATGTTGTATCTGAATACCCCAGCAAGTAATGCGTGAGGGGGGTCTATCTTTAAGGCTACATCCCAAACATAGCCACCTTCTTGAAAGTCGCTATATTGGATCAAGGGCAAGTTTTTCCAATGGGAACGTGGTCATGAAGCAGATCAAAGAAGACCAGAACTGTCTCAGAAATCGATTGATGCCATTTACACTGTTTATGAACTTTATGGTGAATGAACCTATAAAAATTCTCCAGTTTTTGTCCTCTCCTGTGAAGTTGCTGATTTGAAGATACTCGTTTTCTCTGGACAGGAATAATATTTTAAGTTAGTCAGTTATGAGTTACTCAAATTCACATCTCACATGAAAGATATTATATTTTTATATTACAAACAATGGCAGCAGCTGTTTTGATGGGTCTGGGTTTTATACAGGAAACATACTGATGTATAGAAACAGTCATCCATGTTGTTAAATGCCTGGAAAGTACATTTTCTCATCATATCTGTATCATTCTGCTGACCACCAGTTGCTAAGTAACAACATTGGTCACTTTACCTTTAATTCACTCTCACTAACAGGTTGGAAACTGACGTGTTCTGGTTATCTGTCTTGAACTTTGCCTTTCATATTTAAAAATGGATGACAGCATCAAGCAGCTTCTTGAAAAAGCATTCAATGCTGGGCAGAGTAGCCGTGCTGATTTCTTCAGAACTGAACTGCATAAGAACTGAAGTTGGTTCTGTTCTTCTTGGCTTGGATGCTTTAGGTCTAGCTCAAGTGAGTCACTGTAGTGCCACCTTGTACCTAAAGTGGTGATAGTGAGTCACTGTAGTACCACTTTGTACCCGAAGAGGTGATAGTGAGTCACCGTTGTGCCACTTTGTACCCGAAGAGGTGATAGTGAGTCACCGTAGTGCAACTTTGTACCTGAAGAGGTGATAGTGAGTCACTGTAGTACCACTTTGTACCTGAAGAGATGATGGTGAGTCACTGTAGTACCACTGTGTACCTGAAGAGGTGATAGTGAGTCACTGTAGTAGCACTTTGTACCTGAAGAGGTGATAGTAAATCACTGTAGTACCACTTTGTACCTAAAGAGGTGATTGTGAGTCACTGTAGTACCACTTTGTACCTGAAGTGATGATAGTGAGTCACTGTAGTACAACTTTGTACCTGAAGTGGTGATAGTGAGTCACTGTAGTACAACTTTGTATCTGAAGAGGTGATAGTGAGTCACTGTAGTACAACTTTGTACCTGAGGTGATGATAGTGAGTCACTGTAGTACCACTTTGTACCCGAAGAGGTGATAGTTAGTCACTGTAGTACCACCCTCTACCTGAAGAGGTGATAGCGAGTCACTGTAGTACCACTTTGTACCTGAAGAGATGATAGTCACTGTAGTACCACTTTATACCTAAAGAGGTGATGGTAAGTCACTGTGGTACCACTTTTCACCTTAAGAGATGATGGTGAGTCACTGTAGTAGCACTTTGTACCTGAAGAGGTGATAGTGAGTCACTGTAGTACCACTTTGTACCTGAAGAGGTGATAGTGAGTCACTGTAGTAGCACTTTGTACCTGAAGAGATGATAGTGAGTCACTGTAGTAGCACTTTGTACCCGAAGAGGTGATAGTGAGTCACTGTAGTACCACTTTGTACCTGAAGAGGTGATAGTGAGTCACTGTAGTACCACTTTGTACCTGAAGAGGTGATAGTGAGTCACTGTAGTACCACTTTGTACCTGAAGAGGTGATAGTGAGCCACTGTAGTACCACTTTGTACCTGAAGAGGTGATAGTGAGTCACTGTAGTACCACTTTGTACCTGAAGAGGTGATAGTGAGTCACTGTAGTACCACTTTGTACCTGAAGAGGTGATAGTGAGCCACTGTAGTACCACTTTATACCTAAAGAGGTGATAGTGAGTCACTGTAGTACCACTTTATACCTAAAGAGGTGATAGTGAGTCACTGTAGTACCACTTTATACCTAAAGAGGTGATAGTGAGTCACTGTACTATGGAGTGGAATCAGTCCAACACGTGAGGATGAGGAAGTAGTGCTGCTGTCATCTTACAAACATCATAAATTAAATTAAGCCACAAAATAAGAGATAATTGGAACTAAACGTGAAACTGAGTAAAAGCAAAGTTTGGAAAACACTCCAATTGTGTTCACTTAAGTACAGGTAAGTCAAAAGTATCAGGACACCCTTTTATTTTAGAGATGAAAGGGAAAATGAGGTATCTGAACATCCTGCAAGTAACAGGTGAGGGGGCCTATCTTGAAAGCCGCCATATTGGATGAAGAACAGGTTTTGTCCAATGGGAAGGTGGTAGTGTAGCAGATCAAAGAAGATCAGAACTGTATCAGAAATTGATTGATGTAATCAGATTTGTAATATCTCTTGTGGTTTAAACATCATCAACACAGAAAGTTACAACAACAACCACATTAAACAACATGCTACGTCGCTGTCCCTGGTGCTGAACTGCACCTACAGATCAGTCGTTTTCCCTTCGGTTTCTGAAATAAAAAAGGGTGTCCTGAGACTTTTGACTCACGCTGTACATTCAACAGAGGAAACATATCGAGTTACAACCCACGTCCGAATGCAGGAGCGCGAAAGAAAGCCCAGAGAATGTTGTTGCTGTTTTCAGAGAGAAACATCTCGAAAGCACAGCAGCCGGAATCTACCTGCAATGTCTTATGGTTCAGTGCATTAAGTATAGCTTTGGGCTTGTAGTTGCAGAGATGGAGGACGAAGTAAAGTGGGGGGGAGGTGGGGGGCGAGAGAGAAGGAGGTGGAAAGAGAGAGAGAGGAATTGAGAGTGAAGGAAGAAAACAAGAGGGAATGAGAGAGAGAGAGAAAGATTGATTTGATTCAGGGTGTACAAGGTAATCTATACTCCGAGCGACCTGAAGGAGGCAGGATGTGTGCCGGTGCCTTTTTTCCGCTCCTCCATTTGCAAAGTGCCTTTTACCTTTAAATGACATTATCCGTCCCGGCGGTCCGAGGGGGAAATGTGACTTTGCCACTTTACGTCTCAAAATTCACTTAAGGACGCCGTAGCTCTCGTGAAATATTGGGACAGATAATGTATTTCTTCGCGCACTCCAAGTTTTTTTCTTCATTTGGTCAAACATTATTTACTTGATGGCCCCCAGATTGAAGTCGTTCACCTCCCCAAATAAAAACAGCACACGGACGCGGTGGTAACGAGGTTCTGCGTACAGCGGCCGGCCAAATGGCCTTATCAAAGCAGCTAAACGTGATAAATTAGCCACTGTATAAACAATATGACTGACAAAAATTCAATACCAAATACTACCACCTAATTTATTAAATATGAAATTACATTTAATTAGTACACATACACAAGAAAACAGAGTCTAAAATCCATGTTTTTGTTTTGTTTGACTTTGCAAACTGAACGAAGCTCAAAAGTACAAATTCAGATTACCTTTCATTAAAATATGTAATTACATTTGGATGGTAAGACGTAAAACTTCAAGTCTAACTATAAAAAGTACTTTATTAGTATAACCAAAAAAAATACTTTGTGGTAACAAAAATTTTACTTCAAAATGTATATTAATGAAAGACTCTTTCAACCAATTTATTTGGTTACTTATTATTATTTAATAAAACTAGTTTAATTGCTTTGTTACCACATAAAACACATTTTATATTCTAAAGTAATTTTGTGTATATTCTTGTTTGACAATAAAACAAAAAAGAAGGTGAAATTTCAAAATTGACTTTTGAAATTGTATATTTCCTGTAAAATTGTGCAATTAAAATATAAAATTACAAAACCTAGCAAAACCTCTAGATTACACTATAAAGACTGATTTACTGGTACAACCTAAAAATATGACTTCCTGTGGAAACAAAAGAAATTTAAACAAAAGTTTAACTATAAAATATATTTAAGTTTAGTAAAACTAGTTTAACTGCTTTGTTACCACCTGAAGTAATTTTTTTTTTCTTTTTTTTTTGTCAAACATAATTTACTTGATGGCTTTAGGATTGAAGTCGTTCATCACCCCAAATAAAAACAGCTCACAGATGCGATGGTGACAAAGTTCTACGTACAGCAGACGGCAAAATAGCTTCATCAAAGCAGTTTAATGTGATAAATTAGCCAAAAATTACATAAAATAATAATTTCCACAATTTCCTTCAGCCCTGAGACACGGCTGCTCAGTGATGACATGCTGGATGTCTGAAATTCACCTCTTTCCTTTAAGCAGTGGAGCTGGATTAAAGAATGAAAGCTTACAGCTACAGTAACAGCACATGTACACATAATTAATAGAGCTTATGTGGTTCCTGACCCCAAATTAGTACAATGTTTTTGAGCAAATACGCATAAATACTTAAATTTGACACAAGCAACTTACAAACACCGGTTACATACAAAGCAGAATTTTTCTTACAATGAGTGCAAACGTTGCAACTACCTTCCAACAAATAATGGACTGAATTAACAGTAAATATAAAGAAACCCAGCAAATCAGTTAATACTGAGTAAGCGTTACAGTATTTCAGAGTATATTCACATTAGATTAGCACTTTATTACTTAGTGTTGGGAGGTTTTATATAGAGGTTCATGTATCTGAGGATTAGAATATTAACATTATATACACATGCATGGATTTGCTGATGTGTGGGATTGTGTTTAGAACTTAGATTAATGTTTGTCTGATTTTTTTCTGTGTAATGTTGAAGCTATGGCTGCATCCTGACCGCTCCAACATAAGGGATATCAGAGAGTCACCTCAGATCCAAGAACTGTATATATATGAATTTGTGGCACAATATCCTTGCTATTGCCTTTCCGAAATTCACTCTTGAATATTGTTGGTAATTGAAAATAAAACAATAACATTCCTTCCAAATTCTGTGTTCTCAATGCTTTTCAAATGCATTCATAAGGTGCTACACATCTTTTAGACTATATAAACAAGGTCTCCTAATGCATTATATCTTTTTCAATGCACTATAATAAGATTCTTCTTACCAACATAGATATATACATATATACAGATATTATAACACATTATACCTGGCATTATAGAGTCATACACTCTTGCTTTATACAGCATTATCAAGGTAATTATAAACACTTAGCAAGCAAGTATGTCTGATATTATAAGATGGTATGTATGTTGTAAGCATCTTCAATAGAGCTACTTTACAGGAGAGATTAAAACAGTCTTTACTTTCAATGTAAGTCAATGGAACCAGAAAGTGATTTTGGAGGATTTCTATTGGTCCATACGACATAAATTTTTTACACAATGTTTTTCTTCAGACAGCAATGATATATAATACCTTACAAGTGCATTTACAGACTATGACAGATACAAGGCTCACAGGAGGTGCTACCTGGCTGTGGCAGTCCTGCAGCGTCAGAAACGCCAGCGATGGTCGACCACAGCACTGTTTCTCTTTCCAGCTCAGAATTCAAACAAGCAAACAAAAAACCTACTAAAATATATCATTACTCTGACGGCAGCTCGCCCAGACGCTCAATCTGCTCCTGCAGCCGATCAATGCAGCCGCGTTTATGACGGCTGTTTAAGTCGCTCTCAAAGACTCACTCCGGCAGAAATGAAGTGCATCTCAGATTATTACACACGGCACTAACCATGAAAATGAGAAAGCAATACAAGCAGTCCAGACCCGGCAGCCCGTGAGCCGCCAGCCCCGAGCCGTCAACAGATACCCCCAGCGATAACAGCAGCAGCTCGCGAGCTCATGGCAGGGTTTTTATGTGGAATACGGAGATTCTAATCTTTCAGTCCCGACCACGCCGGTGTTCCTACACAGCAGAGGTTTTAATGTGATTTGTGGATTCTGTTGCGTTTACTTGCTGTTCAAAGAAAAACATGTATCCCTATTTTGGTCAATTTTTATTTTACATTGTGTGAAGATTTTATGATGAATGGACCAATAGAAAAGCTTCAAATCTGTAATGTTAATGAAAGTTTAGGTTAAAGGGTTTTAACATCTATTGTAAATTTAATATTTTGGGGATTTTTCTTGGGATAACGACAAAATACACACCGTACAAAGTGCTTCACTGGTAACACATTAAAAAATGACTTGTTTCTTAAAAATATTGAAGTTGAATAAAACTAGTTCAACTGCTTGTTGGTTTTACCAATAAAGCACTTTTAATATTGAACAAAAAAGTTAAAAGACACATTATTATAGTTTTTAATTGTTTTTTGGAACAAAAACATTTGGAATAAATTAAATTCCATTGTATAAACAATATAACTGAAAAAAATACCAATGCCAAATACTACCACCTAATTTATTAAATATGAAATTACATTCAAATAGTACACATACACAAGAAAACAGAGTCTAAAATCCTGCCATGTTTTTGTTTTGTTTGACTTTACAAACTGAACAAAGCTCAGAAATTCAAATCTGTAGTATATAATCTTTTATATAACCTTGTTGTTAAAATATATAAGTACATTTGGATTGTATTGCAAGTAGTAAAACCTCAAGACTACAATATAAAAAAATTACTTCATGTGGTAAAAAAATGTCAACTTAAAAATGTATTTTAATAAAAGACTCATCATATGTTTTACTTGAATAAAACTAGTTTAACTGCTTTGTAGCACATAAAACATGTTTTATATTGTAGAGTAATTTTGTGTATATTCTTGTTTGACCAAACAAAAAAGAAGGTGAAATTTCAAAACTGACTTTTGAAATTGTACATTTCCTGTAAAATTGTGTAAAATATAAAATTACATTTGGATAGTATTGTAAAGTAGCAAAACCTTTAGATTAAACTGTAAATACAACCTAAAAATATGACTTCCTGTGGTAACAAAAGAAATATAAACAAAAGTTTAACTATAAAACATATTTTAATTAAAGAATATTTCAAAGTTTAGTAAAACTAGTTCCATTACTTGTTACCACATGAAGTGAAGTGGTTTTTACAATATAGAGTACAATGTTTGTTATTTATTCTTGTTTGGCCTTAAAACAAAAAAAAGAAGGTTAAAAGTGAAATTTCCTGTAAAACTGTGCAATTAAATAGGTCACTATGTTTAAATAGTAGATCAACACAACAGTGAGAACTCTACACTACAAACAATGATATGCTCTTATAATCTTATAAATAGTCTTGTAAAATTATTGAATGTAGTAACAAGTATTTAAAAATGTGATTCAACCTAAATTGAATTTGATTGAAAGAATCTTGTATTCTAACTACGTTATAGGCTGACTAAAACTAGTTCAGTAGCTTGTTGCCACATAAAAGTAGTTTTTTTTTTTGTTTTTATCAATGAATCACTGCTTTTCAAAATTTTTGAGCTTTATTTTGAATTTTCTGAATGATTCAAACGATATAAGTTGTATTTTAAATATCATCATCATCATCATCACACTCCTCCTCTTCTGTCACTCTTCTGAGGCCAATCTTTTGTCCAATCCCATTCCAGACCTGGGTGCCTTCTCCATAGTTGCACCCCTCTATGGAACTCTCTTCCTGAACCCATAAGAGACTGGTCTGATCTGCCCACTTAATGAAATCACTTCTCTAAACCCATCTCTTCAGATCTGCTTTAATTTGTAATTTGTTTTATATTTGCTGTTTGTTTCCCACTCTCTCACTTTCATTCTTTCACATGTTTACCTTATATTTTACGAAACGATTGTATTGCTTTGTCTGTAAAGCATCTTTAAAGTTCTTGAAAAGCGCTTTATAAATAAAATGTTATTAAAATTATTATTATTATAAATAATGATTTATATATTAATGCATTTAAATATGACATGTTCTTTAAATAGGACAGCAAGAGCAGCAGAAAGTCTAGAAGGACATCTAGTTATGAAGACATTTTATGGACAAATAACAAAAATATCACTCGGGAGGATGCCCAGTCCCAATAAACTCTGGAGCACACTGGTTGGGGGAGGGAAATAAAAAAAAAGAAAGAAACCAATCTAGGGTTTCTCTCCGGCTCCCAGTTCCCCATGTAATTACACAACCTGTTGAGTGTTGTCCCTGAAACACGGCAAGTCACTGGAGAATTAATGAAATGCTAGGCTGGACAGAGAGAAATTGCCTGTGTAACCTATAGTCAAGGTGCCCTTGTGATATTTTTCAGGGTGAAATGCATCCACAGAACGAACGGGGGGGAAATCTCATTGTGTCCGCGTCCACATGGCCGCCCTCGCCCCTTCTTGTGCGTCAACCCCAATAAAAGCTGGGGCTGTTTAGTTAGCGGGTAAACGCTACTTCGGCTTGACTTTAATGAATGTTCGGAGTCATTTCTGCCAGTACTGTTAAGGGTTAATTAGGTTGGTGTAATATCCTGACGTCTATAACGACCTAACAATCGCTCTGGCTGCTATAATTAGCAGAGTTAATATATTTGCTCTGTACTGTATACTCTTTACTGTCGCCTAATGATTCCTGTGGGTTTGTTTATTGCTGTGTTGGTTGTGCGTCTGTACTGATTGTTCTGTAATTTAATTCAGCGCTGGGTGAAGTCTATGACCAGTTCATTTGTACCGTGTGGTCATAAACATTATTAGTGTTATGTTATTTTATTCCAGTGCAGGTGTTTATTTATACAACCTATTAAAATCTCTTCACAGAGTAAAATGCTACTGAACTAGTTTTATTCTACTCTGATTAAACTAACCCTTCATTCAAACTACTTTCTTTTTTTTTAAGTTGAATGAAATTATTTGATTTGCTCATCACCACATTAAATCATTTTTTGTTTGGTTGCTCAAACCGCTCATAGGTTTGGAATAACATGCCATGTTATAACTTTTATTGTAATTTTTTCATTGTATTTTATCACTTTTATTGTAATTTTATGCACAATAACTAGTAAAACTTCTTTTAAGATGAAACGCTGAACTTTTTTTATACAGTGTTTTTAAACCAGAGAAAAACATTGTATATTTTGAAGAGTTTACTGCTTATTGCTATGAATTTAACATATTGGAGGAAAATTAAATATAAAATTTGTCCTGAACAAAAGTTAAAAAGCTCATTGATTAATTTAGAATTTCATTTTGGACCCCAATATGTTCAACTCGGTGAAACAAATGTTTCTGTTGATGTTGTTGTGGTAGAGAAACAAGCAAACAAAACAAATCATTAAGTTTCATTTAAAAGTTTTCTTGATTTTAAAAAGTTTGTTTTGGGTGGAAGTTAAGGTCAGTTTTAGGTTTAGGTGTGTTTGGGTGGAAGTTAAGGTTAGTTTTAGGTTTAGGTGTGTTTGGGTGGAAGTTAAGGTCAGTTTTAGGTTTAAGTGTGTTTTGGAGGTCAGTTCTAGGTTTAGGTGTGTTTGGGTGGAAGTTAAGGTCAGTTTTAGGTTTAGGTGTGTTTTGGGTAGAAGTTAAGGTCAGTTTTAGGTTTAAGTGTGTTTTGGAGGTCAGTTCTAGGTTTAGGTGTGTTTGGGGTGGAGGTTGAGGTCAGTTTTAGGTTTAGATGTGTTTCGGAGTTCAGTTTTAGGTTCAGGTGTGTTTGGGTGGAAGTTAAGGTCAGTTTTAGGTTTAGGTGTGTTTGGGTGGAAGTTAAGGTCAGTTTTAGGTTTAGGTGTGTTTTGGGTAGAAGTTAAGGTCAGTTTTAGGTTTAGGTGTGTTTCGGAGGTCACAGTTCTAGGTCTAGGTGTGTTTGGGGTGGAGGTTGAGGTCAGTTTTAGGTTTAGGTGTATTTCGGAGTTCAGTTTTAGGTTTAGGTGTGTTTGGGGTGGAGGTTGAGGTCAGTTTTAGGTTTAGGTGTGTTTTGGATAGAAGTTAAGGTCAGTTTTAGGTTTAGGCTGATATGTTGAAATCTGTGGGACGAGCTAGCAGACCAAGAATTCAGCATACTTGTATCATCTTGAGGTTCTGAAGCTCAGTGTGAAGTTCTACAAACCAAGTCTAACATCTCTAAGTCTTATGTCTCTACAGCCTCCAGGCTCTACAGCCTCCAGTCTTGTGTGTCTAGAAGCCTCCAGATTCTAGACACACAAACAACGGCCAGAACCTTCTCATGAAGGTGGACGCTCACAACATCTGCCTTCCTTTACCTGACGAGGCTGCGTGAGGCGTCTTGGTCCTCGGCCATGACGGCCCCGATGACCGTGTTGACGGGAGCGTTCTCGTGGATGTCGAACACGTAAGTGGATTTGGAGAAGACCGGCGGCTCGTCGGCGTCCTCCACGTTGATTTTGATGGTCGCCTGGTCCATGAAGCTGCTGCCGGTGGTCGAAGACTGCACGTTGGTGGCCACCACCGTCAGGTTGTAGTGTTTTTTGCTCTCGAAATCCAAAGCCTGCGAGAAGCGAAAGAGATAAATATCTTTTACTAATGACCACAGCGGCAAGGACGAACGCGCCCAGCAGTGATGGATGAACGCGTGCGGAGCTTGCAGGTCCGGATGCTCCGGCAGGGCCAACAGCAACGGACGACGACGGCAACAGCAGCAGCAGCAGATGAGGAAGAGAGCGACGCGAAACACAATAACACCAGAAAGAAAAAAAAAGTTATTCCGTTGCAATAACGGCGCTCTCACCTGAAGCGTTGGAAGTGTTATTAATTTGTGTGGTGAGACAGCATCTGTTTGGGATTTAGATGAGCCGCAAATAAGGTTAATCTAATGGAATCACAACGAATGCATTGCAAATTGTTAAGCAATCATGAAAAATATAATTTGTATGTTTGTGTTTTCCACGAAACAAAATTATCCCGGCCTGCAACACCGTGACGCTAACGCGGTTAATGCGTTCTCCGGGGCGGCGATCCGGAGGAGGAATGTTATTGAAGGATCAGGTAAAAGCAATTTGGGGAATGATTTGTACTACCAGATAAATATGACTCGGTCGGAGGCAAAGGGCACGGCGGCCATGACACACGTCCACTAGTCGCCTGAGTTACGGGAGGAGTCTGTGGTTCACCGTGTCTCCCTGTCTGCACTGCCAACATGGAAAACGAGTCAGTCTTGTCCTCCGACTGCCACCGTATTCAGCATCGCCTCCTGGATGCAGGAAATAAGGGATGCTGTGCTCAGCAAGCAGGATTTATAGTGCAAACTAGCTCCAGCCCGACTGCAGCACAGCTCACAGGGTGTTCAACTTCTGAGAGACTCACTGTTTAAAAGATTTTGGGCTTTAAATAAAAAGTTTGTAACTTTAAGAAGCCACTTTCTTTGGGAGTTTATTATATTATCCTGTTTTTTCCACAGCAACAGTGTTTATCACAATAGTAATAATGAAATTATATACTATCGATATCTAGCTCTGCGGATTTACACACTTATGAATAGCTAAAATTAGATTTCCTGTAAGTTCTAGGTTCTTTCTTACTTAAGCTTCACTGCTTACTGTATTGTGGTTACCAAATTTTCTTCAGCCTGTCAGTATAAATAAAAAGTTTGTAACTAAGAATTTGTGTACTGCTTTCCTTCAACTTTGGGAATTTAGTATATTATCCTATTTTTTGGGAATATAGTTAACTATCCTATTTTTGGGGAATTTAGTATACTATACTATTTTATGGGAATTTAGTATACTATCCTATTTTTTGGGAATTTAGTATACTATCCTATTTTTTGTGAATTTAGTATACTATCCTATTTTTTGGGAATATAGTATACTATCCTATTTTTTGGGGATTTTAGGATATTATCCTATTTTTGGGAATTTAGTATACTATCCTATTTTTTGGGAATTTAGTATACTATCCTATTTTTTGTGAATTTAGTATACTATCCTATTTTTTGGGAATATAGTATACTATCCTATTTTTTGGGGAATTTAGGATATTATCCTATTTTTTGGGAATAAAGTATACTATTCTATTTTTTGGGGAATTTAGGATATTATCCAATTTTTTGGGAATATAATATACTATCCTATTTTTTGGGAATATAGTATACTATCTTATTTTTTTGAAATATAGTATACTATCCTATTTTTTGTGAATTTAGTATACTATCCTATTTTTTGGGAATATAGTATACTATCCTTTTTTGGGGGGAATTTAGGATATTATCCTATTTTTTGGGAATATAGTATACTATCCTATTTTTTGGAAATATAGTATACTATCTTATTTTATAGGAATTTAGTATACTATCCTATTTTTTGGGAATTTAGTATATTATCCTATTTTTAGGAATTTAGTATACTATCCTATTTTTTTGGAATTTAGTATACTATCATATTTTTTGGGGAATTTAGTATACTATCATATTTTATGGGAATTTAGTATATTATACTATTTTGGGGGAATTTAGTATACTATCCTATTTTATGTGATTTTAGTATACTATGCTATTTTAAGGAAATTTAGTATACTATCCTATTTTATGGGAATTTAGTATATTATCCTATTTTTGGGAAGTTAGTATATTATTCCATTTTTGGGAAATTTAGTATACTATCCTATATTTTGGGACTTTAGTATACTATGCTTTTTTTGGGAATATAGTACACTATCTTATTCTTTGGAAATTTAGTATATTATCCAATTTTCCACTCAGTATAGAACACATTATGAGTTAAATATGTTATACCACAGTACTTGTCTTTATATTTAATTTATACATATTTTTTTAATATTCATTTTTTCTGGAAATAAATCAGAAACAAAACCTATAATAATAATAATAATAATAATAATAATAATAATAATAATAATAATAATAATAATAATAACAAGTTTAGTGTTTTTTAAACTGCACTGTATTAAATATAATTAGAGATTTTTTTTATGCTCAGTCTGTAAGTCTGTGTCCAGGCTGTCTAAAGATTGTGAGTTTCTGAAGCTGAGATTAAACAGTTTTTGGGCATAAAGTACAGATTACTATAATTATTACTGTTTAAAATTAAGTTAATAATAAAGTTTAAGGCAACCTTAAAATATTTTTTCCTAATTGTTTAATACAGCCAGACAGCCTCCACGCTATGCTGAGAAAAGAGCATGGTAGCAATAAATCACAATGTAATCATACTATCAATAAAATCATACTATCAATATTAAGCTCTGCTGGAATATAAGTAAAATTGGATTAGATGATTTCTGTAGTTTTATTATTATTTATTATATAGAGTTTAAAAAAATGTTACAAATGTTTTCAGTCAATGTGCATGAAAAACATGACTACTTACTGTACTGTGGTAACCAAACATTCTCCAGCCTGTCAGTATGTGTTCAGTTAAATACTTCAGTGGTTCAAACTGTATTAGTGACACTTATTAGCAGTGAAGTAATACATTGCAATAAACTTGTCACTATCTAGAACCAAACCTAGAATACAGGATGCAAACACTGCAAGTTAAGCAATGATAACAGAACTTTAGGTAATATTTAAGCTCTGCACTAAAAATGTAGTCCTAGCAAAATGTTTTGTTTACAACTGATCAACCCTGAGAATTGTTCAAAGCGCTAAATGGTGGAGGGATACATGCCTGAAGCAGTGAGGTTAAAATAGTCCCCAAAGAAACCTAGTATTTTCAGATTTTCCAGATTTCACCGCCATATGACACATGTTTCATAGTAAATACAAAGTATAGATTTGTGTTGTAGACATGGAGACCCCTGGTTACCATCACCACCACTGTAAACACCATCACCACCACTGTAAACACCATCACCACCACTGTAAACACCATCACCACCACTGTAAATATCATCACCACCACTGTAAACACCATCACCACCACTGTAAACACCATCACCACCACTGTAAACACCATCACCAGCACCACTGTAAACAATCATCACCACCACTGTAAACACCATCACCACCACTGTAAACACCATCACCACCACCACTGTAAACAATCATCACAACCACTGTAAACACCATCACCACCACTGTAAACAACATCACCACCACTTTAAACACCACCACCACTGTAAACACCATCACCGCCACTGTAAACACCATCACCACCACTTTAAACACCATCACCACTGTAAACACCATCACCACCACTTTAAACACCACCACCACCACTGTAAACACCATTACCACCACCACCACTGTAAACACCATTACCACCACCACCACTGTAAACACCACCACCACCGTACACACCATCACCACCACTGTAAACACCATCACCACCACTGTAAACACCATCACCACCACCACTGTAATCATCACCACCACTGTAAACATCATCATCACTGTTGTAAACACCATCACCACCACCACTGTAAACACCATCACCACCACTGTACACACCATCACCACCACTGTAACCATCATCACCACCACTGTAAACACCATCACCAATGTAAACATCACCACCACTGTAAACATCACCACCACTGTAAACACCATCACCACCACTGTAAACACCATCACCAGCACCACTGTAAACAATCATCACCACCACTGTAAACACCATCACCACCACTGTAAACACCATCACCACCACCACTGTAAACAATCATCACAACCACTGTAAACACCATCACCACCACTGTAAACAACATCACCACCACTTTAAACACCACCACCACTGTAAACACCATCACCGCCACTGTAAACACCATCACCACCACTTTAAACACCATCACCACTGTAAACACCATCACCACCACTTTAAACACCACCACCACTGTAAACACCATTACCACCACCACCACTGTAAACACCATTACCACCACCACCACTGTAAACACCACCACCACCGTACACACCATCACCACCACTGTAAACACCATCACCACCACTGTAAACACCATCACCACCACCACTGTAATCATCACCACCACTGTAAACATCATCATCACTGTTGTAAACACCATCACCACCACTGTAAACACCATCACCACCACTGTACACACCATCACCACCACTGTAACCATCATCACCACCACTGTAAACACCATCACCACTGTAAACATCACCACTACTGTAAACAACACCATTACCACTGTAAACACCACCATCACTGTAAACATCGTCACCACCATCACTGTAAACATCACCATCACTGTAAACACTATCATTACCAGTGTAAACATCACCACCACCACTGTAAACATTATTACCACCGCTGTAAACACCATCACCACCACTGTAAACAACACTATCACCACTGTAAACACCTTCACCACCACTGTAAACACCTTCACCACCACTGTACACACCTTCACCACCACTGTACACACCATCACCACCACTGTAACCATCATCACCACCACTGTAAACGTCATCACCACCACTGTAAACATCATCACCACTGTAAACACCATCTCACAACATTTCACACCAAAACTGCTCTATAATGTATGTATAAATATTAAAACACTGAATCAGTCCACATATCACAACTAAACTGGCAAAATACAGGGCAGCCAATCAGAGTAGAGGTCATTTACATATACCTTAATATCCTAAAGGTGCAGTAACAGTAACAGTACGACTCTGACGTGTAAAGTCATGCAAACGTCACAGAAAGTAAATGAATGAATTAACATAAGAAAATCACGAGTCCTTTAAAGAGTCCTGAACCATACAGCCACGCCGAGAGTCACCGCTGCGCTCCATAAGCAGGATTTATAGCCGGGGCTCCGGCCCGGCTGCAGCAGGACACAGCCCAGAGAGCCTGGCGGTGGAAATTAGTGGCCATAGCACAATGAAGAATTTACAGCGTGTGCTTATGTTTTAAAATAGGCCCTGGATCCCAGCGGGGAGGTCAGTGGATGCTGGAGCCGGGCCGAGCGAAGGCCAGCTGGGACAGGAGAGCAGCTGGAGTCCCTCTACCAAACCGGAGCTTTGATGTCGGCATGGCAGGCGGCAGGGCCTCTGTGTGTGTGTGTGTGAGCCCCTCCAGCCCTCGTCTGTCACAGTCCAGGACGCCTTAGGAAGCATTTAATTTTATTAGGCTCCCTCTCCGTCCGCTGCTTTTGTGGCGAGCGTGAGCGCCGGGGTACCTGCTGAAATGAACCGGCTCGCTAACACAAGCTCACACTGCGGCAAAGCAATACTTTAACAACTAAAAAGAAGTTATGTATGTTATGGAAGCAGGTTACACTGGTGCGTACGTCTTCACACAAGGAAATCTGATATAGGAGCATATATGGATATGTATCCCAAAAGGTGAGGAATATATTTAAAAACATATGTACAAATACACACACACATTATATATATAGTATTATAGTATAGTATAGTATAGTATTATTATCAGTTCTCATCTAATACCTGCTTTGACTGCTCAGTACTTCATTAAGCTAAATCAAGATTTGCTGCTGAAGGAACTGAACACATTCATACAATGTCTGGGGCGTCCAGGAGAAATCTGGAGCCTAACTTTGTTCTTCAAACTGGATCAAGATCTGATCTACTTCTCTCACAATAACATATTCATGTTACTTTGTATTGTATGTCTGATTATTTACATCTGTTCTAATCAGATCTGCTGTTCTTACTGGTGAACACACATATATCATGAGTATGGTGAATGATATTATACCCTGAAATATCGTGGCATATCACCTAATTATCACATCAGGTACTACTTTTACTGTTTTTAGAAAAAGAAAAATTCACACTTTTCTCATTTCCCATTATATATCTACTAGAGACAGAGTTTATCTCCAGTATCATTCACTTTACTTCAGTCCTGGATATATGGAGATATTTGGAGTGCATTATTTAGTATCATGACATTCTGGATCATTGACTTCTGTTACAATTTGATGAAAATTCTAGTATTTTTTAATATCTCAGTTAGGGGTGTACCATATCATATCGTATACAATAATAAAATAAAATTTTTATTTTGTCGCAGTAGTGTTCTAATTTTTTTTTAATTCAATGTTTTGTCATATCGCCAAGTATCGCTATCGCAAAAATACCATGGAATATTGTGATATTATTGTAGGGCCATATCGTCCACCCCTACTGTGTACTGTGCAAAAGTCTACATATCATCACTGTCCAATGAAAAATAAACATCTCCAAAACTGTAACTTTACAGGAGAGGCCAAAAACTTTCTTAACTTACAACGTAAGTCAACGGAACCAGAGTTGGTACTGGTCCAGTAATCATAAAACTGTCACATAACATAAACACACACACAAACACACACACACACACACATACATATATATATATATATATACATATATGTCTCATTTAAATGTAAAACATTAGCTATTTTAGGCCCTCATAGAATGAGAAGAAACCCACACCAGCGGGAGCTGAGAAACTGTGCATGTAGTCTTGTTTAACATAGAATTTTCCGGCTACAGGCTACATATAGCAGCTTCACCAGACACAATCGAACATGGATGAGCTGACTTACTTCATCAGCAGGTAAACAGTAAAACTTAAATCTGCTGGGTTTATATATATATATATATATATATATTAGGGACTTAGCGTTTCACAGAACTGTTTATGAAGACTCATACCTGTTATACAGCGTTTGATTGACCAGACGGACTACAGCTACCATAACATTCCCAAATATGCTAAACAGTATGTATCATGTCCCAGAGATATCGATGAACATTCCAGCATTACACTACTGAGTCTGATCCATGGCTGAATTACTGACCGGGCCAGTGGGGCCAACGCCCAGGGACCCTGGGGACCCTAGCCATGCTTTTGGAGCCCCTAGCCATGCATTTGGGCCCCAGCGTTGTGGCACTGCTCTCACTTTGACTTCTGGCTAATATAGGTCCTGGAGGGCCTTGGTTATGAGAGCCCCTACCAGGGGGCCCTAGAGAAAAGCAGGGCATACCATTAGAGGGCCCTTGATCATGAGAGGCGTTGGTTTGGGGGGTTATCCCAGACTATCCTTAATCTGTCCTTGGTCTGATCCAGTCACACCAGCACAGCACATGCTAACACACCACTACCACGTCAGTGTAACTGCAGTGCTGAGAATGACCCACCTCCCTAATAGTATCTGCTCTGTGGGGGTCCTGATCATTAAAGAACAGAGTAATAAAGTATACAGAGAATCAGATGAACTACAGTCTGTGAGTGTAGGTCCTGTATGGTCAGTGGAGCTGATACAGTGGACAGTGAGTGTAGGTCCTGTATGGTCAGTGGAGCTGATACAGTGGACAGTGAGTGTAGGTCCTGTATGGTCAGTGGAGCTGATACAGTGGACAGTGAGTGGAGGTCCTGTATGGTCAGTGGAGCTGATACAGTGGACAGTGAGTGGAGGTCCTGTATGGTCAGTGGAGCTGATACAGTGGACAGTGAGTAGAGCTGCTGTATGGTCAGTGGAGCTGATACAGTGGACAGTGAGTGGAGGTCCTGTATGGTCAGTGGAGCTGATACAGTGGACAGTGAGTGGAGGTCCTGTATGGTCAGTGGAGCTGATACAGTGGACAGTGAGTGGAGGTCCTGTATGGTCAGTGGAGCTGATACAGTGGACAGTGAGTGGTTTAATGTTATAGCTGATCAGTATATATGCTTTCATTACTTATAATTAGTTTTAGAGTTTGGCTGGTTGAATATATATATATATATATATATATATATATATATATATATATATATATATATATATATATATATATATATATATATATATATATACGCACTCTCTCTGCTACGCAGCACTTTTGTTTTTTTCAGACTTCCTCTGTTCTTCTCTGAAACTGATGACTAAGAACACATTATTGTATTTGGAAAAGCGTCCAGCTGCTTGATGGCGCAGATTAGCATCGTTTGGAGGGTCTCAACGAGCTCCTGTGTAGAAGCATAACACGGTCAACCCCCCCCCCCACCCCCCCACCCTTTCAATAATAACACATGCCATTTGATCCTGCACACGGAGTCAGCCGCACTCGATGCCCGCTCGCAGCGCTATTTCATTACTCATTGTTCTGTGGGGGCTAAATACGGCTGTCACTTGACCTCCATCGCCGCGATTCGCTTTTCATCTTGGCTGCGCGGATGCTGCTGGAGTGTCTGGCTGCTAGCTAGCTGCCGTGTGGAGAGTGTGGAGGCTGACTTGCATTAGCTAGCCTGCTCCCACCACTTCTTTATTTATTTATTTTTATTTATTTCTTTTTTTTTCCAGGCTTTGCGGTTTGATGCTCATGGCCTGCAGCGCTGTTTGCCGAACACCACGCATCCCCTCTCGTAGCCGGCCTAGGTTTTTAGAGTGTGTGAATACGGAGGGGGATATTTAGAGACATCAAAGATCGGCGGGGGGAAGTAGCTTGGCCCTCTCAGCCACCCCCATACCAGCCTGAGGGGGGTGGGGGGTGCGATGAGGGGGAGATGAAAGCACACGCACACACATACACAAGCCCCTAAACAACAAAGCCGAACTCCACCACCGGCGTGGACTTCTACTCCAGATCAATACGGTTAACCTTGCTACAAAGAGGCTTTGATAATTTGGGCTCAGCGTTTACCTCTATTAAAAATAAAGGGGGCAATAAAAGGGTCGCTGGGGTGAAACACTTTTGCGCGCTGGCTGCATCAGTGATTGCGTTTGATTGAACTTCAAAAAATTCATTTGATACGTTTTATTAGACGATTATTGCTTTGTTCCTTTACTGTTTGATACTCAGTGAACCCAAAATTCAACATGATTCAACTGAACATGATGAAAACAATGTTTTACAATAGAGTTCTAGTTATACATTCAACCTAATGAGAAACTGTAACCCAGTTTATATACAATACCTACATTTAGAGTTATACATTCAACCTAATGAGAAACTGTAACCCAGTTTATATACAATACCTACATTTAGAGTTATACATTCAACCTAATGAGAAACTGTAACCCAGTTTATATACAATACCTACATTTAGAGTTATACATTCAACCCAATGAGAAACTGTAACTCAGTTTATATACAATACCTACATTTAGAGTTATACATTCAACCCAATGAGAAACTGTAACTCAGTTTATATACAATACCTACATTTAGAGTAATACATCCAACCTAATGAGAAACTGTAACTCAGTTTATATACAATACCTACATTTAGAGTTATACACTCAACCTAATGAGAAACTGTAACTCAGTTTATATACAATACCTACATTTAGAGTTATACATTCAACCTAATGAGAAACTGTAACTCAGTTTATATACAATACCTACATTTAGAGTTATACACTCAACCTAATGAGAAACTGTAGAACTAGGATTAGGTTTAGAGTTGAGTGAATAAGGGGCTGTGTTTGTTGAAGTTGAGTGTATTTTTACTGAACACCTGTATCTCTTATTTTCTTCACCGTCTGAAGGTTCGATGGTCAAATACGAGTTTAACCTTTATTTATGTTCAAACATCGTAGCCAGCACCTTCGTTCCTAGCCAACGGGGTGCCACGGAAAACGGATGCTCCTGCACGGTGGCGGATGCTAAATAGGGAGGAGAAATAAAGGTTACGTTCCCGGCTCGCACGCTCGGCTCTTCTGAACTCCAGCTCCGTCTGGAGGCCCACAGGTGACGGAGAGGAGGCCGCTGATTGCCTGTTTTTGTCATGCGGCGCCATCCATCATACTATTAGCGATGCAGGCAACAGATTCCAGGCCAAGAGCGGTGGGATGAGACGACGGAGAATAACAGTGATTCGGTTTCATATTCAGCTGGAGACGCGAAACTTTCGGCTGAAGCACCCTCCTCCTTTCTCCCTCCCTCCCTCTCTCTCTCCGACCTCGCCCGCCTTCCTTTGTTCGGGCTCTGTTGTTTGTTTTCCTTCAAAGAGGGGCGCTTATCTCCGAGCGGTTCTGCTCTTCGCTATAATGGGAGTATTAAAATATCACCGACATCGACCCACTCCGCTCGCCTGTTTACAGGTATACGATCCTCCGGCGACACCGTTCATCATTAAACAGAACTCAGACTTCCAGAACATCAGCCTGAGATTACATCAGAAACATCTCGACATAGGATTTGTTTAAATTTGAACATCAAAGAACAGAGACTGCGTCTAATAAAACATGCAACGCTGTAGTCCTGTTATTCGCACACGCCGTGCCGAGAGTGTCCGGGTTGCACCGAAGATGTCCTTGGGAGATAAAGCGCCTCATTGTACTCCGAGCCTCAGCGAAGGCTTCCCCATTTGCATACAATGGCTATTCCACATGCAAATCCATGCGCCGACGCAGGCGTGGAGACCCAGGACGCACGCCGGCTGCAGGAATATACACACCTATACACACCTGGACACTCCATCTAAACTCCAGAGAGTGATTAATCATAAGACGCAACTTTGTGTGAATTGCAACGTGTTTCAGAATGTCAAGGTCGTACGCAAGGTCACGCAAGCCCCCCCGTCACCCCAGCCCCCTGTCGCAGCTGAAAGGGGACCGTATTGCCCCTCATAACCGTTTCCTATGAGTCTTAAACAAAAAAAAAAAACAATCCACGTACGAGATCAATAGAGCACGAGACGACCAGCCCTATAGAGAGTCATCTGTTTTACTGGCCACTTTACTAGAAACACCTCTTTCCACAAACAACCTTGTGTTTTCACCAACTGGCCACTTTAATAGAAACACCCACCTTGTGCTTTTACTAAGTGGACACTTTATTAGAAACACCCACCTTGTACATCCACTAAATGGCCACTTTATTAGAAACACCTGCTTTGTGTTACACTAACTGCCCACTTTATTTGAAACACCTACTTTGTGTTACACTCATTGGCCACTTTATTAGAAACACCTAATTTGTGTTTCACTCACTGGCCATTTTATTAGAAACACCTACTTTGTGTTCCACTAACTGGCCACTTTATTAGAAACACCTACCTTGTGCTTCTACTAACTGGCCACTTTTATAGAAACATCTACCTTTTACTTCCACTCACTGGCCACTTTATTAGAAACACCTACTTTGTGTTCCACTCACTGGCCACTTTATTACAAACACCCACCTTGTACTTCCTCTCATTGGCCACTTTATTAGAAACAACCACTTTGTACTTCCACTAACTGGCCACTATATTAGAAACACACCTGTACTTCCACTAACTGGCCACTTTATTAGAAACACCTCCCTTGAGCTTCCACTAACTGGCCACTTTATTAGAAACACTCACCTTGAACTTCTGCTTACTGGCCACTTTATTAGAAACACCTACTTTGTGTTCCACTCACTGGCCACATTATTGGAAACATTTACTTTGTGTTCCACACACTAGCCACATTATTAGAAACATCCATTTTCACTCACTGACCACTTTATCAGAAACACACACCTTGTACATCCACTAACTGGACACTTTATTAGAAACACCTACTTTGTGTTACACTAACTGGACACTTTATTAGAAACACCTACTTTGTGTTACACTAAGTGGAAATTTTATTAGAAACACTTACTTTGTGTTTCACCCACTGGCCACATTATTAGAAACACTTTTGTACCTCTGCCAACTGGCCATTTTATTAGAAACACCCAACTTGTACTTCCACTAACTGGCCACTTTATTAGAAACACCCACCTTGTGCTTCTACTAACTGACCACTTTATTAGAAACACCCACCTTGTGCTTCCACTAACAGGCCACTTTATTAGAAACACCCACCTTGTGTTCAACTCACTGGCCATTTTATAAGAAGCACCTGTCTTGTACATATCTAGTACTTCACATGTCAGGGTCTGCTAGGTTAGGGTCAACCCACCACACAAAACTACTCAGCCAAGAGGGGCTCTCTGTGGTCAGAAACCGATGGAGGAGTCCGAGACTGAAACTATCTGTATGACGGGCTACAGTGTCTGATTGCACACCGGCACGTCTGATCTACAAGAAGACATTATTTTACTGTCTCACCTTTTTCAGCGTCAGGACTCCCTCCTGAGTCTGCGCGTCAGTGACGATCTCAAAAATGTCCCTCTCGTCTCCTCCTATGATGCGATACGTCGATTTGGCATTGTCTCCGACGTCCCTGTCGTTCGCTTTCACCTTTCCTCCGGGTTTCCCGATGCCCAGATCCTCCGGGAGGGTGAACTCGTACAGGCCTGAACACAAATCAACAGACTTTAATACAAACAAGACTAAAGAGTTATACTACAATCAGCTAGTCCTCATATCATATAAACACAGTAATAACACCTTTATTATCATATCCTCCTGAGACCCAGACAAATTAAAGTTTGAGAATTTTAGTAATTTTAACATAAAATAAGCTTTTTTTTCAAAAACATTTTAAATTATTTTTTTATGGAATGTCCTTTATTGTGGCTATCAGGACATTGCTGATGTCATATTTCTTGTTTCCTGTTCTGCATCAGTCCTTCTACAACATCAGCACCAACTCCATCCTAGAAAATAATGTAAATAAAAACACATTGTTTATCTTTTTTGATACCATTCCTACGGTGGCTGAGAAGATCCAACACGCTGAAGATTCACGAACGCTCTGCAAACCGTCCACAACACAACGGAAGTGTTTCTGGGGGACACTTAAAGGACGTGGGACCACATACGGCGCGCAATGTAAACAGAACCAGGCAGAGCCGCGGTAGCTTCTAATGAGAGTAAGTTTGTCTATATTTACTATCAGACTAACTTCTCATTAGACGCTAATGATGATCAGATCGAGCCTCTTGAAGTGTTGAAGCTTTCCCTCCAGCTGGTTCAAACCAAGGTTCATTACTCGAAGCTGCACACGAACCCCCCTGCTGGCCAAAACCTTTACTGTCATTTTAACTAACGTTGTCAGCCTGGAAACAAGTATAAACATGAACACCTTAATTTCTTTTACTGTGGTTCATTAATTTGTTGATCTGATCTGTGTCTGATTGAGTGGGTCTGTTAATTAAAATAACTGCCAGTCTGATTTCAGTCAGTAAATAAATCTAATAGTATGTGAGATATTGATGTTAAACTGCTGCAGTGGTTTTAAGAGATGGGACAGTGATGGTGTTTTGATGGTGACTTTAATTTTTATTAAGAAACAATAAATTACGCCAAAACTCGAACCACGTCCTGAACCAGCGAGACTTCAGACGCCATCAGTGACATCTTCAGTGACCTCACTCGCCCTTAACGAAGCAAGCCTCGAGGATTTCTCTACACCAGCTCTGAAGCATCGGTATCATTTACCCATCACTATTAGACGCTACCGCGGCTCCGCCTGGTTCTGTTTACATTGCGTCCCCGTATGTGGTCCCTCGTCCTTTAAGTGTCCTCCGGAAACACTTCCGTTGTGTTGTACAGGGTTTTTCAGCGCGTTCATGAATTTGCAATGCACTTCTCAGCCACCGTACATTTCCACTTTTGGCAGTATAAGAAATATTTCAAATGCACTGTATATGAACATAAACAGGAACAAATAATAATCCACTCCAAAGATTACCGTTACTTTGATTAAAATAAAAATAAATCCAGGTTTAAACAGTTTTTATCCTTTCGTAACTTTGTTTTTGCCGTCAGTATGAAGAGGGAGACCAGTTCAGAGTCTGATCATTATTTTCAGGGAAACGGTACAGACGTTCTGAAAGATCTCAACCCTGGTCTGGTCTAAACCAGGTCTAACTTCAAACTAGCAACACACTGTATTTAAGTCCAGGCTGTCAACAGGTCAACCAGCCTCGACCCGTGAGGCCAGATCGATATTTTCAAGGCTATCTCCAGGGCTAGACCAGGCTCTGCTTAGCCAAAACCCTAAACGATGGGTGTCGCTAAACCCTAACCAATCTTCTAAACCCAGTGGCTTTCAGTGTGTGATCAGTGTCCACAAGCTTTTAGCTAGTGTGGCTTGTTGAATATTTTTTACAACCTGTGTTCATCACTCCAAACCTTGAGCCAACGTTTGACAATGTCCACACATAGTACCCAACATCTCTTACGGTCCATTAAATTTTAACATTCTATTTTAGGAATTAATTAAAGAATATACTGTAAACAATCAGCTAGTCCTCATATTATATAACCACAGTAATTACACCTTTATTATTAACATATCCTCCTGAGACCCAGAAGAATTAAAGTTTGACAATTTCAGTAATTTCAACATACAATAAGTCCATTAGATGAAAAAAACATCAGCGGGTTTTTTTTTTTTTTCAAAAACATTTAGAATGATTTTTTATGGAATGTCCCTTATAGTGGACAACAGGACATTGCTGATGTCATATTTCTTGTTTCCTGTTCTGCTTCAGTCCAAAAACCCTTCTACATCATCAGCACCAACTCCATCCTAGAAAATAATGTAAACAGAAACTGAGTAAATAAACATTGTTTATCTTTTTTGATACCACTTCTACGGTGGCTGAGAAGATCCAACACGCTGAAGATTCACAAACGCACTGCAAGCCGTCCACAACACAACTATTTTAGGAATTAATTAAATTAGTAATTAATTAAAACATAAATTAAGTAATGAATGTACAAGTTTACAGAGCTTACATGTTACAGAATTATCTCCTCAATCAAATTCCTGTCACCTGTGACATCATTAATTTCATATAAAACCAGATTTAGTAATTCCCAATGTCCACTACGAAGGACATTTAAAAAAGTATGCTGTTAGGTAGTTAAACGTTTGTGCAAATCAATAAAAATAGCTAAAAATTACTAAATACAACAGTTTTCAAGCTAAAACATACAAATTATAGGTTTTAGAAACATAATAAATGCATATGCAAATACATTAACCATAAAATATGTTTACTGAGAGGCGGCCTTATTTAAAAAGGCGGAGCTTCTGTAGTGAATGACACCCCAACACATGATACATCACTGGAAAGACCAGGATGTCCTCTACATGGCACAACAGACCTTATTTAGTTTTTTAAAAATATCTTTGGGAGACACATGTCCCCTGCAGAGGACAAAAATGAATATATCTGTCCTCACTGTCCACTGTATCAGCTCCACTGACCATACAGGACCTACACTCACTGTCCACTGTATCAGCTCCACTGACCATACAGGACCTCCACTCACTGTCCACTGTATCAGCTCCACTGACCATACAGGACCTCCACTCACTGTCCACTGTATCAGCTCCACTGACCATACAGGACCTCCACTCACTGTCCACTGTATCAGCTCCACTGACCATACAGGAGCTCCAAGTACAGACTGTAGTTCATCTGATTCTCGGTATACTTTATTACTCTGTTCTTTAATGATCCGGACCCCCACAGGACCCCCACAGAGCAGATACTATTGGATGGTACTGATCGTACCAGACCAGAGTATTTAAACTCAGATTAACTGTAGTAGATCACGGCGACGGCTCTTCTCACCTTTCGTAAACTTCGGTGGGTTATCATTGATATCCGTCAACGTCACGGTGACCGTGGTGGTCCCCGACATCCCCCCCATGTGGCCCCCCATGTCTCTCGCTTGGATGACCACCAGGTACTCTTCCCTCATCTCTCGATCCATCCCGGCCAGCGCCACTTTGATGATGGCTGAAAGCAGAAACCAAGAACAGGTGCTTAGAACCGCATGTATAGAGTGTGTTGTCTGAAGTTAAAGGTTCTGTTTAGACATGGACAAACACTGAGGAACCTTTATAACCTTCAGTTCTGCAAGAAAGTAAATGAGAACCTTTCTTCTTAAGTTTAAAGAACCTCCAAGTTCATTGATTGATATAAAACACATCTCTGGATGAAGAACTCCTCTTGAACCAGAACAAAGAACCATCACAAGGTTGTAGGGATAATTTTTACCTTTGTGTAGAACCTTTATGTTCTATAGGGAATCACATCAGAACCACTGTATTATGTTAAGGTCTTATGAAGAACCTTTATCTTTGTAAAGAACCTTTATAATCAGGTGAATCAAAAGAGGTTCCTTAAAGAAATGGGTGAAACACTTTTTGGCTCTGTCTTTGTTAAGCTAAGACATACGGTTCTAGGTAATGTAGAATCAGTACCACTGTATAATGTTAAGGTTGTAAGAAGAACACATACCATACATGTATAGAACCTTTACATTATGTTCTATAGGGAGCCAAAAGCAGTTCATTAAAAAAGTGGTGAAGCTTTCTGTGGTTCTATGTTCTGAGGCTTATACATACGGTTCTAGGAAAACTAATATGTACAACTTTAGAACTACTGCATAATGTTAGGAACCTTGGGATTTATGTTCTACAGGGAATCTGAAGTAGCTTGTTAAAGGAAGTGGTTAAACGCTCTGCGGCTCTATTATGAGGCTTCTATTTTTACAGGTTCTAGGTAATCTAATTTGTACAACTTCAGAACCATTGCATAATGCTAAGGTTGTATAGATTTATGTTCTATAGGGAATGTAATGTGGATCTTTAAAGGAAGTGGTGAAACTCTTTGTGGCCGCTTGGACATACGGTTCCAGGTAAAGTGTTATTAGTGTTATAGAACCTTTATGTAATGTTCTATAGGGACCCAAAAGTACTTCATTAAAGAAGTGGTGAAACTCTTTGTCGCTCGGTTTTTACGAGGTTTCTATTTTTAATGAGTTCTAGGAAAACTAATATGCAACTTCAGAACCATTGCATAATGTTAAGGTTATTTAGAACCTCTAGATTTATGTTCTATAGGGAAAGTGGTGAAACCCTTTGTGGCTGTTTTTAGAAGGTTTAAACATACGGTTCTAACAGCAAAGTAGAATCAGAACCATTGCATAATGTTATAGAACCTTTACATAATGTTCTATAACATTATGCAATTGTTCCGAATCTCTTTGTGGCTCTATTCTTATATGGGTTCTAGGAAAACTAATATGTGCAACTTCAGAACCATTGCATAATGTTAAGATTATTTAGAACCTCTAGATTTATGTTCTATAGGAAATTAAAAGTGGTTCCTTAAAAGAACTGGGGAAACCTTTTGTGTACCTGTTATTTAGGAGGCTAGGACATACGGTTCTAGGACAACTAACTGCTATAGAAGATCATGTGTAGGTTCTTTAGTTAAACAAAAAAATAGCTGGTCAGTGAAAGGTTCTTTAAGGTTCTTTAAGCTCTTCTTTGGCTTCCTAACACTGTTCTTCACCCGCTGAATGAAGGTTATATCCTGTTTGTAGCCATTTCCTGCGGCTGTGGTGCTCAAGAACCTTTTTTTAAGAGTTCTAATTGCTGAGAGTTCCGGATATTGTTCTAGGAGCGTTTGAGCTTCTCTTTGATTCCGAGTTTAATGATCTGCGACTCCGGGTTCCCACATTTCTACAAAGCAAAAAATTCCCATTTGAAATCTCCGGAGCTGCAGTCCAGATCAATGTCTGTCCGCCGTCTGCGCCGTCCTCGGTGGGCTTCGCTCAGTCGACTAATTATCTCAATGATTAGCCTTTAGTCAAAGCTCTCTCCGGCCCCCCTCGGACCTCCACCAGCGACCTCCTAGCTTCATCATCTATCGAGCATTCCAGCGACGGAGAGAAGCTACTTCCACACGTCCGGCAGCAGATCTGAGGACAGAAATCAGCCAGACCTCCGACGCAGACGTGATGATATGCATGTCCGGCTAAATGCGGTCCCAATATTAAGCAGAGTGAGGGTCCGCCGTCCGTCCTAATCCCGGGACCGCCGCGCAGGGTCCTCACTGCTCTTTTCCATTAGCGTCGCAGATGAGCTTGTTTGTTTGTGAGGAGAGGGACGTACGCCAGAGTCAGGAGTCGGGAGGGTTCTCACTCGGCCTGGGTTCTACTGTCTCATATGATCTATCAGAGGACATGCAGGACGGACCCTCTGCACTGTCCTGGCATACGGGGGGGACGTGTAAAACATCCACTCAGGCAGCAGCATCAAATACACATACACACCAAACCACATCTTCCAGATCTTACACAGGGTTGTGTGTGTGTGTATGTGTGTGTGTGTATGTGTGTGTGTGTGTGTGTGTGTGTGTGTGTGTGTGTGTGTATGTGTGTGTCTGTGTGTCTGTGTGTCTGTGTGTAGGTGTGTATGTACGTATGTGTGTGTGTGTATGTGTCTGTGTGTAGGTGTGTGTGTGTGTGTGTGTGTGTGTGTGTGTAGGTGTGTGTATGTGTGTGGGTGTGTGTGTGTCTGTGTGTAGGTGTGTGTGTGTGTGTAGGTGTGTGTGTACGTGTGTGTGCATGTGTGTGTGTAGGTGTGTGTGTGTGTGTGTGTGTGTGTACGTGTGTGTGTGTGTGCATGTGTGTGTGTGTAGTTGTGTGTGTGTGTGTGTGTGTGTGTGTGTGTGTAGGTGTGTGTGTCTATGTGTGTGTGTGTGTGTAGTTGTGCGTGTATGTGTATGTGTGTATGTGTGTGTGTGTGTAGGTGTGTTTTGGAAATGAATTAATGAATAAAAGAGTAAAAGGAAAACGTGGGTAAATTAGTGTTTGTGTGAATGAATGAATTAAGCAGAGAAAGGAACAAGGGGGTGGGTTAGTGAATAAATGAATGAATTAATACATAATGATGTGAATCACTAAAAATTAATGAATAAATGAGTGAATGAATGAATGACAGAAAAGAAATACTGAAGTAATTGGATGAATACATGAATGGAAGCGTGAATGATAAAATGCTTTAATATACAAATGAATACAAGATTCAATAAAGGAGTGAATCAATTAATTAAATGAAGAATGAATTAAGGAAGGAGAGAACAAACAAACACATTAAAGAATGAGTGAATGAATGAATGAATGAATGAATGAATGAAAAATAAAGGAGTGCACGGATAAATGAACAAATGACAGAGTGAATGAATGAATGATTAAATATATGACTTAATAAATTATTAAATAAAGGAGTGAATCCATAAATTATTTAAAGAACGATTAAAATAAAGAATCAATTGATCAATGAATAAATGAAATTAATGAGTAAATGGGTAAATGAATGAAGGAGTGAATAAACAAAAGAGTAAAAACATGAAATAATAAATTAATAAATAAAGGGGTGAAGGAATAAATGAATTAATTTAAGAATGAATGAAGGAGTGAATGAACTGATTAACTGGTGTAATGAAGGGGTGAATGCTGACTCAGTCTCAGGTCTGTGTATATATATATATATATATATATATATATATATATATATATATATATATATATATATATATATATATATATATATATATATATATATATATATATATAGTGCTGCCAGTGAGTGATGTCTGATGTCTGTGATGTGCTCCTGGTTCCTGACACTGGGTCTGAGTGTCGGTCTCTCAGGCTTCTCATCATTGGTGCTGGAGCAGCAGTGAGCAGCTAACAGGCCACAGCGCTGAGTGAAGACTTCTTCTCGGTGGCAGAGTGCCTGGATTTTGCGGAAGGCTATTAGGAAAGGTAGGCAGGAAATCAGCTGAGGAAGCAAGCTGATGGAAGAAAAGGACCTCCTGTAAAGCGCTGCCACTCTGGGCGGCCGGCGGGTCACGCTGCCAGAGCCGGGCTCAGAGTGTTTTACAGTCTGAAGTGCTGAGTTAACTCAGGAGCGACGTGGTGGCTTTCAGGAGGACACGTGCAGAACTTTCAGAGACCAGCAGGAAACTAACAGTGACTGAATTAACCCTTACATGCTGTGGATGTTACGGAATGGCATAATAAACTACCTATCCATCCATAGTCTGACCCCTACTCCACCATACTAACCACTACTCCACCATACTAACCACTACTCCACCATACTAACCACTACACCACCATACTAACCACTACTCCACCATACTAACCACTACTCCACCATACTAACCACTACACCACCATACTAACCACTACACCACCTTACTAACCACTACTCCACCATACTAACCACTACTCCACCATACTAACCACTACTCCACCATACTAACCACTACACCACCATACTAACCACTACTCCACCATACTAACCACTACTCCACCATACTAACCACTACACCACCACACTGACCACTACACCACCATACTAACCACTACACCACCATACTAACCACTACTCCACCATACTAACCACTACACCACCACACTGACCACTACACCACCATACTAACCACTACACCACCACACTGACCACTACACCACCATACTAACCACTACTCCACCATACTAACCACTACACCACCACACTGACCACTACACCACCATACTGACCACTACACCACCATACTAACCACTACACCACCATACTAACCACTACACCACCATACTAACCACTACACCACCACACTAACCACAACACCACCATACTAACCACTACACCAACATACTGACCACTACACCACCGTACTGACCACTACACCACCGTACTGACCACAACACAACCGTACTAACCACTACACCACCATACTAACCACTACACCACCATACTAACCACTACACCACCGTACTAACCACTACACCACCGTACTAACCACTACACCCACCATACTAACTACTACACCACCATACTAAGCACTACACCACCGTACTAACCACTACACCACCATACTAACCACTACACCACCATACTAACCACTACACCACCGTACTGAACACTACACCACCATACTAACCACTACACCACCATACTAACCACTACACCATCATACTAACCACTACACCACCATACTAACCACTACACCACCATACTAACCACTACACCACCGTACTAACCACTACACCACCGTACTAACCACTACACCACCATACTAACTACTACACCACCATACTAAGCACTACACCACCGTACTAACCACTACACCACCATACTAACCACTACACCACCATACTAACCACTACACCACCGTACTGACCACTACACCACCATACTAACCACTACACCACCGTACTGACCACTACACCATCATACTAACCACTACACCACCGTACTGACCACTACACCACCATACTAACCACTACACCACCATACTAAACACTACACCACCGTACTGACCACTACACCACTGTACTAACCACTACACCACCGTACTGACCACTACACCACCGTACTGACCACTACACCACCATACTGACCACTACACGACCTTACTAACCACTACACCACCATACTAACCACTACACCACCATACTAACCACTACACCACCATACTAACCACTACACCACCGTACTAACCATTACACCAACTTACTGACCACTACATCACCATACTAACCACTACACCACCATACTGACCACTACACCACCGTACTAACCACTACACCACCATACTAAGCACTACACCACCATACTGACCACTACACCACCATACTAACCACTACACCACCATACTGACCACTACACCACCATACTAACCACTACACCACCCTACTAACCACTACACCACCATACTGACCACTACACCACCATACTGACCACTACACCACCGTACTAACCACTACACCACCATACTAAGCACTACACCACCATACTGACCACTACACCACCATACTAACCACTACACCACCATACTGACCACTACACCACCATACTAACCACTACACCACCCTACTAACCACTACACCACCATACTGACCACTACACCACCATACTAACCACTACACCACCGTACTGACCACTACACCACCGTACTAACCACTATACCACCTTACTAACCACTACACCACCGTACTGACCACTACACCACCGTACTAACCACTATACCACCTTACTAACCACTACACCACCGTACTAACCACTACACCACCCTACTAACCACTACACCACCATACTGACCACTACACCACCATACTAACCACTACACCACCGTACTGACCACTACACCACCATACTGACCACTACACTACCGTATCCTTTTAGGAGAGCTAGAACAGAGGAGGTCAGTAGTAAATGTATCTCATTTTTTTTTGTGCCTTGTATGAAGGCGGCCGCTGCCTTTTATACTGTGTGAAAATTTCATGATGATTGGACCAATAGAAATGCTTCAAAATAGCTTGGACATTATTCTGATTCCATTGACTGACATTAAAAGTAAAGACAGCTTTTGGGCCCTCCTGTAAAGTTACATGTTTTTCTATAAATATACTGTATATACGTTTGAATTATACCCTGAACCGTCTGTGCTTTAACTTTAAATGTATGTTTGTGTAGTTCAGCTTAATTTCAAGTCTAATTGTACCATTTCTAATTTTCTTTGTTGCCTTTATAGGGCATAAACAACAGTGTTTGTGTTTTCTTTTGAAAGCTTTCTGTTATATTGTTAGGTTCTTGATGTCTTAATAATTTTAATGTTATTTCATGTTGATTTTATCTTTTTTTGATTATTTCTATTGGCCAATTTCTTGGCTATTAAACAAAATTTCTATATGAGGTTCTTATACTTTAGCATATGTGACTGTGGCTGTTTTTCCTTTTAAAATCTATTGCTATTCGCCCACTTGCACTATTTCCAGTGCAGTCCACCACGCCACTCTCTGTTCACTACTGGTGAGCATTTCTATATCATTACAGAAATTAATGAGCTGATCTGAAGAGATCTGGCGGACTTAACAAGCTTGTAATGAGGGAACCATACAGACGTAACACAGAAGCTCAAGTACTGATCACACTTCTAGCTACCTTAGAAATTCACCCCGTATGTCGTATGTTGTAAACCAAGTAAACAGCCTTCTATTCACTGTCCCTCCTGCAAGCCCTCACTGTCAGCAGCTCTCTGTGAGCTCCTACTCTGAGAGAAGAGAGAGAGGACCGTGGTTTCATCTCCATTCTCAGTTTGAGGTATATTTAGAGGTTTGCACTCGTATAATGGAGAGAGGGGGGTCGAGTGGTGAGAAATGCTCCTGCGTTAATGGAAAACAATGAGGAAGTGCAGCTGACAGGAACTGCGGCGGGGAAAGTGAATTCAAATGCAGGTCATCGCTGTCCGAAGAAAAACATGCGTCTCCATTTGGGTTGATTTTTATTTATTTATTTTTATAAATCATTTAAACATAGAAGCTGCCGTTTACATTGTGTGAGAATTTCAGAATGAATGGACCAATAGAAATGCTCCAAATAGCTTGAAATTACAAATACTTCATTACCTTACTTAAGTAGAAATGTTGGTTATTTCTACTTTACTGGACTAATTATCTTTCAGCTAAATATTTACTTCTGCTCCTTACATTTAAACTCCATTATCAGTACTTTCTACTCCTTACATTTACACTCCATTATCTGTACTTTCTACTCCTTACATTTACACTCCATTATCAGTACTTTCTACTCCTTACATTTAAACTCCATTATCAGTACTTTCTACTCCTTACATTTACACTCCATTATCTGTACTTTCTACTCCTTACATTTACACTCCATTATCAGTACTTTATACTCCTTACATTTACACTCCATTATCAGTACTTTCTACTCCTTACATTTAAACTCCATTATCAGTACTTTCTACTCCTTACATTTACACTCCATTATCTGTACTTTCTACTCCTTACATTTACGCTCCATTATCAGTACTTTCTACTCCTTACATTTACACTCCATTACCAGTACTTTCTACTCCTTACATTTACACTCCATTATCAGTACTTTCTACTCCTTACATTTACACTCCATTATCAGTACTTTATACTCCTTACATTTACACTCCATTATCAGTACTTTCTACTCCTTACATTTACACTCCATTATCAGTACTTTCTACTCCTTACATTTACACTCCATTATCAGTACTTTCTACTCCTTACATTTACACTCCATTATCAGTACTTTCTACTGCTTACATTTAAACTCCCATATCAGTACTTTCTACTCCTTACATTCACACTCCATTATCAGTACTTTCTACTGCTTACATTTACACTCCATTATCAGTACTTTCTACTCCTTACATCTACACTCCATTATCAGTACTTTCTACTCCTTACATTTACACTCCATTATCAGTACTTTCTACTCCTTACATCTACACTCCATCATCAGTACTTTCTACTCCTTACATTTACACTCCATTACCAGTACTTTCTACTCCTTACATTTACACTCCATTATCAGTACTTTCTACTCCTTACATTTACACTCCATTATCAGTACTTTATACTCCTTACATTTACACTCCATTATCAGTACTTTATACTCCTTACATTTACACTCCATTATCAGTACTTTCTACTCCTTACATTTACACTCCATTATCAGTACTTTCTACTCCTTACATTTACACTCCATTATCAGTACTTTCTACTGCTTACATTTAAACTCCATTATCAGTACTTTCTACTCCTTACATTCACACTCCATTATCAGTACTTTCTACTGCTTACATTTACACTCCATTATCAGTACTTTCTACTCCTTACATTTACACTCCATTATCAGTACTTTCTACTCCTTACATTTACACTCCATTATCAGTACTTTATACTCCTTACATTTACACTCCATTATCAGTACTTTCTACTCCTTACATTTACACTCCATTACCAGTACTTTCTACTCCTTACATTTACACTCCATTATCAATACTTTCTACTCCTTACATTTACACTCCATTATCTGTACTTTCTACTCCTTACATTTACACTCCAATATCAGTACTTTCACACTGTTGTGTTTCTGTGTGAAACACTCCCACAACGTTAGATGAACGTGAGTGATTGTTTGTAGCTGCAGCTCGCGCTCCAAATAAATCCATGCTTTCAGTGGGCGCGGACATCTTAGTGGAGCAACGACGCACGTTATGCTAATGGACGTAGTTTCGTAATTGATAAAGATAAATATATATACTGTACAAGAGAGAACACTGAGACAAAGTTAACTTTATAACCAAAAATCCCGAGTAGGAAACTTTATTTTCTACTGAAAACAGAATCCAACTCCCCATTAGAGCTGACAGAGAGTCGACTCACCCCTATGTATGTGTGTGTGTTTAATTTATTTGAAATAGAAAATAAATCAGAAGAAAAAAAAACTTAACAAAATTTAGAAATTTTGAAACTCACACTTAAAAAAAAAAGGCAATAGTGATTTAATAGTGTTGTGATATATATTGATATCGACTGATATGCAAAAAAAATATCGTGATAAGATTTTTTTCCCATATCGCCCAGACCTAGTTGGAATACATTCTGGTTCCATTGACTTCCATTGAGAGTAAAGACAGGTTTTGGTCTGTCCTATAATAACTCCCATTCGGGAGATGCTTGATTTTCTTTGGACAGAAATGATATTGTTCTCTTAACACACAATGGTACATTTATGACTTTAATACTTTACATCACCATCACCATAAGACTTTAGGTGTAGAATTAAACTCTATTCAGGAAGATCATTATCAAAAAACTCCGATACACAGTGGTCAGTCATAGAGCAACAACATCCAGAAACACTTCTGAAATGAACTGAGGCTCAGTGGAAACGTGTGCTGTGGTCTGGTGAGTCGAACCTTTCAGATTGTTGATGGTAACAATAGACATTGTGAAGAAAATCCAGATTATTATCAGCATGAGGTTCTAAATCAGTGATATGCTGCCTTCTAGACTCCATCTTCTTCAGCAGCGTCTATGATTATTTTAACCCGACCTGCCTGCAGTCCAGAACTGTCCACCACTGACAACATGCTCCAAATACAACAACACCTGTACACCAGAAGAACAGCTCAACATTCCTCTTTCTAAACTAGACCAGCATCTTCAGCCCCCAGGTAGTTATTAAGAGCTGTTAAAGGGAAGTGAGGTAACTGGGTGCTGAACACGACCCTGTCCCAACATTTTTGGAATCTACTGCAGCATCAAATTTAGAATACATGTCTGTACCAATTCTAATGTAACATATAGAGAATTGTAACAATAGAATTTACTGATCACTGTTTCTGATTTTAACAGTTTTTTAATAGTTTATTGTGGCTGCCTAAATAAAAACTTATATACTTTTTTTTTTACCATTTCCATTTTTCTATATCATTTAAACATGACAGAATGGCTTGGGAAAAATTCTGGTTCCATTGACCTACACTGAAGGTAAAGACAGTTTTTGCCCTCTCCTGTAAAGTCACTATTTTGGAATAGTTTTTATAAAAAAATATTAAATAAATAAGCTTATAAATAGTTCACAAAATGTGGGCTTATATCAGTCATCATGAAAGGCTTATGTAGTTTAGTATGTAGCTTTATAATCACTGACCTACAGTCTTTACTTAGAAAATATATATTTTTAAATTTTCTGAATAACTTTACAGTTCTATATTAACAATTACATTAAAAATATATACAAATCTGTAAATATGAAAATGCAAATAATGCAAAAGAGGTTCTGTTATTGAACAAAAGTGTATATTTGACCCAGGTTTGTAAGACGTAACACCCAGCATGCCATTGTTTTCTAAGTTTTTGCCCATATGTGCCTCTTATCCAGTATTATCTTAATCTATTCAAATGAATTCCTCATCATCAGAGAGGGGAAGAAACACAAACATTCATTTCCATAGATACTCGGGAAGATTTCTCTTGGCCCAACAATTAAGCCGGTGATGAATCGAAGCATGATGTTTACTTATTTATCGAGCGCGTCTCATTTCCTACGTGGCGTTGGAAGTGTCAAATGGATCCTAATGGTTGTTTTCCCTTTACCTTTTATTTTTCATTAACATTCATTAAAACATCTGGCTCACTTGAATGAGCCATCTGCATGTGCTCAGTAATCACGCGCACGCCGCTACTCAATTTAAGCTCCTCAAACTTCCCTCGACCATTTGCATTTCCACACTTTGACTGGCAGCGGGTGATTGAAACGCATTGTGTCGTGGAGACGGCGGAGTGGCTGCACGTTAGAAAGAGGGGGGAGGAAAAAAAACAAAACGAAAAAAAATAACCAACAACAAACTATATTTATTTAATATGCACATACAATTTGGGCAGACACGGGCCTTGTTTATTGTCTGTTGTGTTTCCAAATTACGAGCTGTTCATTTCCATCTCATTGCTTATTAATGTAATTTCACCATTATTTAATCATGTTGCTTACAGACACTGTTAACAAGTCGGCTGAAAATGCAATTAGGAAAAAAACAAAGTCAAGGTTGAAAAGCAGCAGAGCCGGAGATGGCATTCAAAGATAGCCCCGTCATTTAAATCAAGCAGGCGTGCATTACTTCGGATGCCGTTTCAGATCAGCGCCGCTTCGGTTTGTCTTTCAGACGCGGTTTTCACGTTTGTTTAATTACTTCTGAATCATTTCCCCCTGTTTTTTTTTTTTTAGATTAAAATGATCTTGAATAAGCAACACAGGCAATTGTCGCGTCTGCATCAACAAAGCAAAGAATCGGCATCAAAAAATACGATGATCTCCAAAATAGTAACTTTACAGGACACTTTACAGGAGAGGCCAAAAACCTCCTTCACTTTCAATGCAAGTCAATGGAACCAGAAATATTTCCATGCCATTTCGGAGCATTTCTATTGGTCCATTGATCACTATATGTTCACACAGTATAAAGGGCAGCTGTTGAGTTCAAACGATTTGGAGAAATGAAAATTAATTAAAAAATCAATATACATAGTGTATACAGTATATACACATATACATATATAGCTTGTAACTGAGGTCCATCTGGACGTGTCCACTCACCGTCGTACTGGTCAATGGAGAAGTAAGGCTGCCCCTCTAGAATGCTGTAGACAAGTTTGGCGCTGTTTCCGTATCCAGGGTCGTCAGCGTCCGTGGCGGTGACCCGCATGACCGACGTACCTGCACAAACAGCCAAACAGGTGGAGGATGAGGAGGAGCTTCAAACAGACATCATACGCAGGACTCCTGCTCAGTGGCACAGCACTAGTTTCACTTTCACTCACTGCAGTCATTCATCTTATTGTCTATTTTCTATTTCTATATAGGGGGCAGTCGTGAGCTGGACGTTGGGGAACAGCCCTTGTGGTCAGAAGTTCACCAGTTCAATCCCCTAAACCAACAGGATGTGATTTAAGTGGCTTTGATCAAGACGCCTAACCCCCAACAGGGCTACCCACTACTCCAGGCAAGTGTGCTTATTACCTCCTAGTGTGTGTGTGTGTGTGTGTGTGTGTGTGTGTGTTTGTGTGTGTGTGTGTGTGTATGTGGGTGTTTCACTGCCCCCTAGTGTGTGTGTGTGTTTCACTGCCCCCTAGTGTGTGTGTGTGTGTGCATGTGTATGTGGGTGTTTCACTGCCCCCTAGTGTGTGTATGTGGGTGTTCCACTGTCCCCTAGTGTGTGTATGTGAGTGTTTCACTGCCCCCTATTGTGTGTGTGTGTGTGTGTATTTGAGTGTTTCACTGCCCTCTACTGTGTGTGTATGGGATTTTCACTACCTCCTAGTATGTGTGTGTGTGTGTGTGTGTGTGTGTGTGTGTGTGTGTGTGTGTGTGTGTGTGTGGGAGTTTCACTGCCACATATATATATATATATATGTACATACACAGTCATGCCAACAAAGCTAAATTGATTGATTGACTAAATCAGGCCTTGATCTGATTTGCCCCGTCAATCAGCCAATCTGTGGCAGTTTTCTGAGCTTGATTATAAGTGACTGACGGTGATGGCAAAAGAAGAGAAAGAGTCAATCTTTAGCCCTCCAATCAACCTCACAGACATAGACATGTTTGATATTTACAACTCAAAACATTCAGTGTAAGAAGGCTGGAGACTTATTAATGAGTGAACCAGCCAATCAGAAGGCTAGAACAGACATACATGAAAGCTGCCTGAACAGCTGCGTGTAAAATACAGATCATGTTAATAATTTTGGATCCAGACGTTCAAATTTAGCTTCTATTGAAACATTTCTCCAGTTCTTACTGCGTTAGCGGCTTTACTGGAACCCCTATTCACCCCCACTTCACTCGTCGGCAGCTGAAACTGTGTCACACTCTCTCTCGGCCTAACCGTCCAGAGCGAGCGCTCTCACTACATGAAGGCAATAAATTCTGTGACAGACCGACGTTAAGTTTGTGATGTTCTCCAAGTGCACCCAGCTTTACATAATCATAAATTAAATTGTCGTTTTAAGACTGGGTTGTAAATCCTTAGCAGTCAAGGAAGTCTGGAACTCATAGACATCACGAGATGCTGGGTTTCTTCCCTGGTGATGCTCTGTCAGACCTTTACTCCAGACATCTTCAGTTCCTGTGAGTTCTTGGAGTGTTTCATTCTCACAGTCAGAATATGAAACATGCTGGATTGGATTGAGGTCAGGTGATTGACTTGGCCATCGTAGAACATTCGAATTCTTTGCTTTACAAAAGTCTTGCTTTAGGTCCATCTGCTCCATTGAGCTCTGTTGAAGCATTTGACTGAACCTGAGCAGACAATACATTTGTTTATACTTTTTATCGGAGATCATATCACCAATCAATACAAGTTCCATCTGCAGCAGTACCTGCTATAGCACTACCTCCACCATGCTTTACTGACCATGAGCAGTTCTTTCCTTTCTACATAGTCTTATATAGATATATCTATCTATGTACATACACAGTCATGCCAACAAAGCTAAATTGATTGATTGACTAAATCAAGCCTTGATCTGATTTGCCCTGTCAATCAGCCAATCTGTGGCAGTTTTCTAAGCTTGATTATAAGTGACTGACGGTGATGGCAAAAGAAGAGAAAGAGTCAATCTTTAGCCCTCCAATCAACCTCCAAGACCCTCATATCAGACTTACTTGAGTGAGTGGAGCAGCCAATCAGAAGACTAGAATAGAGGTGCATACATTGTAGCTTGTATATTTCTCTAGTTTTTACTCTAGTTTTTTAGCAGCTTAGCTCAAACCCATGTTCATTATAAGGTTTGAGCATAGTTTAGGATCACTTTAGAATTTATTTCATGCAATTTTCATGCAATTCACAAACAATATTGTCCATTTCTTAATTAATGTAAGTGTATCAGATGATTTTTAAAGAATATAAATGTTTGTATTAAAGTCTATTTTTGTATAGAGGCTTATTTTACATATAGTCTATTATCAGTAATTCTCAGTCCTCTGTCTAAATCTCCTGGTACGACCACCAATCCAAGTTAAGGATGTTATTGGACTAATTGGTTGTTAGGACACTCTTGCTCAATTGTGATCACAGCTGAAAAACATTCTACTAATAAGTGAGTATAAAAGGGAACAACATTCTAGGTTACTTTAGTATCTGAAGATCAGCAGTTGATGGCTTGCTGACCGGCTCACAATGACCAGAAAGAAAGAACTTTCTTTAGAGACCCGTCAGTCCATTGTTGTGTTAAGGAAGAAGATACTCCATTAAAACAAGAACATTTCACTGTGATCCCAAACTTTTGAGCGGTAGTGTGTATATATATATATATATATATATATATATATATATATATATATATATATATATATATATATATATATATATATATATACATACACATATTATATTAGTCACTGTCCTATGAAAAACAAGCATCTTCTCTTCTTTACAGGAGAAAACAAAAACAACATCGACAACATCGACAATATTTTTCATTATATATATATATATATATATATATATATATATATATATATATATATATATATATATATATATATATATACACACATATATATATATAACTGTCCATGCTATTTTGAAGCATTTCTATTGGTTGTTGTGTTCAAATGCAATATATATGTATAAAACAATAACATAATAACATCTGTCATCTGAACTACTCCTATATCTCCAGGTGATGCATCACAAACATCAGCAATACACGAAGGAAACGTGTTACCACACAAAAAAAAAACTACACTACTGGACTAAAGGCAACCAGAGGAGACGAGGAGCGTGTGGAAGGTTAAGTCTGGGCTGTGCTGGGCAGCGTCAGCGAGTGCTGGTCTGATTCCGTCTCTTTGTTTCCTCGCGTTCTTCTTTGTATCCCGTGTTATTCGGTTCACTCTCTGTCGCCGCTTGAGGGGATCTGTGTACAGCCCACTTTCTGAGAGTGTCTCTGCAACGATGCTCCCTTCCAGTCTCGCATTCGCCGCCTGCCTATTAACTCAGAGATGCAGCTCGGAGCAGGTGCAGGGCTGGGTTACCATGGCAAACACGACTACCTTACACTATCCGGAGGAAATAAATATTGATGGCCGTGTATAGAAATCATCTCTTATTCCATGATTATATGCTATAGCAGATATCGGTGATCAGTGAACGCTTCATTAAACCACCTTAGATTCACACTCACTGACCATTTATTCAGCTCCACTGACCATACAGTTCATCTGATTCTCTGTATACTTTATCACTCTGTTCTTTAATAATCAGGACCCCCACAGGACCACCACAGAGCAGATACTATTAGGGAGGTGGGTCATTCTCAGCACTGCAGTGACACTGACATGGTGGTGGTGTGTTATTTAGTTAGTGTGTTTTGCTGCTGCGAGTGGATCAAACACAGCAGAGCTGCTGCTGCTGGACTGAGAATCGAGAATCCACCAACCAAAACTATTCGGACAGCAGTGTCCTCTGGACGGAGTCCTGTGTCCACTGATGAAGAACTAGAGGAACACATACTGTGCAGCAGCAGATGAGCTACTGTCTCTGACTTTACATCTACAAGGTGGACCAGCAAGTAGTAGGAGTGTCTAATAGAGTGGACAGTGAGTGGACACAGTGTTTAAACACTGCAGCAGCAGCACTGCTGTGTCTGATCTCCTGAGAATGACCCTCCTCCCTAATAGTATCTGCCCTGTGGGGGTCCTGATCATTAAAGAGTAAACAGAGTAATAAGGTATACAGAGAATCAGATGAACTAGAGTCTGGAAGTGGAGCTCCTGTATACGGCTGATGTGTGTAGACCGTCTTCCAGCAGGTCGTGTTGACATTATAGCTCAGATCAGAGCCGGAAACATAGAAACGGCCCCTCCAGTGTATGTGGGTGTGTGTGTTTATGTGTGTTTACTCAATGAATGCTCCTCGTATCTTCCCACCGTTGTCTGCCACCTGTTTCGCCGGCGTGCCACAATACTGTAAACGTCCGCAGATGATAAATGGCTGACACGGCATCTCCGCCTTAAACGGCCGAGCAGGAGAATAAATAAATGAGAAAAACAGCAGCGCCATTGCACTCTGACTTCAAAACCTGGTTTAGTATTGCAACCCAATTATTTCAGACAGAGAGAGTCTGAAGTGGCCCTCAGAGACGCCGGTTTGTCAGTAATTCATGTGCCTGGTGTGTACAAACATAAAAACAAGCCCCGGCCGCCGTCGGGCCGTCTTTACCTGCGACTCGTTGCGCTGCTCGTTACGGCTGGACACCGTGGAGGTGCGCGGGAGTCGTTATTCCGGCCCGTTCGGCCACTCCGGCGCGTGTCTTGTGAGCCCGCCACGCACTTAATAGATGAAGTGCTTCCTTATCGCTGAGCCGAACTTTAAAAACATATGAAAACACACTCCACAAGACCCTCGGGACTTACTCTGCTGCTCCCTGCAAGTCAGCCGCCTGATTCATGTTAAGATAAAAGCAATCCATTTATCACGTTCTTGGAAGAGCATATTTCTTTTTATTTACTCGTTCCTGCTCCCTCTCTCTCTCGCTCTCTCTCTCTCTCTCGCTCTCTCGGAAGCTGCCTCCGAGGCTCAGAACCTAATAAAGACGTTAGAGATTTCTAGAGTGCAGAGTGCCGCCATGCTAGCACATTTGCTTCTGGTTCTGGACAGCTGCTGAGGAAGACAGAGGAGGAGAAAGAACGCTGAGCGAACCCGCCGCAAGGTCAAGCGAGGAGTCGGCCGGCTCCACGAAGCAACGGGTCTGAGACCTACTGAGCGTCTGCATAGACGGAACTTCACGTCACAGTACGTAGGCTGTCCCAATTCTTAGAACCCATAAAGATACTCTCTACTGAGGTTCCTTTCTTTGGCTGGACTGTAAGGAAGCATCAAACTGTTTCTCAGCTGCTAAGACAATCCCATGATGCAACAGTTTTGGCAGATGCAAGCGGAGGTCTGAGCGGTGACGTTGTTTTCAACTGCGAGTGATCAACAGCGGCGCTCGTCTTCTTAAACGTCTTCGGATAGGTGCTAGATAGCCGAGTGTGAATAAGACCCATAATCACACTGTAAACAGGTTCTAGATAAATGTGAATATAAGTGGTAGAGTAACAGGATCTAGGTAACTAATATAAGTTGTAGTGTGACTGGTTCTAGATTACTAGTATGAATGGTACTGTAAACAGGTTCTAGGTAACTGGAGCGGTAGTATGAGCAGGTTCTTAAAACTTGTGTCTGTTTCACTCCTCCACAGCAAAAACCATCAACACTGAATGAATGAGTGGTAGTGTAGGTTCTAGATAGCCGAGTGTGAATAAGACTAAATCACACTGTGAACAGGTTCTAGATAAATGGTTGTGAATATTAGTGGTAGAGTAACAGGATCTAGGTAACTAATATAAGCTGTAGTGTGACAGGTTCCACATAACTAGAATGAATGGTACTGTGAACAGGTTCTAGGTAACTGGAATGGTAGTATAAGTGGGTTGTTAAAACTTGCATCTATTTCACTTCTCCAGAGCAGAAACCATCAACACTGAATGAATGTAAGTAGTAGTTTGAGTTTGCAGGTTCTAGATAGCCAAGTCTGAATAAGATTCAGACTGTGAACAGGTCTAGGTAACTAATATAAGTTGTAATGTGAGAGGTTTTAACTAATATGAATGGTACTGTGAACAGGTTCTAGATAACCAGAGTGGTAGTATAAGCAGGTTGTATAAACTTGCGTCTGTTTCACTCCTTCAGAACAAAAACCATCCCAACTGCAGTAAAACCCAAATAAGGAGAACCCATGGAGCTGAAACACTGAGGACATGCTGCAGCTGAGGTCAGTAAACACAACACCGTCCTGTGGGCAGCGTCCTGTGGGCAGTGTCCTGTGGGCGGCGTCCTGTGTCCTCTGATGAAGAACTAGAGGAGCAAAAACTGTGCAGCAGCAGATGAGCTACTGTCTCTGACTTTACATCTACAAGGTGGACCAGCAAGTAGTAGGAGTGTCTAATAGAGTGGACAGTGAGTGGACACAGTGTTTAAACACTCCAGCAGCAGCAGCACTTCTGTGTCTGATCCACCCACACAAGCACAACACCCTAACTAACACAGTGCTGAGAATGACCCACCTCCTTAATGGTATCTGCTCTGTGGTGGTCCTGTGGGGGTCCTGATCATTAAAGAACAGAGTAATAAAGTGTACAGAGAATCAGATGAACTACAGTCTGTAGGTGTAGCTGCTGTATGGTCAGTGGAGGTCAGTGAGTGCAGATACAATGTAGGTGGTCCTAAAGAAGGAACCGGTGGGTTTGATTTGCTACTGGAGAAAAACAAGAATCTCCAAAATGGCAACTTTACAGGAGAGACCAAAAACTGTTTTCACTTTCAATGTAAGTCAATGGAACCAGAATTTTTTGCGAGCTATTTTGGAGCATTTCTATTGGTCCATTCATCATGGAACTTTCACACAATGTAAATACACAAATATCTGTGTGTATGTAATGTAGAAAACTAAAGGTCAACAAAAATGGAGATGGACATGCTTTTCCTTGATGTTATACAGTGATGATATATAAGCTTATAGCACTACTGCATCTTCACAACAAGAATAATTCAAAACAAACGAACCCCATGTTTTAATTATTGATAACTGATCATTGGGATTTCTAGGAGTCACTCATCCAATACATACCTCGTACCCTGATCTGCTCTGAGTTGTGTGTCCAGGCTATTAGTTAGCTCAGCATTGCCAACTTCGGAAAGCCGTGCTAATTGGTGAAGGTGACTTTGCCTCTGCGTTCCTGCCCGCCGTGAATCTATGCATGCAGCAAATATTGAACCGAACGGCGCCTCGCTGCATACAGATTCGAAAATTAAAAGAAAGGAAAAAAAAGAGAAAGACAACCATTCTCTAAAACTGTGGAGTCAGTGGGCCATGAAATAACTCCCTCTCTCCTCTCTCCCTCTCCGAAGAGAAATTCCCTCCTAGTCCTCTGATAAAAAGAATGAGGGATTAGAGAAGCCTTCCATTGGCGCGCCTTCAAATCAGTACAGATTAGCTTGTCCTTGCCAGATATTGTATGGAGAATTCCCACCCTCGCCGACCACCTGCACCCCCCTTGGGCGCCCCGGACGCTGGCGGAAACCTGATTGTGGGAATATTGCGTGTTGGAACTGTGTTGCCTGTAGCGGGAGAGGCTAGATGACGAAGAGAGCGAAAGACAAGACGCTCAGGTCACTTGAGGAGTTCCGAGTGAGTTCGGCCCGGTCGCTGGAGCCGGCCCGTTTGGCTCGTAGCTATTCCGAGATGAACTTTAAATGCTGTCTATCCAAAAGTAGATAAAAGCAACAGGACATTTCAGTCAAATTCCATAAATGTCACGTAATAATTTATGTAGTCGTCCAGGGACCTTGACATTTTTTTTTTTTTTTTTTGGGAGGGGGGGTTTGTTTGGGAAAACAAGGGTGCTTCGGAATCTCTCTTGCCGCAGGGCTTGTTTTGGCATGAACAGACACTGAAGTGGTATTTGTGTCTGGAGAAATGTCAGCTCTACATTTGAAACACTCCGCTGGGGCGCTGGACTCGGCTACGGAGCAGCTAGACTTTGTACTTACTGTATACACGGGATGCAGTGATAGAAAATCAATAACACACCTCCTCGAGAACTGGGAGGCGAGGCTGTGGATAAATACTGAAGCACCGGGGTCTCAGGTTAGCAGTTCTAGGTACCTATGAGTGTCTAGCAGGTGCACAGCCAATCATACAGGTAGGAACTGTACACACCGACGCAGCTTTGGCCTCTGCATTGTCCGGGCAACTGGTCAAGGCTCTCAGAAGACTGAACTGGAACCGGTGCAAACCGGCCACACATTCCAAACCAGATCTTGGCAGGGCTGGACTGGCGATCTGGCATCCCAAGTATTTTCCCGGCACCCTCGGGTCAATAGAACTTCATTTAGAATTTTTAAATGGCTCATTAAGCAGGAACAGCAGCCCATTGGTTCATTTTCTATACTGACACTTGGCCTACTAGGCCCCGCCCCTTCTCCCTCTGTCCTACAAAAATGGATCAAAGCACTTGTGATAATAATAATAATAATAATAATAATAATAATAATAATAATAATAATAATCTTTATTTATAGTCTACTTTTTATGCCAGTGGCAGTCTGATTCAGAACAACTACCCATCCTGTTAGTCTGATTCAGAATAACTACCCATCCTGTTAGTCTGATTCAGAACAACTACCCATCCTGTTAGTCTGATTCAGAACAACTGTCCATCCTGTTAGTCTGACTCAGAACAACTGCCCATACTGTTGGTCTGATACTAACCAACTACTGACCATCCTGTGTGGTCTGATGCTGAACAACTGCCCATCCTGTGTGGTCTCATAATGAACAACTGCCCATCCCGTGTGGTCTGATGCTGAACAATTGCCCATCCTGTGTGGTCTAATACTGAACAACTGCCCATCCTATGTGGTCTGATGCTGCTTCACCTGGCTCTCCTGTTTACCTGCAGTCTAGATCAATTTTACCCAGCATGGATCTCCTGCTGTCCAGTGCTTTGTGGAAAGCTTGGTCTGCATGATGCTGAACCTTCTGAAGGTCCTACACCACTGACCGTGTTTGGGGTTATTTGGATGGTTAGAAGCAGAACCAGCTTCTTGGACTGAACTTTGGAAGTGATTTCTTAGTGAAGGTCCTCAAAAGCATGACCGAGAAACAGGTGTTTTACCTTCTTCTCCATCTTCATTAACTGTATATTTTGCTTTGTAGCCCAGTTTTTATGTAAGATCTCTGTTTTCAGGACAGTCTATTTGCACCTGAAACCTGGTGTAAAAGGCTTATTCCATCTGGAGCGAGCGCAACGCCAAAAACCTGAGAGTCCGCGTACGGTACATACAGTAACACCCGAGGTGTTAGAATCACCCGCCTTCCAAGGTGTTAAAAGCACTCATCGCTGTGGTGCGTGCAGGAGGCCCTGGGTGTTCCTTGCACCGGGTCATTTATTCACAGAATCTGGCTGATCCGGTTCCAGAGCAACGTCAGTCCAATACCTCTCACTCTGACTGACGCCACCACCAGAACACCACCAACCAGAATATGCACCAGTGAAAGGATTGGTTCATATACAGTGACTGACATATACAGTAACTTTCTACTCCTTACATTTACACTCCATTATCTGTACTTTCTACTCCTTACATTTACACTCCATTACCAGTACTTTCTACTCCTTACATTTACACTCCATTATCAGTACTTTCTACTCCTTACATTTACACTCCATTACCAGTACTTTCTACTCCTTACATTTACACTCCATTATCAGTACTTTCTACTCCTTACCTTTACACTCCATTACCAGTATTTTCTACTCCTTACATTTACACTCCATTATCAGTACTTTCTACTCCTTACATTTACACTCCATTATCAGTACTTTCTACTACTTACATTTACACTCCATTATCAGTACTTTCTACTCCTTACATTTACACTCCATTATCAGTACTTTCTACTCCTTACATTTACACTCCATTATCAGTACTTTCTACTCCTTACATTTACACTCCGTTATCAGTACTTTCTACTCCTTACATTTACACTCCATTACCAGTACTTTCTACTCCTTACATTTACACTCCATTATCAGTACTTTCTAATCCTTACATTTACACTCCATTATCAGTACTTTATACTCTTTACATTTACACTCCATTAACAGTACTTTCTACTCCTTACATTTACACTCCATTATCAGTACTTTCTACTCCTTACATTCACACTCCATTATCAGTACTTTCTACTCCTTACATTTACACTCCATTATCAGTACTTTCTACTCCTTACATTTACACTCCATTATCAGTACTTTCTACTCCTTACATTTACACTCCATTATCAGTACTTTCTACTCCTTACATTTACACTCCATTATCCATACTTTCTACTCCTTACATTTACACTCCATTATCAGTACTTTCTACTCCTTACATTTACACTCCATTATCAGTACTTTCTACTCCTTACATTTACACTCCATTATCAGTACTTTCTACTCTTACATTCACACTCCATTATCAGTACTTTCTACTCCTTACATTTACACTCCATTATCAGTACTTTCTACTCCTTACATTTACACTCCATTATCAGTACTTTCTACTCTTTACATTTACACTCCATTATCTGTACTTTCTACTCCTTACATTTACACTCCATTATCTGTAGTTTCTACTCCTTACATTTACACTCCATTATCAGTACTTTCTACTCCTTACATTCACACTCCATTATCAGTACTTTCTACTCCTTACATTTACACTCCATTATCAGTACTTTATACTCTTTACATTTACACTCCATTATCAGTACTTTCTACTCCTTACATTTACACTCCATTATCAGTACTTTCTACTCCTTACATTCACACTCCATTATCAGTACTTTCTACTCCTTACATTTACACTCCATTATCAGTACTTTCTACTCCTTACATTTACACTCCATTATCAGTACTTTCTACTCCTTACATTTACACTCCATTATCAGTACTTTCTACTCCTTACATTTACACTCCATTATCAATACTTTCTACTCCTTACATTTACACTCCATTATCAGTACTTTCTACTCCTTACATTTACACTCCATTATCTGTACTTTTTACTCCTTACATTTACACTCCATTATCAGTACTTTCTACTCCTTACATTTACACTCCATTATCAGTACTTTCTACTCTTTACATTTACACTCCATTATCTGTACTTTCTACTCCTTACATTTACACTCCATTTATCTGTAGTTTCTACTCCTTACATTTACACTCCATTATCAGTACTTTCTACTCTTTACATTTACACTCCATTATCTGTACTTTCTACTCCTTACATTTACACTCCATTTATCTGTACTTTCTACTCCTTACATTTACACTCCATTATCAGTACTTTCTACTCCTTACATTTACACTCCATTACCAGTACTTTCTACTCCTTACATTTACACTCCATTATCAGTACTTTCTACTCCTTACATTTTCACTCCATTATCAGTACTTTCTACTCCTTACATTTACACTCCATTATCAGTACTTTCTACTTCTTACATTTTAAACATAGTCTCGTTACTCCTATTTCATTTCAGCTTGTTTTCATTCATCTACATTTACATTCCAGTAAAGATTATTGATAACGTGTCTTTGAAGTTTGACTTCATTACAATACTTATAGTCAACTAGTTATTATATCTTCTGCTCCTTGAATATCCAGAAGGTCGTCTGAACCTGTGAACTTTAAACAGGCATCAGAAAGAACTGTCCTCTCACTCCGTCATCTGTAGATCATTTGAAGATTATCACTATGGGACGTAGGCTTACACGACGGCTGGATCTTAATTCTGGCACTGTTCAACAATATGGGCCTGTAAGGAATCCAGCGAGAGGCGTTCAAGAGCCTGTTTTAGCTGATGTTAGCTAACATTAGCTTCACTTGCTAAGTTCAGTGGTTGAAGCTATGCTAAGCTAATGTAGCTGAGTTATGAAGGTTTATAGAGTCGTATGAGAGCGAGTTCCACTTTAATCATATTTACAACAATAACTGTACCTCTATATCTACTATATATGAGTGTAGCTGGGTGCTAGGCTGGTTGCTAGGCTGTCATGAATAATGTTGGTTATTTATCTAGATACTGTTTACACTCAGGATGAGCTGTTTTTGTGGGTGTGACTAAAAGTTTCAGGACTAAGTGATATGGTTGTCTATTTCTTTATTACAGCTCCTTCACATTCAAATTCAGAAACATCATCAGAATCTGAAGAAGCAGCGCCAGAACATTCTCAGTCCCAGTCAGTCATGATGCTGGTGTACCGCGGTGCTGTTCAATGTTGTAGTGAGCACGGGTTTTTACACAAATGTAATTAAAATTGTCTATTTTAATGCAAATTAAGCTGCAAATTTCATTTTTAGTCATGTTTATATATTTTTAGTGAGTCACATGATGTCTTTTGTTTTATAATAATAACGATGCAGTCACACCAATACCAGTATTAGGTCTTGAGCCGATACCTCATTTACTCATTCTAGTGCTCATGCTGATGCAGTACTAATACCATGTGCTATAAGCTGCGTAGACGCTGCAGCACTAAGCAAAAAACGATCCAAGCTGGCAGTGAAGGAGGATCTGCTCACACGGAGAAGTGACACTGACTCGGTGGAGGTCGGACACAAAGCCTGTGGTCACTTTCAACATTCCGACTTGGCAGATTCCTTTCAGCCAGGAATACACGGTGAGATTTCAGCCTCTTTATAAACACAAACACAGTCACTACAGCTTTCCCCAACGGGAGCACAAAGACAAGACTGGCAGAGTCGCAAGCACTTCCCCAGAACCATGTCAGAACCACCTTTAGGTAAACATCTCCGGAACACTTCTCCTAACAAGTCCTGTATTCACAATGCATCTATAAAGCATTATATAGCATGCATAATAACACAAGGCCTGGTATGCGCCTGTAGAATTGATAATAAGTAGATATTTAATCAATATCAATGGAGAATGCTTAATAATACAAGATTATTTGAATTTTATAATATTAGGCTTCGTAATGCATCATAACATCCACTCATTAGAACTCTGTGAACCTGAATATGGGGATGCATTAAACAGGTTTCTGGTATGTTTCCTGTATAAATCTTAGAACTGTGGCTGCCAACTTATCTTAAATTAACATTTTATAACATTTAAAACAATAATTAATATTATTTACTGTTACCTGGTAAGTGAATATATATTATAATGCATAATGGCACCAGGCTTTATGAAGACATATATCTTGCTTTATAAACTGCTGTGCATATAATACTTTTACTACTTAAGCTTGGTATTTTAGAGTGATGCAGCTGCAATATGACACCTTATAAAGTATTATGGATACTGGACTACTACTACATAAACACAGCATGGTGTCTGAACTGTTCTACCACTCGTTTAGATTAATAACTACTTCATTATGACTGTTTTTTTTTTTTGTATAGTATCAGAGAGTATTTAACAAATGGAAAATAGATGGACAATAACAAGTGAGTTTAAGATTGAATTGTTTATTGTGCTCTATTTGATCATTCAGTAAATGAAAATCTCTAAATTGCAAATGTTGTTTGAAGAAATTTAAAGTTTTAAATGAGGCTGCATGTTTATGAATTCCCACCATTATGTTGTTTGGTATTTTATAGGTTTATATACTGTATATAAAGCCTAACCATCTTCATAAATATTGTTTTGTATCTCTGTAGTTTAACCTACATAAATTAGATGATATTAGTTGTAATAAAGTTTAGGCTATCACACTGTGCGATCAGCTATAAATGAAAACAAGCAATTAAATGTTTGTTTATAGTCTTCAATCCTACAAGCAGTTCCACAGTGATAGTGTCCACTGAGAGTAACATTCCGACTAATATGTGTTATTCATTTTTTATGTTTTTCAAACTAAAACTAAAAACATTTAATGAGTATTTTAATGCATTTGATTCAAATTTTATCCAAAAACTTGTTTTATTTTAGCTAACATTTCTCCACTGACCTAGAGAGCTTCGAAGATACCATAGTTAGAACATTGCTATCTCTGGTTTCACCTAAGACTACAATCACAAGTCATGAGTGGGCCAGCATCTCAGAAAGTCCGCCTAGGGTGCGCCTAAGTAGGATACGAATTTGTGAAATTGCTGCATCCGTATCTCCAGTTCCCTGAAGGCTTGCATAGTGATCCAGGGCTCGTTGGAAAGATCACGTCATGCTCTTTTCATGTCAATCAGCCCCTTCTTCTGTGGTTTGATTGATGACGTTATCGATGATTAGTTGACCGAAGAGCCTGCTTGATCCTGCTTGGGGCATGATGAAAAAACTGAAGAGAAGAAAATCAGATCCCCGCAGGGAGAGATCTTCTGAAGCTCTGCTGAAGCAAGGCCAGTTGACCTGCCCCATTTGATTGCAATGCTCTGCTCAGAGATGTTCACCACCATGAAAGCTTTCATCAAAGAACCATCACTGCTTCAAAAATTGCAGGCCATTCCATCCAGCGGAGATAATAGGCTGAACTGAGGATCATCAATGCCGCCACACGCAAGTGCCTACTAGACCGCTTGGTTGACTTGGAGACGAGCCAAGCTGGGTCTAAAAACAGCCGAAGCTCGCATCAGAAGGGCGTCCTTCGGCGGACGCTAAGAGCCGTCGCTCCGTTCCTTGTCTGCTATTCAATGAGATGAAATTTTCCGGCCGCCCCTCATTCGGCTATGATGTACAGCAGGCAGCGTAATTGAAAAGGCTGGTTCCTCCGCGTTGTTTATCACCGAGCATGAGCGTTGCCAGGAGTTTTAAAGAGGGGAGACCATAAATAACAATAAGGCGCCAATCCAGGTTCTCCTTCAGCAGCCTGGTCTCTATAACCTCTGCTAATTCGCATTCATGCCAGCGCTCAGGTGGAGGTGGGTGGGTTGGTGGGACTGGGGCAGCAGGAGGGGCGCGGTATCTAGGAGAATCATCGGAGCATGAGGACAATCTGATTTAGCGAAACAACACAGCGACACCTTCCATTTACGAGCAGGACAAGCAGGACGAGCAGGAAGGACAGCGCTTTGAAAGTGATGGAAATACGGAGCGGATCGTGGGGTGTCGTCACGATTTACGGCCTTTGATGAGCAGAAAGGAACGTCAGCACTTACGCTCGGAGGAAGACGTTCAACAAAGAAAGGCGAGAAGAGAAAAGGCCTTTCATAACATGCACGCTTAAAGTCCAGCCCTTGACGAGCTGTTTACAGGAACCGCAGGAACAAAACAATTAAGGGTGTCCTTTTGTACGCCGCTGATGGCTTTGACATATGCCGCCGTTCGGAAGCGGGGTGTCATTGATTCGTTCTAATTAGTTGTTCGGAAACGTGCTCGCGACTGGCGGACGGTTCGGTCGAGGAATTTCCAAGACAAATCGCTACACTTCGCATACTTAATTGTTCCCCAGACGACGATGATTAAAGGAAAATAAGAGTAAATAAGATGAGAGCTGCGAGGAGTCAAGGAGGAGGCCAGACGTGAGCGTTACGTATAAGAAGAGTTCATGGAGATCAGTAGCGAAGCGTGACACTTAAGCCTCGGCCCTCTCCCTCAACTCCCCACCCCCAACATCCGTCTGAAAAAAAAATACTGTTTCCTCTTCCTCATAAACTGCTAAATAAGCTTCCTCCTTATAAATAACCCAACATCACACAGCTCCGTCTGCGCTTCAGAGGAATATGTAGTCGAAGCATCCGAGAGTACACAGAAGGGGTGGGCGATATGGCCCTACAATAATATCACGATATTTTATGGTAGTTTTGTGATAAAGATACTTTTGGTGATATGACAAAACATTGAATTAAAAAAGACATTTCAAGAATACACTACTGCAACAAAATGCTCTCCATCATGGATGATGATGGTCATCCACTGCACACCATCATCATGGAACAAAGGAGCAAGTTCAGTGGCAGGTTCCTACCACTACAGACAGACTCAGGAGATCCTTTGTCCCGAGAGCCATCAGACTCTTCAACTCCTCCCAGTGGAGCCGGAAGAGGAAGGAGGACAGATGAGGAACAAGTCCCTTAATTCACATTACAGTTTATTTTTATTTGTACTGTAATCACATTACTGTACATCTGCACTCATAGACACTCTCCACACTTTACTGGACATCTGCACTCCCGGACACTATTGACACTATTGACACTTTACTGGACATCTTATGTCAGCACTCATAGACACTATTGACACTTTACTGGACATCTTATGTCAGCACTCATAGACACTATTTGACACTTTGCTGTACATCCTGTACATTTGCACTCCTGGACACTATTTAAACACTATTTAATTTTTATATACCTTATTGTTTTTTTTGTTTTTTTATACTGTGTTTGTAACTGCTACTGGCTGCTAAGTTTCCTTCGGGATCAATAAAGTATCTATCTCATCTATCTATCTAAATGAAAATAAAATTTGATTATTGCATGTGATATGATATGGCACACCCCTAACTGAGAGATTAAAAAATACTAGAATTTTCATCAGATTGTAACAGAAGTCAATGAGCCAGAATATCACGATACTAAATAATGCACTCCAAATATCTCCATATATCCAGGACTGAAGTAAAGTGAATGATACTGAACAGATAAACTCTGTCTTTAGTAGATATATAATAGGAAATGAGAAAAGTGTGAATTTTTCTTTTTCTAAAAACCCTGATGTGATAATTAGGGATGGGTGATATGGTATATATACCATCGTTCACAATATTCAAAAATGTTGGCGATATTATTGTGTACGATACGATATGCCACACCCTGATATTGATATTCGATATTTTTCTACGTGCGAGAGAAATATTTGCATTCAAGTTTTCAGAGGGGGTGGATTTGACAGTTTGGGGGCGGGACATGGACCGAATGCTATTGGCTGATGGCACCTGCAACAATGTCCTCCTCAGAGCCATATATCCCCATACGGCTGTGGTCCTCCTCTGTAGCGTTAGCGCTAGCTTCGGCTTCCATCGTGACTCAGGAAACTAGCTAGCGGTGGTAGCCTAGCGCTAGCTAGCTGTTTCTCCAGCTAGCGTCGCCACAGCGGGCGAAATTATCATACAGTGAAGCCCCGCCCACTTAGAGGGAAGATATGATTGGTCAGTTTTACTGCCATTTGAAATTGGTATGGTGCTGAATTAGAACTGGCTGGCCCCCTCTGTACATGAACAGTGGGACCACCAATCACCAACATTCACTTACATCCTTATACTGCAGCTCTGTGTGGCTTATTTGTGTCAGTTCTTTTTTACATTTTAGTTCTAATTTTGAAGAATACTGTGATCTGGAAATAATAATATAATAAAATTCTTAAAATAAAATAATTTAAAAAATGATCAAAATTAAAATAAAAAAACCTATTTTTTCAAGAATTCAAAATGTTCAAAATGTGCTCATGTCATAAATAATTTTTTATTAAAAAATGAATAAATTAATATATATATTTTTTTTCATTTCTCTGTCGCACTTCATGGATAGGCAACACACTTTAGTTGTTTATACAATAAAAAAAAAGTAAGAAAAATCAACATATACAGTGTATATAAAGTGTTGCCTTGAATTTAGATATCAAAAAGTATTTGTGGCTTTGTTGTTTTGTTGTTTTGTCCAAATGGCTCTTTGGGTGTTAAAGGTTGCCGACCGGTGCTCTAGATGTTCAGGGGTGAGGAGCTGTCACACCAGGGGCGCTGATACAGGTCAGGATCGACATACGCTGACGAGCTAGCGTGGCGGCGGCTGCTACGTCAAAGAGCGGCGAGCTACAAACGAGCATCCTCAGCCCAAATTTCAGGATTTGGCAAAGACGCGATCCATTGTTCCCGACGAGGAACGATAATAACCATAATGGGACGGAAATGCATTTGTTGGCTTCGACAGGCTGAATCCAGAGGAGGACGCCGAACGCTCTCGACTGCAATTACGAAAAGAAGAGGACAAAAAAAAGAGAAAGGGAACAAAGGGACGACGAAACGCTCCTGACATGCTATTCCCACATGGCACTGACCCGCACCGTGTCCTGGGTATGTCGGTCAGCCTGAGAGTTTTACACTGGCCACAGTTTCTTCTTCTTCTGGTTCTGTAAAGGCTTTGAAGGTGCGTGAGTGAAGATTTCTGATTTGTCTAGCCTGCAGGAAGTGCGCGTCTCTCAGGGGGAAAGAAGTGACACATTAAAGTGATTGTGATCATCACTGAGCCAGCTAGCCAAACCTGCCCCCACTCAGCCGCGAGAGAGAGAGAGAGAGAGAGAGAGAGAGAGAGAGAGGGAGGGAGGGAGGGAAAGCGAGAAAAGCCAGTGATGAGTAGGAGTGTGTGTGAATGTGTGTATATGTGTGTGTGTGTGTGTTTGCATGTTCAAGTGTGTGTGTGTGTGTGTGTGTGTGTGTGTGTGTGTGAAGGTAACACTGTGTCTAACTTCCTGTAAGCGTGATGAGGGCCATCAAATCTGACATACAGCAATCAGTGCAACTTAGAGATGTGAAGGATAGAGGGATGCAGGAAGAGAGGGATGAGGGAATAGAGAAACGGTGTGACGGATGGAGGAATGGAGGGAAGGATTCCTGGAGGTGTGGATGGAGTGAAAGAGACATTGAGAAATGCTGAGATGAAAGAGAGAAGTGTAGGAAGCAGCATTGAAATGGATGAATGGAGAAAAGAAGAGTTGGATGGATAGATGTTTACAGAAAAGATAGATGTTTGAGAAATAGACGGAATGGATAGAGGGCTATGGAGATGGAGAGATAGAATTATGGAGGCGTGCAGAAATGAAAGGGTTGAGAGATGAAGCAGTTGAGGCCTGGGTGATGCAATGGATGGACAGAAAGATTAAAAGATGGCTGGGTGGACGGATGGACGAATAGAGGGATTAAGGAATATCAGAATGGATGGAAGGGCACAGAGATGAAATAGAGAAGGATGGAGGGGTGAAGAAATGATAATGGCTGGCTGGATGATGGATGGATGGGTGGGTGGATAGAGGGATGGATAAAGAGAGGGATGAGGGAATAGAGAAACGGCGGAATGGTGTGATGGATGGAGGAATGGAGGGAAGGAGTCCTGGAGGCATGGATGGAGTGAAGGAGACATTGAGAAATACCGGGATGAAAGAGAGAAGTGGAGGAAGCAGCATCGGAATGGACGAATGGAGAAAAGGAGAGTTAGATGGATAGATGTTTACAAAAAGATAGATGCATTGAGAAAAGGATAGAAGAGTATGGAGATGGAGAGAGAGAAGGACGGCGGCATGCAGAAATGAAGGGGTTGAGAGATGAAGCAGTTGAGGCCTGGGTGATGCAATGGATGGACAGAAGGATTGGGAGACTGCTGGGTGGACGAATGGACGAATGGAGAGATTGAGGAATATCAGGATGGATGGAAGAGCACAGAGATGAAAGAAGAGAAGGATGGAGGGATAGAGAAATGGTAATGGCTGGATGGAAACAGATATATGGAGAGATGAAGCAATATAGGAATGAATGAAGCAACAGTGCTACGGAGAGCTGGATGGAGGGAAGGATGGAGGGATGGCGCAATAACTGTATGGATAAATGGTGGCAATATAGAGAATGTGTAGTGATGATGCAATGGCAACAGATGAAGGATGGATGGAGGGACACAAGAGTGATGGAGAGTTGGAAGGATAGATGGATGAGGGGACAGTATGAAAGGTAAGTTTGGCCATAAAGCCACATGGTTTTTATTGTTCAGGCTCGTTTGTAGATCACATCACGGCACCTCGTTTAACCACGCCCCCCCTCTTAATCGCCCAAACGGACCCCGCTGCCCTTCGACTGAAAGTCCAGAGCCCGCAGGGTTAAACCGTTTCCTCCAAGAACCTGAAGAGCAACCACGGCGTACGTGTCTGGAGAGTAAATGTGGCAGTCGGGTAAAGGAGGCGCTGCGAGCACCTCCTGACAAGCAATCCATCAAGAGGAACACACGTAGGCTATACGTAGCTGAGCACAAACCCAAACATGAACCCGCGCCGCGCTGAAAGGGTGCGCTGAGGATGAATGATGGATGTGAGCCGGAGCGGAGGAGAGAAAGTGAGAATAAACAGGATAAATGTGTGCTGCTCTTAGCTGTCTGATGGAATGTGATGTTTCAATGGGCTATCTCTTCTGTAAGCCGTCGAGAAAAGCAGATTCTTCCAATTACCTGGCAACCCCGACGAGGCACCGCGGTCCTTGTCAGCGGCGCGTGCGGGCGATCGTCAATAAGATTCCGAACTCTTTTATTCCCCCGCGGAACGCGACTTGTCAGTTATGTCAGCGGCCTGCTTTCCTAATGCTTTTCATTTTTCTCCATTATCACACCGAAGCGGCCGCATGCTGAACGGATCACGGACGTCACGCAGAACGCTTACGCCGCTCATCCGGCCTTGGAATACGCTCTCATTAGCCGCTGTGCTAAACCGCTAAACATGTTCACCATGATCTCAATTGGAAAACAGTCACTATGATCTGAGACTGGGATCCTAATAGGTAGAGGGTTCAGGTGGGTTCAGGTGAGTCCAGCACATTTAAAAGATTCCCAGCCCACAAATATTCACTGTTTTAAACAAGTAGAGCTGAAAACTGCTAATGTGTTAGCTGTTAGCCTGTTTGTGTGATCTTGCTTAATGAAATAGTAAAGGGGGGTTGGCGGGGTTGGTGAGTTGTGGGGTTGAGGTTGGTGAGTTGTGGGGTTGAGGTTGGTGGGTTGTGGGGTTGGGATGGGTTGGTGGGTTGGGATGGGGTGGGATGGGTTAGTGGGTTGGGATGGGATGGGATGGGTTGGTGGGTTGGGATGGGATGGGATGGGTTGGTGGGTTGGGATGAGATGGGTTGGTGGGTTGGGATGGGATGGGTTGGTGGGTTTGGGTTGGGATGGGATGGGATGGGATAGGATGGGTTGGGATGGGATGGGATGGGATGGGTTGGGTTGGTGGGATGGGATGGGTTGGGTTGGTGTGTTGGGATGGGATGGGTTGTGTGTTGGGATGGGATGGGTTGGTGGGTTGCAGGGTTGGGGTTGGTCGGTTGGGATAGGTTGGTGTTATGGAGTTGGTATGTTGGTGTATATATATATATATATATATATATATATATATATATATATATATATATATATATATATATATATATATATATGTATGTATATATATATTGCTTTTTTCCTGTTGTGGTGACAGGAAGGTTGACGAGTTAACCACTTTAAGACTAGATTCATCTGCTTAATATCTTTGCTGACAGTTTTATGTTCCAACTTCTAGTATCTGACAGCTTGAATAAGCTTAAAAATGATTTAATTTTGATTTCCTTGCAGTCTGTGGTGTCTTGGTCTGGCAGCTGGGTTGGCACTGGCCTTTAGTATAATGTCGGCGCCCAAAGAAAAACCATGCATCACCATTTTTGTCAAATTGTATTTATTTTACACCATTTGAACCCAAGAGCTGCTGATTAATACACCAATAGAAATACTCCAAAATAGCTAAGAAAACTCTCGACTTTACCCCTAGACTCTTGAGGCCGTAACACAGCCTGAGTACGGTTGCTGAATGTGTGCATCAGTTTATGGCCACAATTTATCCGGAATACAAAGCCTGGTATGATAATGCATCCCGTCACAAGTCATCTGAAACTGGTTCCATGTGCATGACAACGAGTTCAGTGCACTTCAAAGGCCTCCCAACTCACCAGATCTGAATCCAGCAGAGCACCTTTGGGAGAACGTGGCAGAACGAGAGATTCCCAGCATGAACGTTCATCCGACAAATCCACAGCAATTACAGGATGCAGGCAACAACCGGAATCTCTGAGGAATGTTTCCAGGACCTTGTTGAATCTATGCGACAAAGCATCCAGCCTGTCCTGAGAGCAAGACGGGTCTCAGAATTCAAACAGTGTTCTAATAAAGTGACATTGATGTATGTTGCACGGTGGCGCAGTGGGTAGCGCTGTTCACAGCGAGAAGGGTCTGGGTTGGATTCCCCTGGCCGGGTGACCAGAGTCCTTTATAAGTGCATGTTTTCCCTACATGTTGCCTGCACGGGTTTCTGTCCACAGCTGGAGATACTTAACTACCGCCCAGATGTGAGTGCGAATGGGAATGTGTATGCTTGTGTCGATCCACACTTCTTGTTCTTCAGGCTGGAGCTCAAGATATGATCTACTTCTTTCACAATAAGAAATTTATGTTACTTTGTATTGTACATATGATTATTTACATCTGTTCTAATCAGATCTGCTGTTCTTACTGGTGAACATACACTTATTGATCAGATAAAGATTTTAAACTTTAGCTTAGGAGCCTCCGACTTTCGTGCTGTAGTATTTGTTGATTAGTTATTTGTTCATTGACACTGTGAACCACCGCCTCCTTCTGAAAAAGATCTTGACCTCATCGGAGCCCTCCTCAAAGACAGACTTTTCTATGTTGCTCTTAACAACAAGCAAAGACGATGGCAACGACAATGGAACGGCTGGGCCCACTACTATATAACATCTACACCAATGACCAGCCAATGTCATCTACGCTGACGACCTCTGTGTAACAACCCAGGAGAGTACGTTTGAAGCTGTAGAAGCAAATCTCACCTCAGCCCTGGAAGAGTTACACCTTTACTATGAGCGCAACCATCTACACGCAAACCCTGCAAAGACCCAAATCTCTTCGTTCCATCTCAGGAACTGGGAAGCAAACCGACCCCTTAACATCTCATGGTCTGGAACACCTCGAGCATTGCACCCACCCTCTATGGGTGCGTACCCCCGGCCCAGCGGCTGAAGTCCAGGAGAAGCTTTCTCAGCCATGTCCAGCCCCTATCAGCATCACAGGAAGAAACCAGACTCCAACTATGGATAAAAAGGCTTGAGGATGACCCACCCCCAACTGACATGGGTATCCCACCTTCTGAAGCCCTCACCCCAGGCTTAGAGGCACCATGGGTCCAGTGGAAAACACTCAACCGCCTGAGAACAGGAACAGGGCAATTAAAAGCTGCCATGGCCAGATGGGGACATGAAACTGGCCAAACCACCTGTGAATGTGGAGAAGAAGACCATGAAATGCAGCACTGCCTTGTCTGCCCCCTACTAGCCAATCATTGCAGCCCAAAGGATCTTACAGTGTTCAATAAGAATGCAAAGGATTGTGTAGGGAAACAGGAAACTGTAATATAACCAACACGCTTCAAAGACACGAAAAGAAGAAGAAGATTGGTTCATTACTGAACTGAGGTCATCAATCACATGTATTTGGGTAAGTGGTAAAGTTATTAGTTATTGGTAGTTAAGTAGTTATTGGTAACTGGTCATGCAAATTGCATGGGAACTGTTTTGTGCATCAAGCCACTTGAAACCAGTTGCATGGAGGTTTCACCATGTAAAGCCAGCAGAAGTGGGTCAGATCCCCCAAGACTACAGTTTGCAGGGATTTATCGTAGCTGTGGTTTAAAAACTGGTCTATGAATTCTCGCACTGTAACACTCACTTCACAACAAATGGAGATTCTAGCCGGCGTGAGTTCCTGCAACTGCGGTACCTACAGGCCCTGGTGTGCCATGTTGGCGAAAACTTCTGGCCAGATTTAGTTGGTCAATATCAGACAAGCCCTTGTTTAAACATCAGCAATCTGTCCAAAATAAAACTGAGGAAAATGTGAGCCTCAGAGAGAGAGAGAGAGAGAGAGAGAGAGAGAGAGAGAGAGAGAGAGAGAGAGAAAGAGAGAGAGAGAAAGAGAGAGAGAGAGAGAGAGAGAGAGAGAGAGAGAAAGAGAAAGAGAGAGAGAGAGAGAATGATCCAGGCTTAGAGAAACATGGGCATCCAAAGAGAGATGTGGAGAGATTCCCTTTGGGTGTACCACTCTCTCTCTCTCAATCAATCAATCAAACAAGTACAAAAACCTATATATATATATATTATATATATATATATATATATATATATATATATATATATATATATATATATATATAGGTTTTTGTACTTGTTTGATATATATATATATATATATATATATATATATATATATATATATATATATATATATATGTCTTTCTGTCTATCTATAATAAATTTTGGTATAGTATACAGTTTCGGGAGGGAGAGAACTTTCAGTCCTTCATGAAAGAGTTTGAATCTGTAGGTAAGTTGATATTCGAGTTTCAGAGAACATTTATTCTAAAAGGTGAATAGATATATGGAGATACTTATTTTCCATTGGACAGCAACAACATATTACTATATATGGAACTATATATCTATATATCTATATAACTGGCCATCAAGTATAGGTTACTAATTATTAGGGCTGGGTATCGCCACTGATTTTCTTGATCGATTCGATCCCAATTCAATTCGATTTCCGATTCGATTCAATATCGATTCATTTAGGGAGTCCTAATTTTAAAGGCAGATATCAGGTTTTCATTTTTCAAATGAAGATCGATTTAAATCGAAAAATAGATTTTTTAAACCCACCCCTATTAATTATGGTGACTATATTGTTATTAGTTTTTTGCTTTCTGTGTGATTCAGGCTTGTATACAGCTTTTTGATCAGATGCAAGGATTCCAGAATTTTTTCCCATAGAGAATGAATGGGACAGAAAAAAGCATGCATACCTACTGAACTTCTGACACGGTTTCACATGCACTGACTCAGGACAGACCCCCAACCACGACTGCAGTGTTGGTTCGACCTGCATTCACTTGTTCGTCGTTTATTTTCACCCCTCTTTTTTCTATTCCTTTTGGAATGGTTCATGGTTATTCCTGGTTTTGTTTAACCGACAGCCTCCAAACTGCTGGTGCTCACTCAGAGCAGATCTCCAAACACACTGACCTGCACTCCTCTACTTAGCGCTTATTCATCCCTTGTTTCTCACACGGCTTAAGTTAACTATGTTTCTAGTTCTCTATGCAGATTTGTACATTTCCAAAACAACTCAATTTAATAGCAAATATTACATTAAATCTATATTTTGTTTAACTTTCTGTATGTCACTTTCGTCAGGAGTCATGAGCCTATCAAAAACAAGCAAACCCAGTCTGCCTCTCCTTTCTGACTGGTGGATTCGTGTTTCTGTCATCAGCCTCTCATCTGTAATTGGTGGATTTGTGTGTCTGTCGTCTGTGTTTTGTGTGAAGGTGACCAATGGGCTTTCAGGAAATCTCTAAACAGCTGTTGACACACAGAACAAATAAGAAAAAATAGTGTATGTAGTTAGTTTTTTTAATTCTGTAGGTTTTTAATGATTTTATATGTTAAGTAAGCATTTTCTAATGAACAGTTTTTTTTAATGTTTATGTCCAAGTTTATGGCTGAAGACTGGTGTAGCAAGTAGAATAACTTAATAAACGCTTTCACAGAAATTAATTTTAGACATTTATTTTACGTTTGTATACAATTTTATTCATACATTTAACCACTGATGTGAAGCTAAGACTCTGGTAAACCCATTTCAAGCACCAAAACAGTTTGTACACATAAGTAAAATATGGTTTTCAAATATGTATTTATATATATGAAGATTTTTTTAAAACTTCAAGTTTTATTAGGTTTAGGACCAGATTATCTCTTCATACGTCCTCCAGGTCACTTATTTCTTCATTATTGAGACAGCTGAATATTTTGATATAAATTATATGGGTATTATGTCACATGCAAGTGCCTTTAAAGGCAAAATTAAGAAAATATTAAAAAATGGAGATAATGCCATTAGATGCTATAGGGTTAACGTGTCCACCTTTTTTGCTTTTAGTGCTACATTTCCATGTTTCTTAATAATCTTAACCCTAACCCTAACCCTAGGAGATGGATGTGGAGAGGTCAATAAGCCTTTACTGAACAGCAAACACTGAAACTGGACATCTAGGATATAAAACTACGGTAGGAAGTGATCAAACGTCATTGATTTGTGTGATTGATTCGGGTGACAGTATCTATATAACTGACAATATCTTATACATCAAACAACAAAATGTACTGACCAATCACAGTCAGCCCTGCTGTTGCAGTAAAAGCTACTGAAATGATAAATCTCTAAAAGCAGCTCAAACTGAGCTACAATTATTTGGTTCAATATGTTGGAGAACTCAGCACTTCAGCTTCCGAATCAGATGAAGAGCTTCGAGCCACTTTGTAAATGTGTCCACCGTCACCGATTGTCCAATCTGCTGGGAGCAAAGAATCGTATCCAATCTTTTCCAATCTTATCTTAGCCACATCTCTAAACTCAGCTGAGATATCAGTGAGTATAAGTACAGAGTTTCAGCTCCTGCATGAGGTGCGCACAGTATCCTCACAGTTTCATGAAAATAAACTGGGGCTGAAATAAACTGGGAACATTGATTACATAACATTATTTATATCCATTCATTTAAATGTAATATAGATTTATTAGGATTGCGGCTTTGGATGCTGCTAACAGATTCGTTTGCAAGACTTCCGCTCAAGTTTTGCTAATAATCTCTATTAATAAATCCGTCTGGGCTCCTGCAAACGCAAATATCTCCAGTTTCTGAACAGCATAAAGCCAAAGTAAGTCATGTAGCAAGTACGAGGCTTCAGAATTAACAGGTTTTTTTTCGTCCCTTACATAACAGTTTTCCCGTTTCGTCCCAGAGGTACAGCTCACTGTGTGATCATAGCTAAAGAGCCTGCCTGGCACTGCATCTCAACCATCTCGTCTGCTTCTTTCTTTGCAAATCACCTTGCCGCATGGACCGCTACTCTGCCTCTTTTATTCCCAGCCATGTTCGGCCTCCACTTTTAGCTCGGCTTCCAGCCGCCGTGATGAATACGCTTTCTTCCATTTATGTCCCCCCGCAAACCCCGTCACCAATGAATCTCCTGTCGGAGAATAGTCTCTGTGCGTGTCCAAAACGTCCTCTCCGAGCACACCACGCTCGCCAAGCTCTGCAAGGAAATAAGGGCGTGGAAGTTACGGAACCCGTACACGATACTGATTTTATCTTTACATCTGGGGTTGGAACCTTCTCACGATGATGTGGTTGCCTCATGTTCACTCTAGCTAAAGCACTGAAGAGCGAGCTCACTATCTGCTTGTTAAGACATGAACCTCACATCCATGTCCAAGCTGTGCTCCTTGCTGTTTGAATAGATCTCAGAGTACTTTTAGCACTTTCCTTGTGATGAGAAAAAGAAGAGGAACTGGCTGCAGCTGCTAAGGTGAGTTAGAATTCTCACACCAGTGAAGAAGAACTAAGTTTAATACCAGCGGGCTCAAATTTTAGATAGCTAGCTAACCTATGTCACATTTGTATACAATTTTATTCATACATTTAACTACTGATGTAAAGCTAAGACTCTGGTAAATCCATTTCAAGCTCCAAAATAGTTTGTCCACATAAGTTAAATATAGTTTATATATATATATATTTATAAACATGAAGATTATATATATATATATATATATATATATATATATATATATATATATATATATATATATATATATATATATATATATATATATATATATATATATATATTATTATTTTTTATTTTTTTATAATATAATAATATATTTTTTTTTTTGTTTTATTAGGTTTAGGACCAGATTATCTTTTCATACTTCATCTAGGTCACTTATTTCATCATTACTGAGACAGCTGTTCTGAATATTTTGATATAAAATACGTGGGTGTTATGTCACATGCAAGTGCCTTTAAAGACAAAATGAAGAAAATATTCAAAAATTGAGATAATGCCCTTAGACCCCATAGGGTTAACGTGTCCATCCTTTTTGCTTTTACTGCTACTTTTCCATGTTTCTTAATAATCTTAATTCCAAATATCAACCAAAAAAGGTAGCTAGCTAACTGAAATAAGATGCAAATCTTACTTTCAATGAACCGTTAGCTTTACAACTCTTTTAACTTTACACTTCCTTCTTCATTTCATGTTTAATTCTCTTTCTTTTAAACATTTATATATTTCTTATTTCTTTTAACTATTTATGTAAAGCACTTTGAGTTGCCACTACGTATAAAAGTTGCTATACAAATAAACTTGCCTTAAACCTGATATTTTAAAAATGTATGTACTTTTATGTTATAAAGTGTCTTATATTTCACTATAACTACATCCAGGTAATCATACATGCTTGTAAGGCATTATCTATGACATAACACATCTATAATGAAATGCAATCAGAGTTATTTCCATATTTTTGATGCATTTGGTTTTTTCCATAGATTTATGGATTATTTACCAGAATAAATGGTATTAAACTGTATCATATTTAGCGTATATAGCGTTTCTCATGAAATAGTCAACAATTCTAGATGCAATGTAGGTGGAACTAATCACTAGCCACTCTATTCATGCACATGCACAATCACAGGAGAACCTACACACGTTCATTTAGCCACTAGAAGAATGAATGGGATTTGGCAACGTGTAGGAGCCCGAGAACAGATATTGCAGCGTTGCTAATCTTCCTGAATAGGGCCTGATAACCTCCTCCACTGCGGCGGAATGTTTACTCTCTGCACTGCCACTCATTAGAATACAGCCTTATAAAGGCGGCACAAAAGAGCAAATAAAAAACACTTAGCCCACAGGATATAATCAGCGCTTTTAATTTGGGAAACTGATGCTGGGAGCCGGCAGGGAGCAAAGGGCCGTGTCTGCGTCTTAATAAGGAGAAAAATAGGAGGGTAATAGAGAGCTCGCCGGCGTAGCAGGTGAGGGGAAACGAGAAAAGAGAGAGTTACGGAAGGAAAAGACTAGCACGACTGCGAGAAAATGGATAAATAAGTGAACAGAGAACCTGACGCAACATTAAATATCTACAGTTCTTCTTCTCTGGCCTGTTTAATAAATGGAGGGGGAGTTGGACGGCGGCTCTGTCTGCGAGAACACATCCTGGCATCCTATCAGATGGGGATGTGCTGTGCCAAAGGCTCAGTGCAAATTAGAGCTCCAGCATTGACAGAAATCTCCTCTCTGCTCTCCTCCGACTCCGCTCTATAAAATATCGCTCGGCCGCTCTCCTTCATCCATCACGTTACGATTAATAATTAAAGCAATTAAATTTCACGAGGGTGAATTATACTTTATTTTCTCCTTATGCTCCAGCGTTGCTCCTGCTCCAGACAGCGGAGGCGGAGATTTAACTGATATTACCATTTTAGCTCCGTTTAACCCTCATTGGTCTCCCATGGCGCGCTAACGTCTCCTTGAATTATTTCTGACTCCTGGCTCGAGAGGAGGAACAGTGTGGACAGTGCAGATTCCAAACTTTCAATTCATACCAACATTTGTGTTTGTAAGATGAGAGTTATTTTTATTATACTTGATCATTGTATTATAATTGTAATTATTCTAATTGTCATATATATATATATATATATATATATATATATATATATATATATATATATATATATATATATATATATATATATATATATAAATATATACATATTTATATATATATATAGTAAGTCAATGGAACCAGAATTTCTCACATTAAGTTCTTACAATTATTGCATTCAAATGGTGCAGGAAAAAATAAATATATAAATGAATAGGAATGTATTGCATCTGAATAGCCATGTATTAAAGACAATTACACATTATATATATATATATATATATATATATATATATATATATATATATATATATATATATATATATATATATATATATATATATATATGTACACACACACACACACACACATTTGTTTTTGTAAGTTAAGAGTTATTTATATTATACTTATACTTGATCATTGTATTATAATTGTAATTATTCTAATATATATATATATATATATATATATATATATATATATATATATAATATATATATATATATATATATTAGGCATGTAAAAAAATAATGAAAATATCGAATATCAGGATATATTGTTTTGTGATACTGTATCGATTCTCAAATACACAGTATTGATACACAGATTCCTGGCAGACAGTGAATCACTGTGGGTTGTGTTTAAACCTCTTACCACTAGATGGCAGTGTTGTAGTCCATTTTCAGCTCCATTCCAACATTAACAAGCAGCACAAGGGCGCAGTGCTATTGTAAGCATTGACAAACCTGTTCATACAGTGGTGTGTTTTAATAGTAGGATTTGAAAAATAACAACATATCACTTTGCTTGCAGTATCACAATATACTGTGATACATTGAATTGTGACCCCCGTATCACGATACGTATTGTATTGCCAGGTTCTTGCCGATACACAGCCCTAATATATATAACCATTGTTTAAAGTAAAGCAATTAACTCTGAAATCGCAACTTTACAGGAGAGAACAAAACATATTTACTCTCAATGCAAGTCAATGGAACTAGATTTTTTTTGCTATTTTTTTGGCTATTTTGGAGCATTTCTATTGGTCCATTCATCATATAATTCTCACATAATTTTCTCACAGCTATTGCATTCAAATGACACAGAAATATACACAAATATATATAATAAGTATTATGTATTAACGGCAATTACACATTAAGTTCTTCTATGTTTTAAACAAGTATTAAAACAATAACAACTTGAAACTTGGGAAAAGGTCAACTGGAAACAGCAGAAGCAGCTCAGGCTCCACCCTGTGACTGTTTTGACTCACGGAAAAACAAGCGCTACTGCCTTTTAGCGTTTCTGGCACACATTTGAGAAGCGATAATGCCAACTTCTGCTCCGCCCCAGCTGTGCTGTTGTGCTTTGAAGGGCTGTGAAGCTGGTTTAGTGCCACATTGCAACTCAAAGGGGTCCAAGCACCAGTGTGCCCTGTTTTCGTTTTCAGGAATCTGTGAGCACAAAGTCGTAGCCAGTGTTCCACTAAATCACTAAAACAAGCCAGTTATTTAAAAATCAGCATTACTGTTAAACATCTAACATCTGTTTCTACTGACAACCTGCTCTGAGCACCAGGTAGGCATGATCACCGTCTGAAGATAAACAAGCGTCTCCAAAATAGTAACTGCAATGTAAGATAATATACAGAGTTTAGTTTTATTTTTATTTCAATCAGCAAGAAGCGTTCACACCGTATTTTTTACTCTAGCTGTTGGGAAAAAAGACACTGAATACATCACAACGCTGTTAAATTCCTCACCGCCCAATGCTTAACCATCATATTTTAAATTATCTGTAAAATTTTATTTTCACCAACATCACATTTCTTGGTAAATTTTCGAAAATATCTGATTCAGATTTACTGCCAATCTAATTTCTATTTTCTCCAATTTCTTGGGAAATGTCCTATTTTGTATTTTAAAATTTCACAGTTTTAATAAAATTTCTTGGTGAATTTCAGTACTCTAGTTTCAGAATTATTGGCAAATTTCACAATTCTCATATGATATTTCTTGGAAAATATCTGATTTAAAATGTAAATTTCAATTTCAAATAAATTTCTTGATAAGAGGAGAAATTGTGTGGACAGTGCAGATTCCAAGCTTTCAATTTGCATAACATTTGTGTTTGTAAGTTGAGAATTTCTTTATTGCACTTTATTTTTAATAAAAGTTGTTTATTTCAAATATGAAAACAAATCTAAGTCCTATTTCGAGCCGGTCATTATAAAAATAAATTGAATGGAAATGGAAGATGAATAACCACTAAATAAAATTACATAATTAGAGATAAATTTGAATATATATATATACATACTGTAATCTTTACTTTCAATGTAAGTCAATGAAACCAGAATTCAGAAGGCTAAATTCTCATTTCTCATATTTCTTGGGAAATATCTTATTTCAAATCAAATTTTGTATTTCAAATAACAAATTTTTGGTTTCATCACTTTTGAATTCTTTGCAAATTCCATGTTAAACTTCAGATCTGAGTTTTTCTTGCAGGCGGCTTCATGTTAAAGCAGAAAACTGATGATTAGGCGACAGATCGGACAGCGCTGCGGGGAAGACTAAGGTCCAGTTTAGAGAAGATCCAAAACCACATCCAGTTCCAACACGCTAGAAAACTTTAAAGACTGAGCCTCATTTTTGATTCTCCTTTCTGTTCTCTCTCTCTTTTTCTCTCCTCCCCTCCGCTTCCCTTCATCAGGCCAGGCAGATAATATCATCGTCCACCTCGCCGGCCGCTGATTACCCTGTCATGCGGGATCATGTGGCCCTGGGCCCATTAGCGGCGGCCCCGGCTATTTACTCTCCGTCCTCATCACCCGTCTGCACAAAGACACACTTCAGCTCGTTTTTTTTCTCTCCTCTTTCATCACTTTTTCCTTTTTTTGCGCCCTAGCATCCCTATTTTTTGTCATCCTCTTCCAGGCCTGTGAAAGGACTGAATTCTGAAAAGCAGACTGGATAGCAGAGGGGATTTTTTTGTCCTCCCTTTTATTTATTTATTTATTTATTTATTTTTCTAGTCTGTTGTTCTGTTGAGCTCCCAGCCAATCATCCCCAGAAGCAATCTTATGCAGAACACAGTGAATGGCTTCATTACCTGACCGCATGCAGGGTGCATGCATATTCTTTTCTTGCTCTGCCTTCTGGAAAAGAATAGGCTGACGTATCAGACCCAGCCACGGTTGTTTCCTGTTTCACTCCAGCACCAGTAATAGCTAAACAACAGTGTTTCTCTCAGCAACAGGGAATAGCTACATTAACCCGGGTATCTAAAAAAAGCTCCTTTGGTGAGGAATTAGATCTGCTTAAAACAATAAAACCAGGGTTAAACATCTAAACGCTACTTACTGTTTACACTGACAACCTGCTCTGAGTACCAGGTAGACATTATCACAAAATATTATCTCGCAACGTAAGACAATATATAGATTTTAGTATTTTTCACTCAATGGAGAGTCGTGTGTAACAAGCTGTTGGGTAACAAGACACTGAATACATCATAAAGCTGTTAAACTGCCCATCATCCTAAACCAATTAAAAAATTGTAAAATTTAAATTTTATTTGTATAGCGCTTTTAACAAAAATTTAAAATCTATTGAAAAGTCCAATATAGCATAAATAAGCCTAAGAAGAAAATAACCACACAGAAGGAAATTATAGAAATCATAGAAAAAGTGAGCAAGCTATAGGCAACAGTGGAACTGAAGAAAGGAATCTTGGGAGGAACCAAGACTCACAAGGAATTTCATAGGAAATGTCTGATTTCAAATCAAATTTTATGTATTTAATTACTTTTTTTGGTGAATTTCAGTTTTCTAATTTCAAAATGATTGGCAAATTTCTAATTTCTCATATTTCTTGGGGAAAAAAAAATAGAAAACAACAGGGAACAGCTGCATTAACCCAGGTTTATAAAAACAGCTCCTTTGGTGAGGAATTAGGTCTGCGTGAAACAATAAAACCAGGGTTAAACATCTAAACACTACTTACTGTTTACACTGACAACCTGCTCTGAGCACCAGGTAGACATTATCACTGTCTGAGGAAAAACATTCCAAATCTCCAAAGTAATAACTCGCAACGTAAGACGATATACAGCCTTTGGTATTTTTCACACAGTGGAGAGTCGTGTGTCACAAGCTGTTGGGTAACAAGACACTGAATACATCATAAAGCTGTTAAACTGCCCATCATCCAATGCTAAACCAATTTAAAAATCGTAAAATTTCAAATATGTTCACAAACACCATATCAAATCAAATCAAATCCAATTTAGTTGTATAGCGCTTTTCACAACTGATGTCATCACAAAGCAGCTTTACAGGAATTTGGTAATAAGAAAAGTTTAATAGAGCATAAATAAGCCTAAGAAGAAAACAACACAGAAGGAAATTATAGATAAACACAGAAATTTTTGACTTCTCCTATTTTATTGGGGAATATTTTGTTTTAAATCACATTTCATATTTTAATTCGATTTTTTGGTTAATTTAGTTTCCTAATTTAGAAATTATTGGTAAAGTTCTAGTTTCTCATATTTTTTTCTTGGGAAATATCTGACTTTTCCTAAATTTTTTATATTTTTATGCCATTTCTTCTTCTTGGTGAATTTCAGTTTTTTTTTTATTTCAGAATTATTGGTGAATATATATTTTCTCCTATTTTTTGGGAAATATTTGATTTTACATCAAATTTCATATTTTTAATTATTTTTTTTGTGAATTTTAGTTTACTACTTTAGGAATTATTGGCAAACTTCTAATTTCTCATATACTATTTCCTGGGAAATGAAAAAAAAAGATTTATAAAACAACAGGGAACAGCTGCATTAACACAGGTATATAAAAAGAGCTCGAGGCTCATGTAGGATGCTTTTGTGAGGAATTAGTTTGAAACAATAAAAAACAAATATGAAAACTAACATCACAGTAGATGTTGTTCTACACGCGGAACACCTGTCAGAAGAATAGGCTACGTGGAAATGTATTTAATGAATAAATAACACCTCAGTTGTTGTGAGTGTCCTGTACTTGGCAGATGGTTTATGTGGTTAGTCTGGAACTAGGCTGAGTGTCTGCAGTAGATTAGTCATGTTTTTATTTCTCTGCAAAATATAATGTGAACAAATTAGTGACTGTCCACATCCAGGTAATGGATATGAGGTATTTCCAAGAAGTTTCCCAACCACAGTAGAAGATACACGGACCCAGAATCTCATGTGTAAGACTATCATATAATCCAGATTTAATAATGCTTCTGGAATACTAATTTGTTTATTTAAAGGTCCCAATGTTCCAGAAGATTACAATGTAAAATTCAAACATTACACATTTCAACATTACACTCTAAAACTAATCCAGATGTTCTCTATGTACTATGGTTAGTTACTTTTATCTTGGTACAGTAAACCTTAATTATTAGGGCTGTGTATTGACAAGAACCTGCCGATACAATACGTTTTGTGATACAGCGGTCACGATTTAATATATCTTGATATATTGCGATACTGCAAGCAAAATGATATATTGTGATTTTTCAAACCCTACTATTCAAACACACCACTATATGAACAGGTTTATCAAAGTTTACAATAGCATTGCGTCCTTGTGCTGCTTGTTAATGTTGGAGTGGAGGTGAAAATGGATTACAACACTGCCATCTAGTGGTCAGAGGTTTAAACACAACACACAATGATTTACTGTCTACCAGAACCTGTGTATCGATACTGGGTTTTTGAGAATCGATACAGTGTCATTAAACATGACATCCCGATATTTACACCCCTAGTGCTTATGATGTCAGTGCTTATTGTTGCAAGTTTATGTTGTCTAAATCTAAATTTACTGTGGCTAAAAACACATTTTGTTTTTATTATAAGCACAATTTCTTTTTAAAAATGATTTTTTTTGGTTAATGACTAAAAGTTGAATCTGATATTTCACATTTTAAATGTATTTGCAAATTTCAGATTCTTATTACCTGGCAAATTTTTCACATTTCAAATTTCAGATCAGGTCTAAGCTTTGAGCTTCCCAGGAATCCTGTAGGAGGTTTGTTTAACAGACAAATAATGTTAAACCTACAAGTAACAATGTAGAGCTTGAGGCAGACCAGAGACCAGAGTCCTGGTATTAGAAAGCATCCTGCAATCATGTTCATGGTTCAGAATTGGGGTCAAACTACACGTGGTCATGGTGAACATAGGCGCATCCTAAATCGCAGTCCAGTCAATAGAGCCCGATCAACAGCAGAATGACTAGAGTAAGACAAAATACAGTTATTAGGCTAGAAAATGATGCTTCACAAAGCCTGAGAGATTTGCTGTTGTACAACCGAACGTAGGGCTATTTATATACACACACACACACACACAGGTGAACACAATCTCCCTCCATTCGCCAGAGCCCATATACAAAAGAAACAATCCTCTGGAGCATGTCGAGCAGTGATATATGTAGGAATTGAGATGTTATAGACTCTTAAGAAAACTAGATGTACCTACATTAACAAAAGGAGATGAAAATTAATCAGATTTCTTTTTCTGTCTCGTCATGTGATGTTCTAAAAGATGCCGCTGAATAGGAATCTGGGCAAGTGGATCAAGTTGTAAGCTCTTTTTTTCCCTGAGCAATGTCTTATGTATCCTAGCAATGGACGTACAAGATGAGAGCAGGTTCTATGTAAAGGTCTCGCGCTCTCATCCATTCACAGTTTGAATTACTTCACTCTCAATCACGAAGGTCAATTCATCTGAAAATCCATTTTACCTCCAGCTATTGTAAAACCTCGCTGCCATTACGAGACGGCCGTGCGGGTTTAAGCAAACCTATAGCACATTCACAACCGCTCAGCACTCCAAGTTAACCCTCGCAGCTCTACTCGCCATCAGTTCTTTCTTTCAAGATTTGTTACATTGTGACTTAAATGGAACATTATACAAACGATTTAAGCACAGATTTTTTTTTATTGTTCAGGTGTATCGTATTAATTAGTACAAGCTCCTGAGTAATACACACTGGAAAAGACCTATATATTGATTTCATGTTGTAACAAGTTTTTTTATGTTAAATAAAACTGGTTCTATTTCTTATTACAACATAAAGATTTGTTTTTTTCACTTTGTACCAACAAAGCACTTCTTTCAGTGTAGAATAAATCTATATCCTAAAAAAGGCCTGATTTATTTTACTTTCTTTTACTCATTTTATAGCTTTAATATATCAGTAAAACATTTTATTATTAAATATTAATCAGTATTAATAGAGTAAGTAGAGCTTTTCCATACATCAGTGTGTTTATTTAACTCTTTCCAAGCTTCTCCTAAACAACCCAGTATTATTTACAGTTCTCATCTAATACCTGCTTTGACTGCTCAGTACTTCATTAAGATAAATCAAGATTTACTGCTGAAGGAACTGAACACATTCATACAATGTTTGGGGCGTCCAGGAGAAATCTGGAACCTAACTTTGTTCTTCAAACTGGATCAAGATCTGATCTACTTCTCTCACAATAACATATTCATCTTACTTTGTATTGTATGTCTGATTATTTACATCTGTTCTAATCAGATCTGCTGTTCTTACTGGTAAATATACACATATTGATCAGATAAACACTTTTAAATGATCTTAGGGGTCTAAGACTTTTATACAGTAGCACATATCTCACTGTTTATTCCATAAATATCAATATATATTAATTATTTTCTGTTAAACTTGCCATATATCGACCAGCCTGTTGTGCCAGCCATTCAGGGCACTGGGCAGCAGTTGTTCAATAAAAGGCACTCGTTTAAAAGCTCTATGTGGTCTTTCTACTCTACACTAAGGCTACATTGGTGTCAGAAGTGGGATCACCAGTAAACTAGCCAAAGAGGATCGAGCTGGAAAGAGAATTGAGAGTGAGAAACAATGCTGTTACTTTGTATTGTATGTATGAATATTTATTTCTGTTTCAATCATATCTGGTGTTCTTATTGGTGAACAAACATTTATTGATCAGATAAAGGCTTTTACACAGTACTGTACAACCACAGCATGATTATGTTAGTAACTCTAACATCTAAGGGTCTGTCTCAAACCCTAGTGAGTGTGTAAGTAGGCTGTCTAGGTAGTGAGTGTGTAAGTAGGCTGTCTAGGTAGTGAGTGTGTAAGTAGGCCGTCTAGGTAGTGAGTGTATAAGTATCAGTGTTCTCTCCTCATCTCTCCTCATAAAACAGATTACTGAGACGCTCTAGTTAGAGAGAGACTGCGTCACGGCTTGTTCCCCCCACTGCAGCACGACACCGGTGGTTTAGCTAGTGGCCAAGATACCAGGCAACATCTAACAATAAACAATAGCCCGAGGCTTAAAAGTTAATTTCTTTAAATGTATAAATGCTAATGTCTGGAGTATAAAGGTGTAAATGGTGAAGGACTCGTTACAGAGTTGATAATAAAATACTGTTTTGTGTGATTATATGACCAGAAACACATTAAAGCTCCAGAGAATCAAACTCACATTTTAAAACCACTTCACTGCTCCTAGATTAGCCTGCACTGCATCATGGGATTGTCTTAGTGGCTGAGGAAGCGTTCGATGCTTCTTAAAATCAGGTCTAAATAAGATTCCTCAGTAGACAGCATGTTTAAGGTATGTAAGAATTGGGACAGTCTACATGTCAGGAGCGCATACTATGATGTAAAATGTGGCCTATGTAGGAGCTCAGTAGGATTTGAGACAGACCCCTTGTCTCTTCAGAAGGTCTGAGGAGCTCCTGCTCTTACATTAGTTACTGGCAGGTGAGCCTCTGGATTAATATTAATGCACAATACGTCTGCAATTAAAGGGGCTAAAGCGATTATGCTCATGTTTTTCAGAGTTCAGGCCGAGCCCCGCGTTTCACAGACACACATAACCGGAGGGGAAGAGGTGAGTTAGAGGGTCCAGGTTATTTAAAGCGAGGCCCAGCTTCCCTCCCGTCCCAGGTTAGGCTCGTCTGGATCGGCTGCGGCGGCTCTCTGACCCGCCGCCCCTGCCCAAGCCACGGGTCACTCTCAGCACGGAGCCTGGGCAGCAGATGTGGCTCCACTGCAGGCCAGCTGCACTCGCCGTTAAAGACCCAGCGCCCCCCACCTCCCTCTCCATCTGCCACCTCCACCACGCCACGCGCCGCCAAACAGAGCTACACACTCAACACGGCCTGCGCGGCGGCCTTCTGCATTCATCACAGCACTGAAAACTCGCATGAGTCATGTGTACCGAGGACCCACCTGCCCAGGTAAGGCATACGGCGGCTCGCGGACGGGCTATATGAAAAATTATATAGACGTAAAAGAGTTTAAAGCCATTAGATATTAAATCTATTTGACTGGCATATTAGTTTAATAGCTTTGACCCACTTTTAATTAAGTGTGTGTAATAACTGTGTAGTTACTCATGAACAGGAGTATAACAACTAGTGATTTAGCCACTGTTAGATCTGCCAGCAGGGAGGAGCATCCCCAGTAGATCAAAGTGGAAATGCATTCATTTATGGTCTCTTGTGTTCTAGATAGTAACCAATACCCCAGTACATAGCTAGATCACCATTTTTTGCCATCATAATACAATGTTCCAAAAGAGTTTCAATAAAATACTATAAAATACCTTACAGGTTCTAGATATTAACTGTGGTATAAACTTTATAGTCAATCAATCAATCAATCAATCTTTATTTTCTCTCAGGAGTACATTGAGGGAGACCCTCATTTACAATGTCGCCGAGTATTACAATTGTTAAACAAATAGGGATCATTTTAATTTTAATTTTAATGAGTATCTAAAATGTAAAAGAAACAAAAAGAACAGATACAATGAGAAATTGTAAAAGAAAAACAAAAAAAACTAAATTAGAAACTAAAACCAAGAATAAGACAAAAGTAAAAAATAAGTCAATAGAAATAGATATAAATATAGTAGTAAAACTTAACATAGTAAAAGAAATTATTATAAAAAAAATAATAAAAGTAATAATAATAATAATAATAAATAAATTGAGTAATAAAAAAGATATAAAATGACAAAAGTAAATTAAAAGAAAAACAGAATATCAAAATCATAAAATTGTTAAGTAAAGTAGTACTAGATAATTATTTTGGATACCACGTTTGGGTTTCTGGATTACTTTCCTGCTGATTGATATATACATATATATATACATACATATGTGACATTACAGGGAAATATAGTATATATGATATTGTACTGTATAATTTATATGTTTAAAACCTTTATATTAAGTCTGTAATAACTGTGTAGGTACACATGACCAGCAGCGTAACTACTAGTGATGTATCCACTGTTACAGACGGAGTACAGCAGTAAAGTGTATGTAGTTACATGTGTATCTTGACATCTTATTGTGTTCTTTTGTGTTATAACACACTTATAATGCTGAAAAATACTAATCACAAATACAGTTACACTCATGTTATTACCAATGTGTTATTACATGAGAGAGAATATACTGACAACTACTAAGATACTCTTAGGTAATTTGATATTCATGTGTAATTATATAAGCTGTGCTGCTGTAATCCATCTATAACAGTGGCTACATTACTAGTAGTTACATTGTTGTTAATGTGTAATTACACAGTTATTACATAAACAATATAAGGTGCACTTTTCTGTACTTAGAAAAGAACATCTATCTATCTATCTATCTATCTATCTATTTTTAGGAGGCTCACTTTCAGTTCCGCAAACAGACATATCTTCAAAGCTCAGTCTCACCACCCAAATAACCCCAAACACACTCACCCATGTTCAGGTTCTGGACTCCTGGGCGGTTAGTCCATTGTTCTGACAGGTTCTAGATATGAACTGTGGTATAGACTAAACTGTATTTTATTGGAACTTGAAGTCGCGCCACCCCAAATCATTATAGTAATGTTCTCGCTTTACCTAGTACACCTTCTTTGAGGAGGAGCATCCACAGTAGATCAAAGTGGAAATGTTTTCATTTATGAACTCTTGTGTTCTAGATAGTAACTAGATAGTGGGTTTCAAAGCAAAGTAATAGCCATCATTTTAGTCTCCATAGTTCCAAAATAGTTTAAATAAATAACTGTGAAACGTCTGATAGGTTCTAGATATAAAGTGAGGTATAAATTTACTATACTGGTAGGTAAAAAGGACTAGGTAATTATTTTGGGTACCATTTTTGGGTTCCCGGTTAACTTTCCTGCTGAAACGTGACATTACAGGAAAATGTAATGTATATCTGCACTGAAAAACATATTACTCCAAATAGCCGAGATATTTTAGATATCTAGAACCTTTCCAGGCATCTCAGTGCACTACAGTTAGACTTAGTCGAGAAACTTAGAACATATATATATATATATTAGTTAATTTGTGTTGGAAGTTACAGTCGTGCCACCCAAAATCATTACAGTTCTCACTTTCCATTATGGACTTTTGTGTTTTAGATAGTACACAATAGATTTCAAAGCAGTAACCCCCCAAAGTATTAGCCATCATTTTAACTACCGCAATAACGAGTTTCAAAACAGTTTCAGTAAGTTACTGTGAAGTATCTAACGGGTTCTAGATATCAACTGTGATATAGAATGTATTGAAACTCAACGTCATGCCACCCAGAATCATTATAGCAATGTTCTAGCTTTACCTAGTACCTTTGGTAACACCTTTTCTGCAGAGGATCTTCCACAGTAGATCAAAGTGGAAATGCTTTCATTTATGGTCTCATATGTTCTAGATAGTACACAGTGGGTTTCAAAGCAATACACAAAAGTAGTACGTGATCATTTTAACCAGCATAATAATGAATTCCAAAACAGTTTTAATACATTGCTGTGAAATGTCAGGTTCTAGATACGAACTGTGATATAGAGTGTTTTGAAACTCACTGTCTTGCCACCCAAAAAATCATTATAACAATGTTCTAGCTTTACCTAGTACATTTGGTAACACCTTATTTGAGGAGGAGCTTCCACAGTAGATCAAAGTGGAAACGCTTTCATTTATGGACTTTTGTGTTCTAGATAGTACACAGTGTGTTTTAAAGCAGTTCCCCTAAAAGTAGTAGCAATCATTATAGCCACCATAATAACAAGCTCCAAAAACTGATTCAATAAATTATTGTGAGATATCTGATGGGTTCTTGATATCAACTGTGGTATAGACTGTATTGAAACTCACCGTCATGCCACCCAGAATCATTATAGCCATGTTATAGCTTTCATTTATGGTCTCTTGTGTTCTAGATAGTGAACAGTGGGTTCCAAAGCAGTACCCCCCAAAATAGTAAAAATAGTAAAATAATCATTTTAGCCCCCATAATAATGGGTTCCAAAACAGTTTTAATACATTGCTGTGAAATGCCAGGTTCTAGATACGAACTGTTGTATAGACTGTATTGAAACTCACTATGATGCCACCGAGAATCATTATCTAGCACCAGCAAATGAATCTGTGGAAACTACGGAAGCTAATTAAGCGAAGTCCGTGGTCTGTTTGGTCGCACAGCTGCTTCTTATTGTAGACGAGCGCTCAATTAGGAACCGTTCTGGTGTTTGTGTTTTTGGAGAACAGCGTGAGGTAAAAAATAAATAAATAAATAAATAAATAAAAAATTCCCCTGAAGCTCTTCCGCGCATTTCCATAACTCCGTCTGCGGGGGGACGGGGCCCGCGCTCCATTGTCAGAATCCCCTCCTGACGAGACCTTATTTATTTTTTACCTGCCAGGAGAGCCGGCGTAATCAGAAGCGTTATTAGAAGCAGGGACCCCTCGCCCGCTCGCCCGCTCGCCCGCTACCTGCGCTCCTGATAACTCTCCCTATGCAAATGAAGGCCGGCTAATCTATTAACGTCACTTCCAGTTTATTTCAGCGCTCCAATTTAGCCCACCCTGACACATCCGCGCCCGCCGTCTCCGTACACGGGTTCATTTCGCCGGGAGAGAGCTGCTCGCTCCTGCTCTCGCTCTCACTCTCTCTCTCTCTCTCTGAGAGGAGGGCGGAGGAGCCGTGTGCCATCTGTCTCTCCACTCGTTTATTACCAGACTCCGTAATGAAGCCGCGGTGAAGCAGGCTCCCGAGGCCCTCGCTCTCGGATCGTTCTCCCCCCGGCTCGACTTTCACGCCACCAAAATATATAAATATATAAAAATATACCCTCCGCAACTTTCCCGCTTTACTCTTCCGTGTAGCAATTATTGTCATTCACACCTTTTCCCGGTAAAGGAGGCGGGCCGGACGCTTCAATGTTAATTACCCCAACAAGTCGTCGCGAGGAGGCGTGGGTAATTTGGGCAGCGGCGCCGCCGTCCTCCCGTCGGTGCCAGAAGGCAGGGAGCTTTATAATTCCAGCATATGGTCGGAAGACCTGATGGGGGAATTTGCTTGCTTGTCTTGGCCTTGGAGTCAAAGACCCCATTAGTGAGAAAACAGGCTCGCTAATCCAATGAGATTTGTCCAATCCATGCAAATGACTCATAATTCCCATTGTGCGCGGACCCTGTGTTGGTAAGTAACAGACTGGAGTTTAATTGAAGTGAAATTGAAATGTGAGATAATCTCATGAATATACATACGGCATCTCGAGGAAAGCGAGAAAAACTCTGAGGCTCTTTAATCCCATAAAGTTTAAGCGGTGGCGAGGATTTGTCGAGCCTCATATGATTATTAATTTGCCGGACTCGTTGATGGAGTTGGCGATCTAAGAGGTTTAGGGTTATTTTGTTGGCTGATGACAGCGCCGCGCAACGCGCCCCCTAAAAATAGAGCCACGCTGACCCAGTAAGCCCCCACAAGCTTTCACCAGCGGGCCGCCGCAACCGGCTCACTTTCAGGAAAAAGTGTGCTCCACGTGAGAACCGGAGCACTCGTCTCCGGTCCCGGCGCTGTTCTCTCGTGTTCTCTTTTGTTACGAGCGCAACAAAAGCATCTGAAAGCGAAGATAGCGATCAGCGCCGGTCTCCCGGTTACCCCATTGTTCTCCGCCAGTCGAGCCGAATACACCTAAACTAACAAAGAGCAGACACAACGTTCTAGCTTCACCTAACAACGCTGGTAACACCGTCCTCATGCTGCCTTAGATCTGCTGCGCCGAGGAACAGTCACAGTAGATCAAAGTGAACATGCTTTCTTTTATGGTCTCTTGGGTACTAGATAGGAACCAGTGGGTTTCAAAGCAGTAACTACCCCCCAAATTAGTACACGATCATTTTAGCCATCATAATAATTAGTTCCCAAACAGATTAGTCACTATGCAATGTTGGTCAGGTTCTAGATATTAACCGCAGTACAAACTCAAAAGGTACTAGGTAAATCTTTTGGGGAACATGACGAGTTCTAAAACAGCTTATATAAGTTATTATGAAATGCTGGTGGTACAATTAACTATGGTACAAACTCAAAAGTAGTAGATAAATATTTTGGGAAATATGATGAGTTCCAAAACAGAGCAAATAAGTTACTATGAAATGCCAGACAGGTTCTAGATATTAACTGTGGTACAAACTCAAAGGTATTAGGTAACTCTTTTGGGGAACATTATGATGAGTTCTAAAACAGCTTAAATAAGTTATTATGAAATGCTGGTCAGGTTCCAGATATTAACTGTGGTACAAACTCAAAAGTAGTAGATAAATATTTTGGGGAACATGACAAGTTCCAAAACAGAGTAAATAAGTTACCATGAAATGCCAGACTGGTACTAGATATTAACTGTGGTATAAACTCAAAAGTAGTAGATAACTAGTTTGGGTATCATGGTGGTGAGTTCCAAATCAGACTAAACAAGTCACTATGAAATGTTGGACAGGTTCTAGATATTAACTGTGGTATTAGGTAACTCTTTTGGGGAACATGATGATGAGTTCTAAAACCGATTAAATAAGTTACTATGAAGCGTTGGTCAAACTCTAACTCTGATACAGATTCAAAAGTGCTAGACCATTATTTTGGGTGACAATTATGAGTTACAAGACAGTTTAAATAAATTTCTATGAAATGTTGGACAGGTTCTAGATATTAACTGTGCTACAAACGTAAAAGTATTAGATAATTTCATTGGGAAATATGATATGAGTTCCCAAACAGATTAAATAAGTTACTATGAAATCTTGGACACATTCTTGATATTAGCTGTGGTTATTTTGGGTAACATGGTGGTGAGTTCCAAAACAGATTAAATAAATTACTGTGAAATGTTAGACAGGTTCTAGATAATAAGTGTGGTACAGACTCAGAGGCAGTAGATAATTTTTTTGTGTAACATGATGAGTTTCAAAACAGATTAAATAAGTTACTATGAAATGTCAGACAGGGTCTAGATAAAATGTCTGATATGTTCTAGAGATTAACTGTAGTCCAACTAGATGTACTAGATAATTATTTTGGGTAAGTTTGAGGACTGTAGACGGAAACTCTGCTTTATATTTGTAACTCGTTACTCAGAAGCTGAACGAGTGTAAAGGAAATGTTCTTTGAACTGATTTGAATGTGTTTAAGCTCGTCTTCTAGTTTGGTATGAACTTATTTGAACTTATTTCATAGAAAAGAAAACAATCTCTGCAATAATTAAAAATTCTCTATAGTAATTTACTGATCTGAAAACAAGCCGATAATCAGACGTGCAGACGGCTGGAGCTGTTAATACAGAAGATAAATCAAACCTAATGTATTTATTGTGTAACTATATTTAATAATTACGTAGATTTTATATTTAATATAACTCTAGACGTAGAACTGCTGAGAAACACTCTGCATTCATGCCTCGGCTCTATCTCTGCACGCAGTGCGCCATGAAGTCAACCCATGTGGGCATATTAGTCATACTAACTGCGGAACTGGTGGCATCTTGGGCTCTGCCTCTTCACTTACAGCTCATCATTGTGTCTGATTTATTTGTGGGTGGCATGAAGCAGATGGCAGGGGCCAAAAACAGAGCGTCACCGAAAGAGAAGGTTGTGGGAACCCTTATTTCCATCTTTCTTGTTTTTAATTAAGAGTTTGGTTAGTACAGGGTGAATCACAAGTCTTAGGACAACCTTTTATTTCAGAGAGGAAATGGAAAATCCGTATCTGAATACTGCAGCAGGTAACGGGTGAGCGGGGCTATCTTTTAGGCTATATCCTAAACATGGTCACCATCTTGAAAGCCACCATGGTGGTGTAGCAGATCAAAGAAGATCAGAATTGTATCAGAAATTGATTGATGTAATCAGATTTGTAAAATCTCTTGTGGTTCAAACATTATCAACACAGAAAGTTACAACAACAACCACATTGAACACCATGTTCAGTGATCTGTCCCTGGAGCTGCACCTTCAGATGTTGTTCAATGTGGTTGTTGTTACTCAGAGACAGTTCTAGTATTATTTGATCTGCTACAGGACCACCTTACCATTGGAACAACTTGCCCTGGATCCAATATGGCGACTTTTATGCAAATCCATGTTCTCGACATAGTCTAAAAGATGTTGGACAGGTTCTAGATATTAACTGTTGTCCCAAAACAAATTAAATAAGTCACTGTGCAAAGTTCTAGAAATTAACAAACTAGATAATTCTTATGGGAAATATGATGAGTTCCAAATCAAACTAAATAAGTTACTATGGAATGTATGACAGGTTCTAGATATTAACTGTTGTACTAATTCAAAACTATCAGATAATTATTTTGGGTCATATGATTATGAGTTACGAGACTGTGTAAATTACTGTGACAGGTTCTAGATAGTAACTGTGCTACAAACTAAAATATACTAGATTACAGATGTTGTTCAATGTAGTTGTCATCACTCAGAGACAGTTCTAGTCTTCTTTGATCTGCTACATGAAAAACTTGCCCTTGATCCAATATGGCGGCTTTTAAGATACAAATCCAAGATACCCTCCTCACCCGTTACTTGCTGGGGTATTCGGGTACATCACTTTTCTAGATATTAACTGTGGTACAAACTCAAAAAATACAAAGTAACTCTTTTGGGGAACATGATGAGTTCTAAAACAGCTTAAATAAGTTACAAAGAAATGTTGGTCAGGTTCTAGAAAATAACTGTGGTACAAACTTAAAAGTAGTAGATAATTAGTTTGGGGAAATATGATGAGTTCCAAAACAGATTAAATAAGTCACTACGCAATGTGGGACAGGTTCTAGATATTAATTGTGGTACAAACTCAAAAGATACTAAGTAACTCTTTTGGGGGACATGATGAGTTCTAAAACAGCTTAAATAAGTTACTATGAAATGTTGGTCAGGTTCTAGAAAATAACTGTGGTACAAACTCAAAAGATACTAAGTAACTCTTTTGAGGGACATGGTGGTGAGTTCTAAAACAGCTTAAATAAGTTACTATGAAATGTTGGTCAGGTTCTAGATATTAACTGTGGCACAAACTCAAAAGATACTAAGTAACTCTTTTGGGGGACATGATGAGTTCTAAAACAGCTTAAATAAGTTACTAGGAAATGTTGGTCAGGTTCTAGAAAATAACTGTGGTACAAACTCAAAAGTAGTAGATAATTAGTTTGGGGAAATATGATGAGTTCCAAACCAGATTAAATAAGTCACTGTGCAATATTAGACAGGTTCTAGATATTAACTTTTTAAATAAATTACTTTGACAGATTCTAGATATTAATTACAGTAATTTCGGGCAATATGATGATGATTTCCAAAATGTTGTAAACACAGAGCATAACTAAAATGTCTGAAATGACCACCTTCCCACTGGAAACACTTGCCCTGGATCCAATATGGCGGCTTTCAAGATGCAAAGCCAAGATACCCCCCTCACCCGTTACTTGCTGGGGTATTCGGGTACATCACTTTTGCTTTCCTTTCTGAAATTAAAGAGTGTCCTGAGACTTTTGACTCACCCTGTATATAAACTAACATTGGCAGAGGTTATCTACATATACGGTCTCTACAGCAGCGAGGTCTAGAAAAGAAGAGTCGCTCTGGAATGAATCAGAACTGTTTTTGGTACATAAACCAACATATAATTATGAGGCGAAATAAAATCCAAGCCTCCTTAATTGCCCACGAGCTTCTGAATACAGAATTAAAACGTATTCTTTGCATGACCCACTTAAGGAGGCTTCACTTTGTCACTTTCAAAAGCCTGTCAGAGTGAGCGCGCCGTCTTCAAAGATTTCGAAACAGTTTAATACGTACGCTTAAAAAAAAAAAGTGCCATGCTATGCTAATAGGTCAAATTAACATAAATTGAGTTAGAGAATTTGTGTCAGCTCTCTCATTGTAATAAGACATTATAATTTATTACCATACCGCCTATTATTCGCCAACCACGTCTCGCTTCAAACGGCCTGTCAGGAAAGCTCGTGAGCTAGAAATGAATTAGTGCTCCCTGAATACTTCATTCAAACATGTTCTAATGACTTTGACCTACACACGGATTTCAGTCGCCGTGAATGACTCGTCATGTTTATGTTAGATAATAATAATAATAATAGATACTGACCAGTATAACGAAGGATCATGACCAGTCTGAGCTATAGAGGTATAAAGCCCACCAGTGCTGGGCTGCGGAGCAGTGGAACTGTGTTCTCTGGAGTGATGGAGCTCCAGCCAGTACCTATAGTATCCAGAACTGATCATCCAACATCACTACCTCACTAACAATCCATCAAATCCTCACAGCAATGTTCAACATCAGTACCTGACTTCACTAACACTCAAGGAAATTTATACAGCCATGTTTAATATCAGTACCTGACCTCACTAACACTCAATCAAATCCTCACAGCAATGTTCAACATCAGTACCTGACCTCACTAACACTCAATCAAATCCTCACAGCAATGTTCAACATCAGTACCTGACCTCACTAACACTCAATCAAATCCTCACAGCAATGTTCAACACCAGTACCTGACCTCACTAACACTAAACCGAATCCTCACAACAATGTTCAGAAAGAGCACTTGGCCTCACTAAAGTTCAATCAAATCCTCACAGCAATGTTCAACATCAGTACCTGACTTCACTAACACTCAATCAAATCCTCACAGCAATGTTCAACATCAGCACCTGACCTCACTAACACTCAATCAAATCCTCACAGCAATGTTCAATAAGGTACCTGACCTCACTAACACTCAATCAAATCCTCACAACAATGTTCAACATCAGTACCTGACCTCACTAACACTCAATCAAATCCTCACAACAATGTTCAACATCAGTACCTGACCTCACTAACACTCAATAGAATCCTCACAACAATGTTCAACATCAGTACCTGACCTCACTAACACTCAATCAAATCCTCACAACAATGTTCAACATCAGTACCTCTCCTCACTAACACTCAATCAAATCCTCACAGCAATGTTCAACACCAGTACCTGACCTCACTAACACTCAATCAAATCCTCACAGCAATTTTCCAACATCCGTACCTGACCTCACTAACACTCAATCAAATCCTCACAGCAATTTTCCAACATCAGTACCTGACCTCACTAACACTCAATCAAATCCTCACAGCAATGTTCAACATCAGTACCTGACCTCACTAACACTCAATCAAATCCTCACAGCAATGTTCAACATTGGTACCTGACCTCAGTAACACTTAATCAAATCCTCACAGCAATTTTCCAACATCAGTACCTGACCTCAATAACATTCAATCAAATCCTCACAGCAATTTTCCAACATCAGTACCTGACCTCAATAACATTCAATCAAATCCTCACAGCAATTTTCCAACATCAGTACCTGACCTCACTAACACTCAATCAAATCCTCACAGCAATTTTCCAACATCAGTACCTGACCTCACTAACACTCAATCAAATCCTCACAGCAATTTTCCAACATCAGTACCTGTGCTCCAAAATCACTCTCTGTATAATAAAATCTCTGTATATTAAGCTGTATTGAGAGTTAAGACTGGTTTCTTGTTAACTTACTGTATTATTTTTCTTAGGACTGCAACCGTATAGTATACTCAAGTATTTCCACTATACTCAGATACTAAAGCCCAAATTCCAGCTGATTTAAAACTGATATAAACAGCAGGAGTTGGAGCCTTAAGCCTCTCGTAGTTCTGCGTACGAGACAGACTGGGAGAAGGACCTGTTTGTTTGTATGTTTGTTGTTTTCTTTTTGCTGCCAAAGAGCTTTTGATTCTCTCCATGAACGTCTCCCAAGACATAAATAGTTTATAAGACCAAAACAAGTCAAGTCCAAGCCAACGAGAGAACACTGGGTAATGTTTAATTAATCAGCAGTGACAAAAGGAAATCGCGATCACAAAAGAAGCCGCCTTCCATCTTCTGATGCCTCTGTTTTCCCCGCAGGAGAAACTCCTGCCCTCAGCCACGGAGAGCTTCGCCGCGCCGCTTCTTATCTCTCTCGCTTCACTGTCAAACCCGCACGACGGCGCTGAGCGTTTCACTTTGGGCCGCGTTACTCGGAGAGGGAGCGGAAAAGACGAACCCTCTTTCTGCTGCTGTGGCTTCGCAGGCGTGATGGATTACAGCCGCGCGGTGGAAGTAAAGGTTGTGTCCAAACAGACAAAGAAAGCAAAGCTACTCTGCTGTCGTCGTTCACGCTCGCCCGGCACAGCTCACTTTCACCTCCGCCACGACATCCACACCGATAATCAGCCGCGCTGCCGCCAAAGCTGTTTCCTTTGTGAGCGGATGGACGTGGATGCACGAGGGCGGCCCCAACGTAACGACTTTGTTACCATGAAACACTTATTCACTATTCACGCTCACTGTGAAGCTCGAGCGTGTTCCAGTATGACCCTGTAGCCACAAGGTCAAACGTTATCCCCAGACTAACACACCCTCCATGATACAACACAGCTGCATATTTAACACAACCGTGCAATGAGACACACTAGTGAATACACACACTAGTGAACACACACAGTAGTGGTGGGCAGCCCTATCCAGTTAGGAGTTAGGTGTCTGGCTCAAGGGTACTTCAGTTGAGCCAGTTGATCAAACCAGTGCTTCTGGGCTTCTCCAAGAATGTGATATCAATGCGACGATGCAATACAATATAAAATAATATGCAGCATTATGATAAGCAGCGGTGTGCAGTTATGATATGCAAAAAAATTATAATGTGCAGCTAAACTATATGAACCATTATGATATGCAGCGATACGATAAGTAGTGTTAGTGCAGCGTTAGAGTATCCAGTATTATGATATGAAGCGTTGCAATATGCAGTGTTATAATATGCAGCAGCACAATAAGCAGTGGTATGCAGTTATGAAATGCAAAGAAGTTACGATGTGCAGAAATATGAGCAATATAATAAAACAATATGAAGCATTGCGATAGGCAGCGATACGATATGCGGCGATACGACATGCAGTACTACGATATACAGTGCTATGATATGCAGAGATGTGACATGCAGCACTACGATATGCAGCGCTACGATATGCAGCGCTACGATATGCAGCACTACGATATGCAGCACTACGATATGCAGTGCTACGATATGTAGTGCTACGATATGTAGTGCTACGATATGCAGTGCTACGATATGCAGCGCTACAATATGCAGCACTATGATATGCAGCGCTACGATATGCAGCGCTACGATATGCAGCGCTACGATATGTAGTGCTATGATATGCAGAGATGTGACATGCAGAGATGTGACATGCAGCGCTACGATATGCAGCGCTACGATATGCAGTGCTACGATATGCAGTGCTACGATATGCAGTGCTACGATATGCAGCGCTACGATATGCAGTGCTACGATATGTAATGCTATGATATGCAGAGATGTGACATGCAGCGCTACGATATGCAGCGCTACGATATGCAGTGCTACGATATGCAGTGCTACGATATGCAGCGCTACAATATGTAGGGTTAGGGTTACGATATGTAGCGCTACGATATGCAGCGCTACAATATGCAGCGCTACGATATGTAGGGTTAGGATTACGATATGCAGCGCTACAATATGCAGCGCTACGATATGTAGGGTTAGGGTTACGATATGCAGCGCTACGATATGCAGCGCTACAATATGCAGCGCTACGATATGTAGGGTTAGGATTACGATATGCAGCGCTACAATATGCAAAGTCACGATACGCAGCGTTGCAATTTGCAATGTTGCAAAATGCAATGCTGTGATATGCAACAATACGATATGCAGTGCTATGATATGCAGCAATACGATATGCAGTGATACGATATGCAGTGATACGATATGCAGTGATACGATATGCAGTGATACGATATGCAGTGATATGCAAAGTCACGATACGCAGCGTTGCAATTTGCAATGTTGCAAAATGCAGTGTTATGATATGCAACAATACGATATGCAGTGATACGATATGCATCAAGTCTATATGCCGCAACAAAAATATGCAGTTATGCCAAATTACGATATGCAAATTTACAATGTGCAGCTACAGAATACACCATAATGCGATATGTCGCAAAACCATACTCTGTGATGCAACACAACATCAACACAATACGACACAATGCGATATGCCAAAAACTACGTGCAGTAATGTGATTCACCAGAATACGTGTCACAACATTATGCGCCACAGTACGACTGTATGCAGTAATATGATTTGATGCAATACAGAAAATGAAACAGCAGCAATACAACATACCACAATATGACACACTACAAAACTATACACTGAGACAATATAATATATAATAATATACACAGCAATACAATGTGCTGCAAAGCCCTACCCAGCAAGACAGCCTGTTTAACATACAGCATGATATGATATACAGCAATATGTTATACTATAACACATTATTCTGCAACACGTCAAGCAGAAATGTGTACACCGCAATATAATATAATATAATATAATATGAAACAATACACTGTAATATAATATGCTATGAGTCAGCATATCATAATACATAATATAATATAATGCAACATTTAGTGTTGATACTATACACTCCTACATAAATCTGCTGCAATACATTAAGACACGCTGCAATATAATTTGATGCAATACAATGAAATATAATATGCTATTATTCAAGGTGAGGCAGTAAGATGGGCTGTGATACAATTAGATATAGATATATATATTTATTTATGGTCTGTTTAAAACAAGCCACCAGGCCAAACGTATGCATGACCAGGTTTACTCGAGAGTGAATGAATGAATATATCAAGTTGTTAGAAATGAGCATTGCTTTGTTTTATTTTTGCTTGGTTGTATTTAGCGATCACACAGCCCGCCACCTTCCCGGCCATCATTAAACCCGAAACCCACCCTTATTGGAGCGTTCCGCTGAATTGACACGTCTTTAAAATCACCAGCTAACATGATTCATTGTAAATCACAGGGGCGGCAGACGAGGACCCGTTTCACACATTTACAGGTTTCATGTTGTCGCCGTTGCTGATTTGTGTCCTCTTGTGATTCCAATGAAGTCTCGAGATATTAAATTTGCTGGAAGTAACATGTAATCTCAGCCCACGTGAGAGTTATATAACGAGGTGAAGCTTAGCTTCTAGCAGGAAGAGCTTTTTCATCTGATACGATTCACACGAAGCCACAAAATACAGAGAAAACGTGTTTTAAAGAATTAAACCAGCTGCTTTAGTTACTGTGACTGGAATATGTAAATCAGTAGGCGGAGCTATGCTAATGAGAGGCCCAACAAGTGGAGCAAAATGAATAAGCTTCTTGGAATAACACATGACCTGCATGGACGTAAATAACAGCTCTACATACTATTTACATATACAGTCCACATGTGAACAGATAGGAGCTAACTGTTTTAGCACTACTGCTAACTGTTTTAGCACTACTGCTAACTGTTTTAGCATTACTGCTAACTGCTTAAGCTAACAGATAACTGATTTAGCCCAGCTGATAATTACTATAGCTACCAACGAGCTAAAGTAGACCTATGGCTGACTTCTACTGCTAACTCTGTTAGCCTTACTGCTAACTGTTTTAGCACTACTGCTAATTGCTTAAGCTAACAGCTAACTGATTTAGCCCAGTTGATAATTACTATAGCTACCAACAAGCTAATGTAGACCTATGGCTGACTTCTACTGCTAACTGTTCTAGCCCTATTGCTATATACTACAGCTATCGACTAACTGTTTTAGGCCTACTGCTAACTGCTACAGCTATAAGCGTTAGCCCTACTGCTAACTGCTAAAGCTAACAACAAACTGTTTAAGCCCAACTGCTAATTACTTCAGCTGATAAATAACTGTTTTAGACCTGCTGCTAACTGCTATAGCTATCAGCTTTAGCCCTACTGGTAACTGCTACAGCTAACAGCCAAAAGCTATCAGCTTTAGCCACACTGCTAACTGTTACAGCTAACAGCTTACTGTTTTAGCCATACTGCTAACTGCTACAGCTAACAGCTTATTGTTTAGCCCTATTGCTAACTGCTACAGCTACCAACTAGCTGTTTGAGCTCTACAGCTAACTGCTACAGCTAACAGCTTACTGTATTAGCTACATATTAGCCTTACAGCATACAATAGAAATTAGATTGTGTACACATTCCTAGAGAGCTTTAGTTCTAACATACATTAGAACTACTGTTAGAATGTAATCCAGCCATGTGGGTTGGTTCATCATCAGTCATGAAGCTAAATACAGGGGGTCCCTAGGAGGGACCCTCTAATTAACTTGTTGGACTTTCTTAATGTCCCAAAATCATTTCTTACTGGGGAGAAAATACATGTGTTTGAAGATTTTATGCCGTAATTGTTTAGCTGCTTCAGCCACAATCAGTAACTTCCTGGAGATGCTTTTCTGAAATTAGCAACTGTAACTATACTCTGAATTTCAGTGGGCAGAGTGAGATGTTACTCATTTCCCAAACTGGAGACTGAAGAAAAGATGATGAGTAAGATCTCAGTTGGAAGATCTACCAAACTAGAAAAGATCAGCACCAGAAGAAGAACCATTATACCAAACACTTTGTTGCCATCGAAACCAACATCAGCACCACTTTGGCGAGCGAGTGGGCGGCCAACACTGGATTAGTGAGTTAACTATAAAGCCCCCAAATAGAAGGGAGTATTTCGGAGATGGCTGTCAGTATGTACACTACCTCTCAAAAGTTTAGGATCACTTTAGAATTTCATTTCATGCAATTTTCATGCAATTCACAAACAATATTGTTCATTTCACAATGAATGTAAGTGTATCAGATGATTTATAAAGAATAAAAATGTTTGTATTAAAGTCTATTTTTGTATAGAGGCTTATTTAGCATATAGTTCTATTATCAGTAATTCTCAGTCCTCTGTCTAAATCTCCTGGTACGACCACCAATCCAAGTTAAGGATGTTATTGGACTAATTGGTTGTTAGGACACTCTTGTTCAATTGTGATCACAACTGAAAAACATTCTACTAATAAGTGAGTATAAAAGGGAACAACATTCTAGATTAGTTTAGTATCTGAAGATCAGCAGTTGATGGCTTGCTGACCGGCTCACAATTACCAGAAAGAAACAACTTTCTTTAGAGACCCGTCAGTCCATTGTTGTGTTAAGGAAGAAGATACTCCATTAAAACAAGAACATTTCACTGTGATCCCAAACTTCTGAGCGGTAGTGTAGATCTTGTTTATAATAGTCCACATTTGGTGTATCTGAGTTTGACATCCTCATCATTGGCTCGGCAGTGTGAAATTCAAAAAACCATTCCATAAGTTTCGGTATTCCAGGTCCTGGACATGACTGAGAGTTGTTTCCTATAGACACTTGGTTTCTCACAAGCTACATGAAGATGTACAGCCACTGTAGCGTAGGCCATTTCACTGGATCTCTGACCTGACAGTGAATACTTAGCCCATTGATAAGTGTTAGCTTACCCATGTATCAGGAAAGTCTTATACCTGATGCTGCTACGCTAACAGTCAACAGGTACAAGAAACACATCACCCCAGTTTAGACAACATCTCAGTTGACCAACACAAACAAAGTCTCTGGTACTACACTCTTGGAAAAAAAAGGATGGTTCTTCAAGAGTTCCTGGTTAACCATGAACACCCAAAGAACCAGCTGCTAGCTCAAAGAGCTCTACAGCAAAGTGGTTCTAAAGACTGATGTGCTGCATAGGGTTCTGTATAAAGGCTCTGCAATTATAACAAGCCTGAGAACCTTACACATTCTCTATTAATCTGAAGAAGAACTTGGAGAAGAACCCTTTAAGCATGCATATGGTCCTTTGGGTCTTCAGGATTGTATTTAGAAGCCCATAGAGCCCATGAAGAAGTGTGGGATCGAAATGTTAACTGGTTAATTCGGTCATTAGGGAACTGAAAGAGGTTCTTCTACGTAGCGGAACTATTTTCGGCGTCTGTATTTGTTACGTTTAGTTGTCTTCTGTGTTGCTACCCAGCAAGCTAGTGGCCTGGATATCTTTCCATAAGGGATTTTCAAAGGTGAACATGCACTATTTGTCATTTCCAGCATTTATGGCGGTGCTGGTGCTTCCAGAACACTTATTATAAAATATTAAACACGCTCAGTTATGGCTGTATGAGCTGCTGCATTACTGGAAGTTGAAGGCCGGGCTGATCTCTTTCGGTTTTACTCAAATTGCTCCCTGATGCTCAACTGCTGAAATTGAAATGGGCCTCGCCTTGACCAGGTAAGAGCAAGTGCTGGACTTGTGTTTCTCTGAAACTTCTGGAACCTGGACCTGTTTTTTTTCAGAGGCTGTGTTAGAACTTTACAGGGGAAGTTTGATTTCTGCACATGAGAAATTATGTTATTTGTATTTGAATGATTGAGTCGTAATTACTTATTGATTGTAATTAACAATAGACTCACTTAATCCTCTGATAGAAAATCCAAGTGCACTTATTTCAGTGAGTACAGTACAACCAAAGCAACTCAAAGCATTATGAAAATATGGGGATGGAGTTACCCAGAATTTCAAGACAAATTAATTTATTTGTTTATTAAAGTGCTTCATTGGAACAACCTATAAAATATTTAATGTGTTAAATTCACTCAACTCCAAAAAATGACTCTGACTGAAATAATTCATAATTCAAACCACTTTTTAAAAAAAAAGTTGAACAAAACTAGTTCAGATGTTGTTCTCCAACAAACACCCCAATTATGTATGTTGGGAAAATCCAACTTTGCATGCACTTGGAATGTATTCAGTGTCTATACTAAATTGCTATGTAGTGTACACTGTAACGAATTGCTGTAAATTTACTGTAGATATATTACAGTATCTTACTGTATTTTATAATAATTGTAAAATACAGTTAAATATTCACACGGCGTATGTATCCCAATAACAGAAAATAACTGTAATTTATCAGCAAAATACAATATTTTCTATTAACCTTTTAAAATATTTACCATCCTCCCTTTACAGTCCAGTCACTATCCATCAAACTCATACTGGAGATTACAGACTAATGTTTCTTTTTAATGATAACTCTTGTATATTAAACTGTTCAAATTGCTTCTACTCATTTAAGTGATACAATATATATCGTGGGCGGGGCCAGCCTATGTGGCTCAGCTGAGTTAAGCTGAGTTCTTCGATAAAGATAATAGTAATATGGAAACATTTATGAATGTGTTTAGTTATTATTTGTGTGCTAAAAGCAGAAAGGAATATTTGCATGCTCAAATTTGGACAAAACGACAATTTAAGAAGTATAAGAATTTTATATATTTTTTTAATTGACCTAAATATTTAAGTTTTGTGGTTAAATTGCAGACAATATTTTAAATAAATAAAAACTTATGTTATATAAACAGCTTTGCAAGTTCTGTTGGTTTTAACATAAGTAATATATATTTAATATATTCTCTATAGGATGAAATTTGGACTTTGACCAGCTAAAACAATCAGTAAAGCAACTGTACTTTGGGTTTGGCCCAATTCTCTTTGGCTGGGAGTGTAGACTGTATTGAATTTATGACACAAACACTACCATGTAGACAAGAAATTCTTTGTTGCTCTGATGAAACAAACCAATAACAGGCATTTCCAGATCAATAATCATTCTCCCAGAGAAATGAACACAGCCCAGTATGGAGCTTCTTTAATGCAGTGATAGGAAGCTCCCATTCCAATCACTGACCAACACTCTACATGGACGAGTAGATCTCAGAGTTGACTCACCTACTGGCGACATCTCTGGCACGGAGCCGCGGAAAGGCCCTCCGATGAACTGCGGGGGGTTATCGTTAATGTCCTGCACTTTGATGATGAACTGAGAGGGAGATTCCAGAGACTGGTTGGTATCCCTGTTGATGACGCGAGCCATTAACGTGTATTCAGCCTTTTCTTCTCGGTCCAGCCTCTTCATAGCGTGGATGTCGCCCGTAAATTCGTTGATGACGAAGATTGTTCCTGCGCCCTCGCCGGACAGCTCGTACCTGAGGTTCTTGTCGTTCATACTCAAATCTGTATGGAGCTAAACAGAAAGAGAAAAGCAGCCTGATTAGTACTGAACATTAAAATTTTAGCAACAAGCGCTCTATTGATACAACCCAAAAAATCAAAGAAAGCTCAATAAAAAAAAGAAAAAGAATTACTTGTAAACACATTACGTCAAAAAAAATAAAATCTAAATTTAATTGAAACATACAAAGTCATACTACAACCATAGCAGTGAAGATCTTTGACAACTGAAACAAGATAATATAGAGTATCTGAAATATTAATAGAAATATGGGAAAAAGAAGAAGAAAAATCTAAATAAAAGCAAATAATACCCAAAAAACTCTATATTACCGGCACCCGGCCTTCACTAAAGAACCCTGGAAGAATGTTTTGCTTGAGAGTGAAGGGCTCGTACAACGCGCAATCAATCGTGTCCACCTTGGACAAAAGCCTCGTCCGTCACGTGGAGGAATTAGGGCTCGCCGCCAAGTGGCCGTCCGTGGAGTCTCTCCAAAGCGCCAGTGTTTTACCGTGACAGCTGAATTGTCCAATCTCGCAGACAAAAGCGGTAAAGGGCAGACAAGGTCCTCGCTCGCAGGCAGTGTTTAGATTGTGTATCCCAGCCCGTCTGTCATTCACTCTTTAATCCATCAGTGATGGAGAGAGGAGGTGATAGCGGTTCTGTTTTTTTTTTTATCTTCTAACCTGCATTCAGCCGCCTCGGCTCCGTCAAACCTGTTACCAGCCGCAAATCGACCACAATCGCTTGTGCAGGACAGAAGAAAGACCCCCCACCCACCTTCCCCCACCCCCCATAAATACAAACACTTCCAGACAAGCAGAGAGATTGAGTCAAAGAAATAAAAGGACAAGAAGAAAAGAGCAGGACTCTTTAAACACGATACCGAACAAGAAATAGGCCGACCAACCGCTGGCGAGCGGGACGCACCTTACAGTTCCTCCACGTTTGTACTAGTACTGAGATATATATATATATATATATATATATATATATATATATATATATATATATATATATATATACTTAAATATGTTTTTGTACAGGTATGTTTATCATGTTGGATAGTGCTGGCGATTTATTTGTACTAGCAATGCTAGTTAGCTAACTTTAGCTAAATAGCAACAATTTCATAGTAACATAAACAACAGAGCGGTCAACGTTCCCGTTTCCATTAACTTCTATTATACACACACCAGCCATAACATTAACAGACATAACAGAAAGTTATAGTTAAAAGTTTGAGTTATTTATATGAAATAATAAGTTTCTGAGCAGAAAACACAGATTCTTGTTCTATTAAATTACTATTATTCAAAATTTTAATAGAAATGTATTCATATTTCATGATAAACTTTGTTATACATAAAAATAATACTAATACAAATAATACAAAGTAAATTATGATTTATACATGCAGTCTAAAAAGCGTTTACTGAGAGAAGCAACTAAACTAAAAACTTTGACTGGAAGAAATATTTATTTATTTAAATAAAACTAGTTAAATTGCTTTTTACCCCATTAAATATTGTGTTTTAAGTTCTACCACTGAAGCAGTTTTCACAGCGTAAGTTATTAATAAAAATATTAAATGTTTATAACTTGTTAATCTATATTAAAAATGCTTTACAACTATGCGCAGGTCAACATCCACTATAAATGCATTATAATTAATTACAGAGCTGAGCAAACGCTGATAACTTCAACTCGTTTTGCTTCTCAAACACACTGCTATGTCTTTTTTGTAAAAAAATTAACTAATTCCTAAAATTAAATGCAAAGTCATGTTTAATGTTTAGCAGAAATGTAACATGGGACCACATGCTAAAAAATCGGCAACTTAAATTTTGCAGTTCCACCTTAAATAGCTGATAGTGCTGATATCTGAATGTCATTACATCTACTTCAGAGACATTATACAAGCGCATGGCAGCTATTATAAGGTGGTTATAAG
>CM038728.1:34508798-34521298 GCA_021613375.1 Megaleporinus macrocephalus | reverse complement strand
TTCAATCTGATCTTCAGATACTAAACTAACCTAGAATGTTGTTTTCCCTTTTATACTCACTTATTAGTAGAATGTTTTTCAGCTGTGATCACAATTGAATAGGAGTGTCCTAACAACCAATTAGTCCAATAACATCCTTAACTTGGATTGGTGGTCGTACCAGGAGATTTAGACAGAGGACTGAGAATTACTGATAATAGACTATATGTAAAATAAGCCTCTATACAAAAATAGACTTTAATACAAACATTTATATTCTTTAAAAATCATCTGATACACTTACATTAATTGAGAAATGGACAATATTGTTTGTGAATTGCATGAAAATTGCATGAAATTAAATTCTAACGTGATCCTAAACTTTTGAGCGGTAGTGTATACGGATATACTGCGAGGCAACAGTAGCTGATGTACTCATATAGGACACTGCTGTCCTCTGATCATGTGGACGGGGGTGTTTATTAACCTCTATCACACTTAATCATTCCTGACTCACCGATATCTATAAAATCAACATGAACCAGAAATCTGTGAAACGTCTCTGGACTCAGGCAAGTCGGGCGGGAAGTAAATGCGGGCGAACATGATTTGATTGGGTGGGTATCTGTTTAGCAGACAATACAAAAGAGCTGCCCTTCCTGTTTATGGGGAGAGTGTACAGGGTAGAACATGTAGTATGTCTCTTTTCTTTAGGGTAACTGAAGTTTTTCTTTAAGAGGGTTTGTTCACGTTGGCCTGGAATCACCCTGAAATCATATAACCCTTATCTTTCCTCATACGTAAGCAATAAAAGGCTGATAAGTAAGTATACTGAACTCAATGATTTAATCAATGACAGTCTTTATTATTAGTCTTGTGTTGATTTTGATAGAGTAGTGGTTGGTGCTGGTCTGGGGTTGAGCGACCAGTCAACTTAAAAAAAAATTATTGTGTCTAAAAATGGATTTTAATTAGTTTTTTAGCATATAGATCAGTCAACGCTGGTCACTGCTGGTCACTTTCTTACACTGTTACTGTAATCACCTGAAGCCTTAGCTTTAGAGATCAGCTGTATGTGTTTAAGCATGTCACTCCACCGTCAGCTGACCCCCTCACAGTCTCGCGGCGTGGCAGCCACATATCTGTACTAGCTCACTCCTGCTATCATGAACAGATTTCAGTATAAATGAGATGAAATAACAGATTATTTTCCAAGCAGTCCAAACACTAGAAATCAGAAACTGAAATGAGGTGAAGAAAAATAGGTAACCAAACATCAGACAGTGTTTAGAGGCATTAGGAGTCACTACACTTCCATCAAAGACTACAGAGAAACAGAAATTGAGTCTATTAACTGATATAAATTAATAAGAAACATAAACTAACAAGCCAAAAAAACTGAATACACTTAGATATGAATACACTTCTGTATTTACTGTATCTAATGTTTACATCCACCACTTAATCCTGGCTACCTCGACCGCTGCACCTCTCCAGTATGTACACTTGGCTGTATTGGCTGGACACTGCTCTACTAGATATTTATGTTTATTTTTATTATCTGCTGTTTGTACCGTTTCCAGAGACACCCTGACACTCACAGTCACACTTACTGCTTTTACACATCTAGTATTTACTGGCTTCACACATATTAACATATTAACTGTTGCTTATTTACATACTTTGTAAACATACTTTACTCTTTAAACTTTAACCTTAACTACGTACTGCACTGGAGACGCAGCCTGAAAGTCTTTCCTTATACCGTATAACCTTGTTCTGGTATAATGACAACAATATCAGACACAATCAGACTCGTTCCAGAGATTGGATCACGCTTCAGGAACCAAGAGCTTTTACTGAACTGGGAAAATCTGCTTTTAGCTCCAGCTAAACTCTAAAGCTCCACTCGCTGGTGTCACACAGTGAGTTTAAACTCATTTTACTCTTCTTTATTATTATTATTATTAAGTTACTTCGTACCTATTATTTATTTCTGTTATTTAATATCCTTTTACTATCTTACTGTATTTTAGTTATTTCTTGTTACTTTTATTATTTAGTTATTATTTGTATTACAGTTTAGTTACTTCTAATTTATTATTTATCATTTTTTAACCATCCTTTTATTAATTCGTAGAGTATTAGTTATTTCTTGCCTACTGTTTATTAATTTTACTATCCTAAGTAATTTCTTGTTGTTTAGTTATCATTTGTACTACTGTTTAGTTACATATTACCTATTATTAATATTTTTTTTACTATCCTTTTATTTATTCTTACTGTATTTTAGTTATTTCTTGCCTACAGTTTTTAGATTTTGCTATCCTACGTAACTTTAATTGTTTAGTTATCATTCTTATTACTGTTTAGTTACTTCTTACCTATTATTTATCATTTTTTACTATCCTTTTATTTATTCTAACTATTTATTTTGTTATTTCTTAATCTAGGATAGGAATATTCATAAACAATGTTTTTTTATTATTATTTATGTATTATTTTTATAGTTAATTTTTTCTTATGGTTTACACATTTTTTACTATCCATTTATTTATTCTTACTATATTTTATTTATTTGTTACCTATGGTTAATTAATTTATTAACTTATTTTTATTATTTTGAAGTTACTTTTTACTTATTATTCATATTTTTTTACTATTATTTTATTTATTCTTACTCTTTATTTTTTACTTTGTTTTTACTGAAATTTTCATTTTTAAATATTCAAATGTTTTATTTTGTTTATATCTCATTAACCTTTTATACATCTTATACATTTGTTTATCAATCAATATTCCGTGTATCTCGGCTGCACTGTAAATGAGGCTCACCCTCCACGTGAGTGTAAATAAAGTTATACTGAATGAAGTTGAACTGAATTGTATTGAATAAACTGCTGGTTGTAAGTTTAATCATATTAGCCTCGCAGTTCCAGCACAGAAGGAAACATGTTCTTGGCTGATGGACTACATTGTGGGATCAGATGGAAACTACCAACTAGATTTTCAGCTGAACTGTTCTTTTAACTCAGCCAACATTAATAATTCAATAAGTTACATAATTATGAAAGCGGGAAATAAAAATCAAACACTCGCTCTGTTTTTTTCTCTCTACATCCCCGAACATAGTCAATAAGCAAAGAAATGTTTTGCCGTGTGAGGTTTTCTTCATTAGCTGTGGAGGTGTGGCACTAACCTATATATATATATATATATATATAAATATATGTATACAAACACACACACACACACACACCTTTAACTGCCATGAGCTGCTTAGTAATCGCAGCTACACTTGCAGATGTGGTTTCTGACACTGTATGAAATATTATTATCCAGTAGCTGCTGCTCAGCTCTCTTTTCTATTGTATTACTTATTAAGTAGGTTAATTATTCAGTAGCTACACTCATTGTTCATACACCGAAAATCATTCAGGCCTTTAGTCAGTACTTAAATATATACTGCTGTTAAATAAAAAATCGATTTATATGATTTTTTTTGTTTTGGTGACCCAAATTATAAGTGTTGTTTCAACTCACTATCATAACTCGCCAGAACTTAAAACGTTTGATTAAATAATAAAGATAACTAGAAAAGTGTATAACCTGAAGGAAACGTGGGATGGTTGCACAGCTAAGCCCTGCGAGGAACGAGGGACGAATAAACGACAAGTAGAGGAGTGAGGGTCAGTGTGTTTGAGGATCTGCTCTGAGTGAGTACAGTGAGACAGTTTGGAGGCTGTAGGTTAAACGAAACCACAACGTTTGGGTTTGAATGAAAATGAATGGGGCTCTATGGGAGAAAAGAGAGGGATGGGAAAAAAGCGATAAACAGATGAGTGCAGGTCGAACCAACGCTGCAGTCGTGGTGGGGGGTCTGCGCTGAGTCAGTGTATGTGAAAAGTTCAGTAGATTGGCGTGCATTTTTCTATTCTATTCATTCTCTATGGGAAAGAATCTGTGTATTCAATCAAAAAGCTGTATACAAACCCGAATCACACAATCAGACCGGACACTCTGGAGGTGAACGGAGTGGATATCTCAAAAACTGTGCAGCAAATTACGTGGCAAAGATCTATCAGAAAGCAAAAACTAATAATTTGATTTCTTAATTAAACTTGTTTGGAGAGTTAAAATTATTACTTGCTTGGATGAATGTTGGAATTCCACACATGCTGCACAACACAAACCTTACGATTTGGGCAAATTACAACACAAAACACGTGGCAAGGTGAGTCTTATATTCCTTATAATATATATATATATATATATATATATATATATATATATATATATATATATATATATATATATATATATATATATATATAAGGAATATAATCACCTTGCCATATATATATATATATATATATATATATATATATATATATATATGGCAAGGGGAGTCTTATATTCCTTATAATATAAATATATAATATATAATATATATATAGTATAATATAAATTGGATCAACGTAACTATCAGTGGTTGGTGGAACTAAAAATTTTTATTTATTCCTTTATTTTTGGGCCTAATACTTTATTTTTTAGGCTGTAGAAAATGAGTGTACCCGCCTCCAAGCATGTGGAGCTCTCAGACTTGCGTCCATGACATTTCTGGCACTGTAAGATCTACTCCTATCTAAAAATATAGGCAAACGCTATAAGACAGCATTAGCACGTCTATCCTTTGTCTAGCTTTAGACACTTTTATACTTTCTCTAGCCGTAATTAAGGAAAGAGCGAAGTGAGGAACGAGCAGGAGGAGCAGGCCGACCTGGGAGTTGTGCATAAATCAACCCGGACCCCAAAAATGTTTTATTTATTTGCCACCAGGGAGCATGTTCCCCCATAAGACGCAGCATTTAAGCAGCTCGCGCCTGTTCATTAGCGGCCGTGTGAAGCTGCGGAGCCCTAAATCTGCCCAGACACACCGGCGTGAAGTAGTTTAGTGACTGTGTGATTGCATGCGGTTGTGTGAGAGCCCCCCCACTCTTTCTTTTCTTTTTTTTTTTTTAACGTCCTCTTCCTCCACACATTGCTCTCCAGTAGGAGTTTTTACTGTCAGCTCAGGAGGAAATATGTCAGTGAGCGGTGGAGACAGGCTTTACGGCAGCGCGAGGAGCAATCAGCAGCTCCGTAATGAGAGCGGCTCTCCGGCCCGGCTGCATGCTAAAGTGCAGTGTTAAGCCCTACATGGCAAATTAATGATTCCGCTTCTTGTCAGGGCAAGTCGTGGAGAGCGTAGCTACTCCAGGGAGGCCGAGGAGGAATGGTGCTCATCATCCACACTTCTCACTCCACTTCATACGTGTCACCCGGGCTCCATCTGAGCCACATCGCGAGACTCAATTAGGCTGGGATTATGTCCCAGGCCCGGCTAAGTGCCGGGTGATCCGTGTGTGTGGATCAGATCTGGCCGAAACCCTCTCTGACTAGCGGTTAAGTTAATGCTGGTGGAACGTGGCTCCTAATGCGGCTCCTGGAGAAGATCTGTCCAGCACATTTCAGCTGTTTCCCCACCTATTTCAACCGGCTCGCTAATTAGCCGAGCAGGTGTGGAACCGTGGAATTTAGCAGTGCTCAGGTTGTATTTACAGACCGGAGGACGTCCAGATGCTGAGATAACCCTACTTATTTTTGAGAGGCATCTGTAGCCTGCTCAGTAACGTACTGTGTTCAGACAGGCTATTACATTACAGCCCAGTAAAGGTTCTTAGCAGTGCTATAACATTGCTATACAGGGTTCTATGCAGTGCTATAACAGATTCTATACCACGGTATGACAGTGCTATAAAGTGTTTTATGCAGTGCTATAACAGTGCCATACAAGGTTCTATGCAGTGCTATAACAGTGCCATACAGGGCTCTATGCAGTGCTATAACAGTGCCATAGAGGGTTCTATGCAGTGCTACAACAGTGCTATAGAGTGGTCTTCGCAGTGCAATAACAATGTTATAATGAATTCTATGCAGTGCTATAACAGATTCTATGCCACGTTATAACAGTGCTGCAAGGTGTTCTTTGCAGTGCTATAACAGTGCCATACAGGGTTCTATGTAGGGCTAGAACAGTGCTATACTGGTTCTTTGCAGTGCTATAACAGTGCCATACAGGGTTCTATGTAGGGCTAGAACAGTGCTATACTAGTTCTTTGCAGTGCTATAACAGTGCCATACAGGGTTTTATGCGGTGCTATAACAGTGCCATACAATGTTCTATGCAGTGCTATAACAGTGCCATACAGGGCTCTATGCAGTGCTATAACAGTGACATACAATGTTCTATGCAGTGCTATAACAGTGCCATACAAGGTTCTATGCAGTGCTATAACAGTGCCATACAAGGTTCTATGCAGTGCTATAACAGTGCCATACAGGGCTCTATGCAGGGCTACACCAGTGCTATAAATGGGTCTTTGCAGTGCTATAACAACGCCATACAGGGTTCTATGCAGAACTATAGCAGCACCATACAGGGTTCTATGCAGTGCTGTAACAGCGCCATAAAGGGTTCTATGCAGGACTATAACAACACTATACAGGGTTCTATACAGAACTACAACAGCACCATACAGGGTTCTATGCAGTGCTATAACAGCACCATACAGGGTTCTATGCAGTGCAAAAACATCGCCACACAGCGTCCTCTGCATACATTTATATACTCTTGAACAGTGACCTTATCTGAGGTGAGTGGGGTCTTGGATCAGGGGTGCTCAAGCCTGGTCCTGGAGATCTTCCACCCTGAAGAACTTCCCTGTAGATTCAACCCATCTGCAGTACACCTGATCCGGAGTCAGCGCCAGTACTCGAGAGTTGGATCTGAACCTGGTAGATCTCCAGCACCAGGAGTCACTCCTGCCAAAGACAGGGAAGCCCAATCCCGGTCTTGGGTATTTGACTCTCCGAATGGCGGGCCACTTACGGAAAGATCTACCACGCTCTCCATTCGGAGATGGCGGCTCTCAGTGTAGGGTTGGGAGAGTCCTCAGAACTGGCTTTGCGGCTCTTTCCAGACGGATAGGTTCCTTTTCTCATCCCGGCCCGGAGCTTCCTTTGAACGCAGTGTTCTTCTCAGATCCGGCAGTGCAAGTGCCATCTGGTTGCTAAACAAGATCTGTTTTTTTTTTGTAGTTATATTTATTGGAAGTTGCAACTTTATTTTCTTTTATTACTTATTTTCATTTCCATGAAAAAAGTCCGGGACGGAGAGAAAATGACACCAGAAATTTGTTTCAGTCCTCCGAGGAACACCCTGTGAAATCACCTCTCTTTATTTGTAGCATAATTTGCTTTAAATGCCCATCTAGGGAGAACATGACATCTCTTATTTTTCTTTGCTATGGGAAACAATAAAGCTGCAGCGAGAGAGAGCGAGCGAGAGAGAGAGAGAGAGAGAGACAGTGCGGCGAGGCGGGTTTTATGTCATATCATCTTCAAAGTTAATATCCATTCCCAACAAATGTATAGCAATAGCTTCCCGCACCTACATGAGTGATGAGTGAGCAATGCAGGCTTATAAATACTGCGATAATATTTTGAATAAAAGGGAACAGATGGCACTTCGCTGATACACGGTATACCCGGCTATTCTTGGAATCAATTTCCTCTTCGACTTCGTCCGATGGGAAAACCGTTTATATCACATGTTCTTAATTCCGGAGGAATGGCGGCTCCTCCATACGTTCGTGTGTTTGCACACATTGCGATCGTTATTTCTTCACACCTAACACAACAGGCAAATGGCAAACAGGACGTATCTGCTGCGTCTCGTTATCTCTGTCAAATCACATCCACACAGGGAAAAATATCAGAGGAGACTTCCAGGAATTCTAGGAAAACCAACCACTCCCACCAGCCTGGCTTGCAAATGTTAATCTATCGATCTGTTCTGCCAGACGTTCAGGATCAGAGTCTGAATCAAACGTATACAGCCACAATAGTGTGGAGGCAGAACTTCATTTTCCCTTTCGCTTCTGAAATAAAAGGGTGCCCTGGGACTTTGGACTCACCCAGTATATATATATATATATATATATATATATATATATATATATATATATATATATATATACATACATACATACTGGGTGAGTCCAAATATATATATGCTGGACTGACCACCCCAGAGTCCAGACCTCAACATCACTGAATGCAATTGGGGGACCATTTGGATGGAAGCAAATGCTAAACCAGCTTCTAAGACTCTTCTTCGGAGGCGAGTCTGCTGGTGAAGCTGGAAGCAGCTCTCCTGAAATAAAAAGCTGTGTCTATAAACACTGGCCTAAAAAAACCCTGTATTTCTTGACACTCCTCAAAGAAGTGAGCTGTAAAATATTGGAAATATTACTGAAAACACAGAAAAACCCACATCAGAGCAACAGGTTCTGTAATCTCCATCAGATCACTGGCTCGAATCTTCCACCTTAAGCTCTCAGCAAGATGCAGGCGGGAAAGAAGTGAGAAATAAAAAGCCTTTAAGAAAATAACATTATGCAAAACAATGTGAGAGCGCAGGTGTAACGGTGGAGATGGTGGGGCTGATGAATGCCGCATGGTGCCTTAAATGGAGAGGCTTTCTCTTTAACCTCCCCCACTACATGATTAGCCTACCTGGGCATCTAATTTATTCCTACCACGCTGAGAGGGAACAACACAGGGAAGTATATATATATATATATATATATATATATATATATATATATATATATATATATATTTACACTCATACACCCATACTAACTTTTCCTCAAGTACACCATCAATCATTAGAACAAACAGATGTAAATAATCAGACATACAATACAAAGTAACATGAATATGTTATTGTGAGAGAAGTAGATCAGATCTTGATCCAGTTTGAAGAACAAAGTTAGGTTCCAGATTTCTCCTGGACGCCCCAGACATTGTATGAATGTGTTCAGTTCCTTCAGCAGCAAATCTTGATTTAGCTTAATGAAGTACTGAGCAGTCAAAGCAGGTATTAGATGAGAACTGATAATAATACTGGGTTGTTTAGGAGAAGCTTGGAAAGAGTTAAATATACACACGCTGAGTAAATAAAAACATCCTGTCTTCCTGTCCCCGAGTGTCTAAAGACTTTTGCACATTACTGTACATCACACCCACCAAGACGTTTGGATACACCTGATTATGCACTGTTTACTGTCTTAAAATGTCAATGACTCATGGCAGTGGTGCATCCGGCAGTTGGCTCCGCCCACAACTTATTGTTACCAGGTGACATCATCTCATAACACAGGCCTATGGGCAAGCGCAGCTCACACTCACACAATGCACAGAGAGCTAACCCAGTAACCAAAGCTGACCACTCCAACCAGCCTGGCTTGCAAATGTTAATCTATCGATCTGTTCTGCCGGACTTTCAGGATCAGAGTCTGGATCAAACGTATACAGCCACAACAGTGTGGAGGCAGAACTTCCAGGTAGAAGAATACTGCTCTGGGCAAGCTGACCAATCGAAGCACATTGGACTTATTGGAGGGCGGGGCTTAATGTCACAGGAGCTCTAACAGTACAGATGTTGAGTATAAAAACAGCTGGAGACAATCTTGTGATTTCCAAGGCAGCAGAAACTGGATCTCTTATAGGAGCTGATTTACATACGACTCCACACAGCAATCAGCTTTCAATCAAAAACTAGCATGCAGATAAAATCCTATCAGGTACAATCAAGCAAGGTGTGAAATGCTTCTTCGGGGGTCCTATGCTGGCGGTCTACTCTAGTGTTATTTGCTAGATGCGGTCTCACTCACTGTAGTGGCGCTGATGGAACTGGTTTCTTCTACTGGAACTGCTGGTTTCTTACTGCTATAAAAACCAGCCTGGGTTTAGTTTTGATGCTGGCATGCTAGTCAACCAGTCGTTTGTTTTTCTATCTATTTCTCCATCTATCTGTCTATCTATCTCTCCTTCTATCTGTCTATCTATCTCTCCTTCTATCTGTCTATCTATCTCTCCTTCTATCTGTCTATCTATCTCTCTATCTAGCTAAATTTCCCTCTGGAATCTGAGTATCTATCTATACTATCTATCCATCCATCTTTCCCCAGAGGGAAATTTGAAAAAAAGATATAGTATCCATCTCTCTGTCTATCTATGTTTATCTATCTACGTTTATCTATCTATCCATCTATGTCTATCTATCTATGTCTATCTATCTATGTCTATATCCATCCATCTATCTCTCCATCCATCCATCTATCTATCTAAAGTATCTATCTACATATCTTTTTGAATTTCCCTCTGGGATCAATATAGTATCCATCCATCTATCTATATTTCCCTCTGGGATCAATATAGTATCCATCCATCCATCCATCCATCCATCCATCTATATTTCCCTCTGGGATCAATATAGCATCTATCAATAGTATCAATATATCCATCCATCTTTCCCTCTGGAATCAACATAGTATCTATCGATAGTATCAATCTATCCATCCATCCATCTATATTTCCCTCTGGGATCAATATAGTATCTATCAATAGTATCAATCTATCCATACATCCATCTTTCCCTCTGGGATCAACATAGTATCTATCAATAGTATCAATCAATCTATCCATCCATCCATATTTCCCTCTGGGATCAATATAGTATCTATCAATATAGTATCTATCAATAGTATCTATCTATCTATCTATCTATCTATCTATCTATCTATCTATCTATCTATCTATCTATCTATCTATCTATCAATAGTATCTATCTATCTATCTATCTATCTATCTATCTATCTATCTATCTATCTATCTATCTATCTATCTATCTATCTATCTATCTATCTATCTATCTATCAATCAATCTTTTTGAATTTCCCTCTGGGATCAACATAGTATCTGTCCATCCATCTTTTTAAATCTAAACCTGTTAAGTTATTGTAAAATGTAAACAGTGGTGTGAATGTAAAACAATCAATAAATAAAACTCTTCTCTGAGTGACTCAGTAAACCCTGGACTGACGGTGTATATTCACCACATCATCATCATCAATGCAGCACACATACACCTCTATGTTGGAGCCAGAAGCTTATAGTAGGGGTTTCTAATAAAATGTCCTCTTTACAGCATTCTGCAGTATCTCATGACACCATCCGTCACCGACTCCGTCAGAGTCACATACACAGAGTCAGGCATGAGGCTAGAAATGGGGCCGGTTGTCAGGCAGAGCTTCTGAGTTTTGTTAAAGCTCTTTTCTTTTTTTTTCTCTTTGATTTTGAAGTTTTAGCACCCCAGACGTTGATGGTCACAGCCAATGGCAGGCATGAGTAGCCATGCCTGCACTGACGTGTGGCCTGTGTGAAAGCGCAGCATGTTTTAACAGAGGAAGCGGCTCGAGTCCTCCGACACAGCACACTTCATTCACTTCTTCAATATTCCATGCCGAAAAAAGGGGGGGTGGGTGGGGGGGAGGGTAGTGGAGGGGACACACACTGAAACATGAATCAGAAGCCCAAGCTGTGCCATCTGGACTAACATAACACTACATCATAACCAAATCCTGTATCAAATTAGATGTGCTACAGGTTCCATCTGCACCGCCTGGAAATCAAGCTAATTCAACTTCTGTTTACAGACCAGCGCTGGAACAAACACCCCATAACAGGTTCTCACTTTTCCTTTTATAGCCCCTTCATATACACATACATACAGACCAGCCATACCTTTAACTCCACCCCTCATATTTCCACTCACTGTCCACTGTATCAGCTCCACTGACCATACAGGACCTCCACTCACTGTTCACTGTATCAGCTCCACTGACCATACAGGACCCCCACTCACTGTTCACTGTATCAGCTCCACTGACCATACAGGACCCCCACTCACTGTCCACTGTATCAGCTCCACTGACCATACAGGACCTCCACTCAATGTTCACTGTATCAGCTCCACTGACCATACAGGACCCCCACTCACTGTCCACTGTATCAGCTCCACTGACCATACAGGACCTCCACTCACTGTCCACTGTATCAGCTCCACTGACCATACAGGAGCTCCACTCACTGTCCACTGTATCAGCTCCACTGACCATACAGGACCTACACTCACTGTCCACTGTATCAGCTCCACTGACCATACAGGACCTCCACTCACTGTCCACTGTATCAGCTCCATTGACCATACAGGACCTCCACTCACTGTCCACTGTATCAGCTCCACTGACCATACAGGACCTCCACTCACTGTCCACTGTATCAGCTCCACTGACCATACAGGACCTCCACTCACTGTCCACTGTATCAGCTCCACTGACCATACAGGACCTCCACTCACTGTCCACTGTATCAGCTCCACTGACCATACAGGACCTCCACTCACTGTCCACTGTATCAGCTCCACTGACCATACAGGAGCTCCACTTACAGACTGTAGTTCATCTGATTCTCTGTATACTTTATTACTCTGTTCTTTAATGTTCAGGACCCCCACAGGACCACCACAGAGCAGATACTATTAGAGAGGTGGGTCATTCTCACCACTGCAG
>CM038728.1:34456298-34503798 GCA_021613375.1 Megaleporinus macrocephalus | reverse complement strand
AGAGAGAGAAAGAGAGATGTGAAGAGATATAGAGATAGAGAGAGTGATAGAGATATAGCGATAGAGAGAGAGAGAGAGAGATAGAGATGTGAAGAGATATAGAGAGATAGAGATATAGAGATAGAGAGAGAAAGAGAGATGTGAAGAGATATAGAGATAGTGGTAGAGAGAGATATAGAGATAGAGAGAGATAGAGAGATGTGAAGAGATATAGAGATAGTGATAGAGATATAGAGATAGAGAGAGAGAGAGAGATGTGAAGAGATATAGAGATAGTGATAGAGATATAGAGATAGAGAGAGAGAGAGATGTGAAGAGATATAGAGATAGAGAGAGAAAGAGAGATGTGAAGAGATATAGAGATAGTGATAGAGATATAGAGATAGAGAGAGAGAGAGAGAGATGTGAAGAGATATAGAGATAGAGAGAGAAAGAGAGATGTGAAGAGATATAGAGATAGTGATAGAGATATAGAGATAGAGAGAGAGAGAGAGATGTGAAGAGATATAGAGATAGAGAGAGTGATAGAGAGAGATAGAGAGAGATGTGAAGAGATATAGAGATAGAGAGAGATAGATAGAGTGATAGAGAGATAGAGATAGAGAGAGTGATAGAGAGAGAGAGATGTGAAGAGATATAGAGATAGAGAGAGATAGATAGAGTGATAGAGAGATAGAGATAGAGAGAGTGATAGAGAGAGCGATAGAGAGAGAGAGATAGAGAGTGATAGAGATAGAGAGAGAGAGATGTGAAGAGATATAGAGATAGAGAGAGTGATAGAGATAGAGAGATAGAGAGAGAGTGATAGAGATAGAGAGATAGAGAGTGATAGAGATAGAGAGAGAGAGATGTGAAGAGATATAGAGATAGAGAGAGTGATAGAGAGATAGAGAGAGAGTGATAGAGATAGAGAGATAGAGAGAGAGATGTTTTCAGCCTTGACTGTGATGTTTTACAGCACGTGTACCGTATGATCTATCAGGTTGGGAGGACGGAGAGTGTATTTCATGTCTCGTGGTCGTAGACGTGGGTCTCAAAACATCAGAGACTTGCAGCATATATTCGGTGCTGCTTCCCGTCGACGACAGCGCGTATCGATCTCCGCCGCCGCTTTTCAATCATCCTCCAACAGACAAACAACGAGGAGTCAGCGTTCCGTCTAGCATGTAACTCACCCGCCGAGTACCGGCTCAGCCGCCACCACCGCACCTTCAAACTACAATCTAACTCACTCATTTCATCCCTCTTCAGTTTAAACATCTGTAATAACCATGTAGTTACACATGAACAACAACGTAACCGCTGGTGATGTAGCCATAGTTACAGATTATGTAATTACACGCGTGTATCAGCTTCTTTTTTGACTCATGTAATCACATAAAAGAGCTACGATAGTTGTAACAACATATTTTTATTATGTAATAACACATTGGTTATAACATGCATGTAACTGTGCTTATAGTTAGCAGTTTTATTCCAGAAGCTTTTTCCCAACATTATTAGTAAGCTGGTTATACTGGACATGACTTCCTTCCTTATAATGCTGAAAAAGACAAAAACACTCATGTTATTAATAATGTGTAATTACATTAGAGAGAATAAGCTGTTATAACTATCACAATACCCGCTTTATGTAATTATAATAATAACAATAAAATAAATTAATAAATATGTGTAATTACACACGCTGTACGGCTGTAATTGTTGTTAATGTAATTTAACAATAACACAGTTATTACAAAGTAATTACATAGTAAATGCACAAACACTATCTACTCATGTTAAAGTGTAGCATTTACATAATTGTCTAATAACTATGTTGTAAGAGGTTAACCTGCTGTCATATGGATTAATATTGATCTGTAATTACACAGTAACTACACATCAACTACACAATTCTGGAATAATTAATAACTTCATTAATAAATAAGCATCAAAGACTAATAAACTACTGCTTATTTTATATGCTATTACTACAGAACTGTATAACCTAGTAGTAGTTATGCTTTATACTTATATACAGGTATTACTTGAGTTATTACTAATGTGTAATTACATGAGACATAATTGGCTGTTATAACTATCACAATACCCCCTGCATCACTATAAGTTACACTGTTGTTAATGTGTTATTACACAGTTATTACAGACACTAAAGTTAAAGTCAGACACTCATTTCTTCTCTCCGCCGCCCCAAATCCCATCTGTGATGCCGTATTATTTATTTTTTAAGAATTTCTAATGAATCTCAACAATGCACTCTTAGAAAGGTGAGGCAGGAAGCAGCAGGAAATCAGGTTCGGCCTTCGGGGGATTGTAAATTCGAGGACGGTGTGAATTAGGAGCTTCTTTTATAACGTTTTTTTGGTGGAAAGCACGGAAAGCAAGGCCCCCAGACGATTCGGCATGCTGATAGGAGCCCTCGCGAGGTTAAACCAAAATAAAGACAAACAAATCAGTCATGCAGACGGAGAGGAGTCAAATAAATAAATAAATAAATAAACAAACAAATAAACAGTGCCTGATTCTCTGCGGCTTGCGTCTGTTACTTAATCGCTGTTATAAAGAAACTCTGTATCTATCTATTCACCTTTGATGACCCTTTAACGTTCTGCTCAACCTTTTGGTAGAGCATGTTCTGAGTCACTGTATCTTAATAAGGAGAACACAACCTGATCGAGCATCTCTACCAATCAGCAGAGGCATCCGATAGAAGTGTTTCTATAGATACGCCTTTACTGTTATCATCTATAGAGGAAGCAACATTTTGAATTTAAATTATTATATTTCCTGTAAAGCTGCGACATCAGTTGTTAAAAGCACTACACCAAAACATTTGATTTTATTTGAAAATTGGAAAAAAAACTTACTGGCATGTGCAAAAGTTTAGTACGTTCAGTGAACAAACAGTAGTTGTGTATTAGAATGTGAAACAGTTGAACTTATTTACACAAAAGGCAACAAAAATAAAATTATATAAAAGAAATTAATACATATGTGTAATTACATAACCTGTATGGCTGTAATCCATCTGTAATAGTGGCTACATCACTAGTAGTAAACAATTTGTTAATGTAATTTAACAATAACACTCAGTCATTACATAGTTATTACATAGTAAACACACAAACACTATCTACTCATGTTAAAGTGTAACATTTACATCATTACTGTGCAATAACTATGTTCTAAGACGTTAATCTGCTATCACATGGATTAAGATTGATCTGTAATTACACAGTAACTACACATCAACTACATGGAACGGTCCACTTATTATAAAGTGTACATAATTTCTGGGGAATAATTAATAACTTAATTAATAAAAAAGCATCAAAGACTAATTATAAACTACTGCACAACAAAACAGTGTTAAAATTTTGGATCATTAACCTCAGAAGCCAAAAATAAATGGGGTCTTGTGAAAGAAACAGGCCTGAGTTCTTGGTTCTGTAGCAGAGTCCAATATTTTTCTGGTTTTGCTACAAAATCTGAACATCTTAGTTCTGAAAATGTCCAATAACCAACACCCCTCGCTGCCTCATCACATTCTCCGGCCTCTTAAACCGTCTGGGACGTTTCAGCCGGCCAACGGAATCACAGAGTCTTAAAGGCGTGACCAGGACACGTATGGGTGCACGGAACGATGTCATGATGCCACACTAAATTAAGGCACCACCTCTCGCCTCGCAACCTGGCAACGACAACTTCACACAGCTTGTGTTGGCAACTAATACCAACACAAACTCTAGAACTAGTACCTCGGTGTGCTCATTAGGTTCTGTTGTACTGATCTTTACATACGCTACACTGGTGTCAGAAGTGGGATACCGTCCCCACCTAGAGGTCTGGTAAGGAAGGGCACTTCTACAAACTCTAAGGTGGGATGATGTGATGGACTGAGCCTTGCTGAGGAAGAGGCAGCTTGACAAAGGTGAAAACTTCAGTAGAGGAAGTGAGACAAGGCTCATGAGTCAAGTCCAGCTGAAGCAAGGATGCCTGGGCAGCAGGTGCTGGTGCTGTGGTCAGTCAAGCGGCACCTTGGCGAGCGGCGTAGTGGGTGGTGGAGGACGAAAGCGTAATAGCTGCTGCCGCTGCCACCCCCAGTAGAGCGAGCACTGACTACTGTGAGGTCACCAGAGTGGCTCTAATCGAGGGACCAGAGTTCAGTGGCTGCAGTAGGAGGAGCTTTCTTTAGTAAAGAAGTTGTTATTGGTGGATTGTGAGGGTCCACTGTGCTGTGGCTGGAAGAGATCTGTCTGCTTCCAGGCTTTTCCAGCAGCTCTGAGCAGCAGCGGCTCTCCTCCCGGCTGCCGTGTTCAATAAAAGAGCATTCACCTACTCGCTCACTATAGACTAACACTCTGTAGATTAAGCGATTGTTGAAACAATGATTAGCCGCAGGCCCACAGTAGAGGTAGCTGGAGCACTCGGCGGACAGCGTGGGGGTCGTCCCCGAGCGGAGATGGAGGAGATTAATGTGGCCTGTCACACCTGCCTGCTTTTGTTCCTGCCAGATGTGGAGAGGTCGTGAAGAAAGCACCAAACACTCATCAATCACACTCATCAATCTCACTACAGCCCTGCACTGTCACCCCCACCCCAACAGGCCACTGAGTCCACTCAGGCTTCGTACTGGAGAGAAACAATGTTTACAGATTCGGATAAGCCATCACGTTACTCGATGACCGAGACGTTCTAGGTTATGTCAGTAAGTCCACAATGGCAACTTTCCAGGTAGAGGCCAAAAACCTTCTTAACTTTGAATGTAAGTCCATGGAACCAGAATTTGGCCAAGCTACTTTGGAGCATTTCTATTGGCCCAATGATGCTGAAAAATGGAGGTGTGTGTTCTCAGCCATATATATATTCCTATTCATGCTATTTTCAATAACAACACTAGAGCGGCCATCTTTGTTTACTTTGTATTAGAACTTCCTGTGCGTCCGCGGATACGTTGATACTAATTAGAAGCAAAACGACAACAAACATATAAACATAAGAACATGTTTTGACTAGCATAACATGTTCAGTTAGAGGGAGTCAGTAATTAGAAGAAGATAAAACTTGTCTTGAACAACAGAGTTACGAACACAACACATAAAGATCAGAGTGTTGGGAGGCCACCTTCCAAAGACGACCACCTGCGTCTCTGACTGAAGCTCTAAATTTAAAACCTCCACCCAAACCTCCGTATGTCTGCTCTCACCATTCTGTGGAGGAGAACCAGCTCCAGAGCTTCCTTATCCAGAGAAATGTCTCACTTATGAAGCTCCGAGGAAGCAGCCGTGTCGGTGCTGGTGAGTCTATCAGTTCAGTAACTGTTTTCTGATCAGTGTCCACCGCGCTAGGCTATCTGGACTGTAACTAACACCCACGCAGAGTGGCTCGGGCAGCTGGCTGGACTTGGGTTTAACCGGCTTTCAGAAATATAAACTCACCATCTGCGTGTAAGAGGACACGCCCACCTTCCCACTGAGCAGGTACTGATACGCTTCAGTACTTTTATAGTTTTTCATTACTGAACCGTCTACACCTTCCGAGAGTACAGAGTAATTAAACATATCTCCATAAGTAACCTCAGACCATCTCATATCACCCACCCACTGTGTTATTAACCTCAGACCACCTTCTCATAATCACCCACCCACTGTGTTAGTAACCTCACACCACCTTCTCATATCACCCACCCACTGTGTTATTAACCTCAGACCACCTTCTCATATCACCCACCCACTGTGTTAGTAACCTCAGACCACCTTCTCATATCACCCACCCACTGTGTTAGTAACCTCAGACCACCTTCTCATATCATCCACCCACTGTGTTATTAACCTCAGACCACCTTCTCATATCACCCACACACTGTGTTATTAACCTCAGACCACCTTCTCATATCACCCACACACTGTGTTATTAACCTCAGACCACCTTCTCATATCATCCACCCACTGTGTTATAAACCCCAGACCACCTTCTCATATCACCCACCCACTGTGTTATTAACCTCAGACCACCTTCTCATATTACCCACCCACTGTGTTAGTAACCTCAGACCACCTTCTCATATCATCCACCCACTGTGTTATAAACCCCAGACCACCTTCTCATATCACCCACCCACTGTGTTATTAACCTCAGACCACCTTCTCATATTACCCACCCACTGTGTTAGTAACCTCAGACCACCTTCTCATATCATCCACCCACTGTGTTATTAACCCCAGACCACCTTCTCATATCATCCACCCACTGTGTTATTAACCCCAGACCACCTTCTCATATCATCCACCCACTGTGTTATTAACCTCAGACCACCTTCTCATATCACCCACTGTGTTATTAACCTCAGACCACCTTCTCATATCATCCACCCACTGTGTTATTAACCCCAGACCACCTTCTCATATCATCCACCCACTGTGTTATTAACCCCAGACCACCTTCTCATATCATCCACCCACTGTGTTATTAACCTCTGAGGAGACAGTGTTGTCCCATTTGAACTTCTTACTGTCTCTCTGGTCTCCTCCCATGGAACTGTATTCATTTAGGTTAGCTGAGCGGAAGTTCTAACACAAAGATGGAAGAAACACACGCTTGAAAGTGGGCGTGGCCAAATACGGTGAATATTTAAAATCAGAAGGCACGCGTAGGTTCAGTGGTGGTGCTGGATAATAAAAAGAGTATGTCTATACCCCTGGTCACCACCACTGTGATCAAGCCTCTCTGAATGACTGTTTATGTCTCACTGACAGGAAGTGAGTTCTCTCAAAAATAGGTCTGCCGTTATGGTTACAAACATTCTGATTACAACGCCTGGAATTCCACGCCCGAACCCACTGACCTGCGAGTGAAAACAGTGTGACCGCAGAGTAAATCAAGCAGAAAGAGAGAGAAACTCTCGCTGTGTTCAAAGAGAGTGTTCAGCTCAGCTAAAGCCAAACCGGCCCAGTGGATCAGTGGACCAACAAAATCTCCTCTTTTTCTTAAAAGTCCTTCAGTATTTATCTCCGGCTCTCCCTCTCTTTCACCGGAACGTAACCGAGCACATGATTCTCCAGTCATATTCTTTCCTTTCAGTCCTTCAGTAGCTCTGCTTTGTGCTTATATACACATTGTACTCTCTCTCTCTCTATTTATATATTTATCACAGATTTCAGAAAGGAAAGAGAAAATGACGTATCTGAATACCCCTGAACATGGCCACCTTCTTGAAAGCCACCATACTGCATCAAAGAAATTGATTGATGTGATCAGATTTGTAATATCTCTAGTGGTTCAAACGTTATCAACACAGAAAGTTACAACAACAACCACATTGAACACCATGTTCAGAAGGTGCAGTTCAGCACCATGGAGAGCACACTGATCTGTATTAAGCACAACATGTTGTTCAATGTGGTTGTTGTTGTAACTTTCTGTGTTGATAACGTTTGAACCACTAGAGATACTACAAATCTGATTACATCAAACAATTTCTGATACAGTTCTGATCTTCTTTGATCTGCTACACGACCACCTTCCCATTGGACAAAACTTGCCCTTGATCCAATATGGCGGCTTTCAAGATGGTGGCCATGTTCAGGACGTAGCCTAAAAGATAGACCCCCTCACCCGTTACTTGCTGGGGTAATGGGAACAAATACATTATACATATCATACTGTATATCTGTTATCAGTTAATAAACAGTGATTGTGTCTTTGTGTAAACGTCTGAGCTGATCAATAAGTGTCTGATCACCAGTAAGAACAGCAGATCTGATTAGAACAGATGTAAATAATCAGACATACAATACAAAGTAACATGAATATGTTATTGTGAGAGAAGTAGATCAGATCTTGAGCTCCAGTTTGAAGAACAAAGTTAGGTTCCAGATTTCTCCTGGACGCCCCAGACATTGTATGAATGTGTTCAGTTCCTTCAGCAGCAAATCTTGATTTATCTTAATGAAGTACTGAGCAGTCAAAGCAGGTATTAGATGAGAACTGATAATAATACTGGGTTGTTTAGAAGAAGCTTGGAAAGAGTTAAATAAACACACTGACGTATGGAAAAGATCTACTTACTCTATTAATACTGATTAATATTTAATAATAAAGTGTTTTGCTAAACATATACATACATTTTTGGGGGAACGTGCACGGACTGTATGCATAGGCACTAATGCAGCCCATATGATAATCTTAACTGGACTCCAATCATGTTCCGCCTTCACTCAGATTGGCACGCCGAGCTTATCCATCACATTTTCTATTTGTGGCTCATGTTACCAAGTTAGATATCTGTGATAACATTGATTGGGTTTAAACAGAACACAGTGATGGAAAAAGAGCACAGTGGGTAATGCAATTGAGTTTTATATTTAGCATTCCAGAAAACATTGTTTTATGGTAAACATTATCCGTCTGATGATGAGCTGGAGTAGAGCAGATAATTGGGTCAGTGTGGTGTGATGCTCTGGTTGTCTATTGTGTATTATACTCTTGGTTCAGGTTCACAAGCCTATGTTTTTCAGGGTCAGTGCAATTCCCCTGCAGTTTGATTATCTACTCAGGACCTGTTCAAACATATCTGGATATTTTAATAAGTAGCACAAATGGCATATGAGCATGCTAGTCCAGTAGGGGGCGATAAGAACATTACGAGCATGCATGTAAAACAAAAGCATGAAAGTGATGCAGTGATGGTGCCAAGCTGGCATGTTGGTACCAGAATATCTAAACAGAAAACAAAGGCCATCGCCAACAGACTGACAACGAAGTACAAATTCTGGATTCTAGCCATATTTAAGGCCGGGATCAATAAACGTAAACAAAACAAAAACCTCAGCCTAAAAAGCTGTTTTTATGCAATCAAACGAATGAAATTGTATTTATTATACACTGTTTGTACATTATGATATGTACTGTCTATTTTTCTCAGCCCTGTAATCACTCCTAAGCAATCTTGCTATTCACCACTGCCTCAAGCCTTCAGTTAATAATCTGTGCCAGTCATGTGCATATATAGAATTTTATTATAATTTATATTATATTTAATTAACGGTCCTCAGCTAAACTGAGTTAGTTTCTCATTAGGTTGAATGTATAACTCTAAATGTAGGTATTGTATATAAACTGAGTACAGTTTCTCATTAGGTTGAATGTATAACTCTAAATGTAGGTATTGTATATAAACTGAGTTATAGTTTCTCATTAGGTTGAATGTATAACTCTAAATGTAGGTATTGTATATAAACTGAGTTACAGTTTCTCATTAGGTTGAATGTATAACTCTAAATGTAGGTATTGTATATAAACTGAGTTACAGTTTCTCATTAGGTTGAATGTATAACTCTAAATGTAGGTATTGTATATAAACTGAGTTATAGTTTCTCATTAGATTGAATGTATAACTCTAAATGTAGGTATTGTATATAAACTGAGTTACAGTTTCTCATTAGGTTGAATGTATAACTCTAAATGTAGGTATTGTATATAAACTGAGTTACAGTTTCTCATTAGATTGAATGTATACCAGACCCGAAGCTGAATGAGGGGTTTAAGGCTGTTTCTTTCTGTTTTTTTTTCTTTTTCACTTCTTTTCTTTCCATCTGAAACAAATAATCACAGCACGGCGTTCCCTCCACAAAGATTTAATTGCAGCGAATCAGAAAGTCGGAGAATTCCCCACAGTATGCAGATGCGCTTTGATGCTGTCAGTCACGCTGTGGTGCTTTTGATTAGAGTCTCTGTAACACTGAGGGTCCGTGACCCAGCGCCATTAAAGCCAACTTACAGCGGCTCAGTGCCCCCCGGAAGTGGGTCAGTGGATAGACCTCAAAACACTCCTCCTTCTTTGGAGTGGACTGGAAAGCCTAATCTACTTCCAGGAAAAAAAACAACAAAACAAAAAAAGAAGGGACACACTGAGTCCTGCATGAAAGCTGAGTCTCAGTCAGGGGGTCCGGGGGGGGGGACTGAAAACAGGACAGAAGTGTTTGTTCCCTTTTAGAGATGGTTATATGTTCCGAGTGGATCTACATTTACACTGTGGGGGAGTCGGGGGCTGAAGGTTTGATCTGCTGAACCAACAGGACACGACTGAATGAAGTGCCCTTGAACCAGAACGGTGGCGGAGAAATCCAGCGTTCCAGGCTGTGAAGGGAACGTCGCCACTTTTCGTTCCTTCCCAACAAACAACCCAACTGTCAGAGCTCCATGTTCATCTTCAAACCAGCCTGAAGTTCCTCTTCTCCACATTCTTCATCTAATGTTCCACCTTAAACACTTCAGCTCGTACCGTTTAAGGTGGAACGGAGAATTCCCAAAACCAGCTGCTGAACTTCCAACATCTTTAACAGAATCCTGAACAACTTTAACTCTGCAGTCTGTACGTTTCTCCAACACTCGGACACCATGGAGCAGCTTCAGCTCAGCGTTCAACACTGAAGAGACTGAAGAGACGAGCAGCTCCACCTTTATTAGCACCACAACCTCCAACAGTGACTGGAAGTAGCAGCCATGCTGTGTGATTTAGCAACCACCTAGCAACACCATGGCAACCTTTTAGCAACAACTTAGAATCCCTTTAGCTACAATTTAGCAACTTCCTTGCAATGTTATTGCAACCTCCTAGCAACAACTTAGCAACCTCCTAGCAACAACTCTGCTACACGACCACCTTCCTATTGGAAACACTTGCCCTTGATCCAATATGGCAGCTTTCAAGATGGTGGCCATGTTCAGGACATAGCCTAAAAGATAGAACCCCTCACCCGTTACTTGTTGGGGTATTCGGGTATGTCACTTTTCCTTTCCTTTCAGGTTCTAGATATTAACTGTGGTACAAACTCAAAAGTACTGGATAATTAGTTTGGGAAAAATGATGAGTTCCAAAACAGATTAATTAAGTCACTGTGCAATGTTGGACAAGTTCTAGATATTAACTGTTGTGCTAATTCAAAACAACTAGATAATTATTTGGGTAAATACAATGAGTTCCAAAACAGACTAAATAAGTTACTATGCAATGCCAGACAGGTTCTAGATATTAACTGTTGTGCTAATTCAAAACAACTAGATATTTATTTGGGTCATATGATTATGAGTTACAAGACAGTTCAAATAAATTACTATGAAATGTCAAACAGGTTCTAGATATTAATTGCGCTACAAACTAAAATATACTAGATCACAGATGTTGTTCAATGTTGTTGTTGTCCCTCAGAGACAGTTCTAGTCTTCTTTGATCTGCTACATGAAAAACTTGACCTTGATCCAATATGGCGGCTTTTAAGATGCAAATCCAAGATACACTCCTCACCCGTTACTTGCTGGGGTAATCGGATACGTCACTTTTCCTTTCCTTTCAGGTTCTAGATATTAACTGTGGTACAAACTCAAAAGTAGTAGATAATTGTTTGGAAATATGATGAGTTCCAAAACAGTTGAAATAAGTATGTAATGTTGGACAGGTTCTAGATATTAACTGAGGTACAAACTCAAAAGATACTAAGTAACTCTTTTGAGGGACATGGTGGTGAGTTCTAAAACAGCTTAAATAAGTTACTATGAAATGTTGGTCAGGTTCTAGATATTAACTGTGGTACAAACTCAAAAGTAGTAGATAATTAGTTTGGGAAATATGATAAGATTCCAAAACAGATTATATAAGTCACTGTGCAATGTTGGACAAGTTCTAGATATTAACCAACTAGACAATTATTTTGGGAAATATGATGAGTTCCAAAACAGACTAAATAAGTTACTATGAAATGCCAGACAGGTTCTAGATATTAACTGTTGTGCTAATTCAAAACTATTAGATAATAATTTTGGGTCATATGATTATGTTACAAGACAGTCTAAACAAATTACTCTGAAATGTCAGACTGGTTCTAGATATTAACTGTCCTACAAACTAAAATATACTAGATTACAGATGTTGTTCAATGTGGTTGTTGTCACTCAGAGACAGTTCTGGTCTTCTTTGATCTGCTACAGGACCACCTTCCCATTGGAACAACTTGCCCTGGATCCAATATGGCGGCTCTCAAGATGCAAATCCATGTTCAGAACTGATTAAGATACATCGTTTTCACTTTGGTTACTGAAATAAAAGGGTGTCCTGAGACTTTACTCACCCTTTACACAGTGAGTAAAGTAAATCTGATGAAAGCACCATTTCACTGAAAACAAACAAACAAAAAGCAGCTATACTGAGGAGTCTAGGCAGGTTTAAGTATGGTAGATGTTGTTTTGACTACGCTAACGCTGCTTTAACCGGCCGGGATGTTTTTTCACTGCAGTGTAAGTGTTCAGGCAGTTTAAATCTAAGCAGTCGTGTTTACAACTCTGAAATAATGTCTCATTAGTCAAAACGGACGTCACTTTCCAGCAGAAAGACTGAGACGAGGGTTTTCAGCTCACGGGGCTAAAGTGCTGGAACTCATTATACATTCAGAAATGTACTTGGTATCGTTCTGGACGTCTACAAAAGCGCCCACGAGTCACACGGAGTGACAAGTAGCAGAGTTGAGATGTATTTTGCATGAAGCCCGTTACTGCATCTATTTATGCAGCACACTGTGTCCAATTTGTCCCCTCCGCACGCGCTCTCTAAAATATGTGTGAATGCTAATGAGCAACAAACGTCCTCTTTGCGGACTGTGAGTAAAGCTTAGGTCCAATTTCTTCCCCCAGAGTCGCTTCAGCAAAATCCTGCAATTTAGCTTAAACACATGAAAAACACCAGCAGAAGCCAAACGTATAGAATAATCCTAAATACTGTTCAGAGTACCTACAATTAGAGTTATACATTCAACCTAATGAGAAACTAACTCAGTTTATATACAATACCTACAATTAGAGTTATACATTCAACCTAATGAGAAACTAACTCAGTTTATATACAATACCTACAATTAGAGTTATACATTCAACCTAATGAGAAACTAACTCAGTTTATATACAATACCTACAATTAGAGTTATACACTCAACCTAATGAGAAACTGTAACTCAGTTTATATACAATACCTACATTTAGAGTTATACATTCAACCTAATGAGAAACTGTACTCAGTTTATATACAATACCCACATTTAGAGTTATACATTCAACCTAATGAGAGACTGTAACTCAGTTTATATACAATACCTACAATTAGAGTTATACATTCAACCTAATGAGAAACTAACTTAGTTTATATACAATACCTACAATTAGAGTTATACACTCAACCTAATGAGAAACTGTAACTCAGTTTATATACAATACCTACATTTAGAGTTATACATTCAACCTAATGAGAAACTGTACTCAGTTTATATACAATACCTACATTTAGAGTTATACATTCAACCTAATGAGAAACTGCAACTCAGTTTATATACAATACCTACATTTAGAGTTATACACTCAACCTAATGATAAACTGTACTCAGTTTATATACAATACCTACATTTAGAGTTATACACTCAACCTAATAAGAAACTGTACTCAGTTTATATACAATACCTACATTTAGAGTTATACATTCAACCTAATGAGAAACTGTAACTCAGTTTATATACCATACCTACATTTAGAGTTATACATTCAACCTAATGAGAAACTGTAACTCAGTTTATATACAATACCTACATTTAGAGTTATACATTCAACCTAATGAGAAACTGTACTCAGTTTATATACAATACCTACATTTAAAAGAAAATAAATATGTTATTGTAGTGAAGGACTCATTAGCTAATGGTAAGACTGGAGGTCTATGGAGGAGGAAAGTCAGGAACATGGTTGTAAGCAGAGCAGGGAGTTCGTCTCAGTAACGAAGTCCCAGAATTTACGTCCGTATGTGGTCGTGATCTACGGCTCCGACCTTTAGCATACGGATCCAATCCCGTCACTCAGTCCTACTCGGACGGGCTGTAAATGTGTTGATCGCAGATGGTCCCCCTTGGCCAGCGCCCACCCCCCCCACGCCCCCCCAAACCCCGGCGTTAATCAGCGGAGAGTGCCAGAGCGCTTCACTTCACAGCGGAAGGCCGTCTGCTGCGACACCGACACTGACGCTGCACAAAGTCCTCAAGCAAGGACTCCTTCTGGTCAGACTGGGGAGGGGGGCTGGGGAGGGGGGCTGGGGAGGGGTCGGGTCCAGAGGGTGGGCGGTGGGGAACTGTGGAGGTGAGGAACTGAGCCTTCATCTCTCCATCACTCCCTCCTTTACTCTCGTTCTCTCACTCACTCTCAGTCACTTAGCGATGCCCAGACAAGGTGGAAGCTCCGGAGTGGAAGGAGACAACTCTCAGCTGTCAATCAAATTCACTCATGCAGAGGAAAGAAAGAGGAAAGGATGACCCTTTTCTCTCTCTCTCTCTCTCTCTCTCTCTCACTCACTCACTCACTCTCTTTCTTTCTCTCTCTCCTTCTCCCTCCCTTTCATCCCTCTCTCTCTCTCCTCTTCAGTGGTTTACTCCTTCCTTTGTCTCCTCTCTCTCCCTCTTTCTCTTCTGTTTTATTTTTCTTTGTCTTCCACTCTGATTTGCTTTGAATAGGTGGAGCTAAACCGCTATAGGCTGAATTCCTAAACTTATGTATACTGAATGGGTGGAGCTAAACCGCTATAGGCTGAATTCCTAAACTTATGTATACTGAATGGGTGGAGCTAAACCGCTATAGGCTGAATTCCTAAACTTATGTATACTGAATAGGTGGAGCTAAACCGCTATAGGCTGAATTCCTAAACTTATGTATACTGAATGGGTGGAGCTAAACCGCTGTAGGTTAAATGGGTGGAGATAAACCGCTGTATATTGAATGGGTGGAGCTAAACCGCTGTAGGCTGAATGGGTGGAGCTAAACCGCTATAGGCCGAATGGGTGGAGCTAAACCGCTATAGGCCGAATGGGTGGAGCTAAACCGCTATAGGCCGAATGCCTAAACTTATGTATACTGAATGGATGGAGCTAAACCACTGTCTGCTGAATGGGTGGAGCTAAACCACTGTCTGCTGAATGGGTGGAGCTAAACTGACTGCTGTCTGGTGATGAAATTGATCAATAACATGTTTATAAATAGTAATAAATGCTCATCAGAAGCTTTAATCCGGACTAAAAGCTCTACAGTCAGAACTTGCGCCGACATTAAACCGCCGTCCAGGACCAGCACTAAGCGGCGGGAGCTCGGGCCACGTGGGCTTTTTAGACCACCAAACTTTTTTATTAACACTTACACATACACTCCGTTTACAAATCGCTTTAATTCAGACGGCAGCGAACGCCGCGGTGCACCATAAATCTTCCTAGAGCGCCTCCTTCTCCTCCTGAGCGCAGATTGGCCCCCACTTCTCCTCCTCGGTGGGGAGAGGAACAAGAACGGGGGTCTGAGTTAAAACAGCGCTACACGTTACATCTATTCTACTTAGTTCCTGCTTTCGGGAGTAAACGGAGGGCAGCAACACGGCCGGCTCTCCGTTTACACTTTGTTCACAGGACCGCCGCGGCTGTAATTACGTTCCACCGTCCTCCTTTCCGCAGCCCCGCTCCCTTTCAGAGGCCCCGCTCCCGTTCAGAGGCCCCATGTCTGCGGGATGATGAAGAAAAATGAAACCCCGTGTGAGCGGTTCGATGCTCGGCCCAGGAAAACGCTGCCACGCAACTTTTCTGTTCCCCCCGCCTCCCGGTACTCCCCCCCCGCCTCCCCGGTACTCTCCCCCCGCCTCCCGGTACTCTCCCCCCGCCTCCCGGTACTCCCCCCCCGCCTCCCGGTACTCTCCCCCCGCCTCCCGGTACTCTCCCCCCGCCGGCAGGGCTGGATTAAAGCCGCGTTGGCGAACACTCAGAGGAGACGCTTTCCAATTACGGCCATCGGCAGCCAAAGAAAACACAGAGCATGATGGGGGATTATGTACAAGATAATAAGGGTCGTAATGACGAGGGGCCGCTGGAACGACAGCGCGGCACAACCATATTAATTAGTTATTGACTCCGTTCTTTTAAAACGCTAAGGGTTACGGCACAGAGGCATGGACAGTCCACTGACCGCGGCCGTTACCGGCCACTGCTGGCGGAGCGGCTCTTTACTAGACGGGTATTCGGCTGTTAAACTGCCGCGAAGGCATTAAAACATTTCAAGATGTAAGAATTTCTGAGGCATTTTTAAAGGTGTATATGATTCCAGAGCTCTTAAATTCAGAATTCAACGAATTTGAAACAAGGCGACCAAGTTTTGCTAATCAAATAGTTTTTCATAGTAATTTCAGGGTTATTAACGACTATAAGCAGTCATTACAGTGTTAATAAATGTTTGAGTTAATAATGGTAGTACAGGAATGCAGTGGAACATTATTAAAACTCAAATCTTTACGGCAATCAGGAATTTTTTACAGTGGAAAATTCAGTAACACTATTTATAATGCATTCATAAGATGTCATAGGCCATAAATACTAATGTCTTACTCTTAAAAGGCTCAAAATGTGCAAAAACATATATAAATGTATAGATAGATTGACTGATAATTAATTGATATGCACACGTGTTATATATATACACCACCATACTGAACACTACACCACCATATTAACCACTACACCACCATACTAACCACTACACCACCATACTAACACTACACCACCATACTAACCACTACACCACCATACTAACACTACACCACCATACTAACCACTACACCACCATACTGACCACTACACCACCATACTGACCACTACACCACCGTACTAACCACTACACCACCATACTGACCACTACACCACCATACTAACACTACACCACCATACTAACCACTACACCACCATACTGAACACTACACCACCATACTAACACTACACCACCATACTAACCACTACACCACCATACTAACCACTACACCACCATACTGACCACTACACCACCGTACTGACCACTACACCACCGTACTGACCACTACACCACCATACTAACCACTACACCACCATACTAACACTACACCACCATACTAACCACTACACCACCGTACTGACCACTACACCACCATACTGACCACTACACTACCGTACTAACCACTACACCACCATACTGACCACCACACCACCATACTGACCACCACACCACCATACTGACCACCACACCACCGTACTAACCACCACACCACCATACTAACCACTACACCACCATACTAACCACTACACCACCATACTGACCACTACACCACCATACTGACCACTACACCACCATACTGACCACTACTCCACCATACTAACCACTACACCACCATACTAACACTACACCACCATACTAACCACTACACCACCGTACTAACCACTACACCACCATACTGACCACTACACCACCATACTGACCACTACACCACCATACTGACCACCACACCACCATACTGACCACCACACAACCATACTAACCACCACACCACCGTACTAACCACTACACCACCGTACTAACCACTACACCACCATACTGACCACTACACCACCATACTGACCACTACACCACCATACTGACCACCACACCACCGTACTAACCACTACACCACCATACTAACCAGTACACCACCGTACTAACCACTACACCACCGTACTAACCACTACACCACCATACTAACCACTACACCACCATACTGACCACTACACCACCATACTAACCACTACACCACCGTACTGACCACTACACCACCATACAAACCACTACACCACCATACTAACCACTACACCACCGTACTAACCACTACACCACCGTACTAACCACTACACCACCGTACTAACCACTACACCACCATACTAACCACTACACCACCATACTAACACTACACCACCATACTAACCACTACACCACCATACTAACCACTACACCACCGTACTAACCACTACACCACCGTACTAACCACTACACCACCATACTGACCACTACACCACCGTACTAACCACTACACCACCATACTGACCACTACACCACCATACTGACCACTACACAACCATACTGACCACTACACAACCATACTAACCACCACACCACCATACTGACCACTACACCACCATACTAACCACTACACCACCATACTGACCACTACACCACCATACTGACCACCACACCACCGTACTGACCACTACACCACCGTACTAACCACTACACCACCGTACTAACCACTACACCACCGTACTGACCACTACACCACCATACTAACCACTACACCACCATACTAACACTACACCACCGTACTAATCACTACACCACCGTACTAACCACTACACCACCGTACTAACCACTACACCACCATAGTAACCACTACACCACCGTACTAACCACTACACCACCGTACTAACCACTACACCACCGTACTAACCACTACACCACCGTACTGACCACTACACCACCGTACTAACCACTACACCACCGTACTGACCACTACACCACCATACTGACCACTACACCACCATACTGACCACCACACCACCGTACTAACCACTACACCACCGTACTAACCACTACACCACCGTACTAACCACTACACCACCGTACTGACCACTACACCACCATACTAACCACTACACCACCATACTAACACTACACCACCGTACTAATCACTACACCACCGTACTAACCACTACACCACCGTACTAACCACCACACCACCATACTAACCACTACACCACCATACTAACCACTACACCACCATAGTAACCACTACACCACCGTACTAACCACTACACCACCGTACTAACCACTACACCACCGTACTAACCACTACACCACCGTACTGACCACTACACCACCGTACTAACCACTACACCACCGTACTGACCACTACACCACCATACTAACCACTACACCACCGTACTAACCACTACACCACCGTACTAACCACTACACCACCTTACTGACCACTACACCACCATACTAACACCACTACACCACCATACTAACCACTACACCACCGTACTAACCACTACACCACCGTACTAACCACTACACCACCATACTAACCACTACATCACCGCACTAACCACTACACCACCGTGCTGACCACTACACCACCATACTAACACTACACCACCATACTAACCACTACACCACCGTACTAACACTACACCACCGTACTGACCACTACACCACCATACTAACCACTACACCACCATACTAACCACTACACCACCGTACTGACCACTACACCACCATACTAACCACTACACCACCGTACTGACCACTACACCACTAGAACAAGCTAGTACTAGTAAATCATTCCAGTCGATAGATGGCGTCAGTGGTTCAGGTGGTCCAGTCGGAGCTGGTTTTAAGGGGTTAACTGTTTTTTGCGCTGGTGTTTAGCGTAAACACACCGCCAGCAGGAACCATGTACATTTCAAACACGTACCTATTCATAGCGCTGAGCACCAGCTGAGGCCACAAATTGTGTCCCCGGGCTTTTGTTCCACAGACAGATTCCTTACTGTAATTCGCTGAATGTTTTGAATACAAAGAACAGACGGCGTTTACTCGGCGTTCCGTTAATGCACAAATCCGAAGCTCGGCTGTAATAAATCGCTCGCCGTCTCTCATTCAGCGCCGTTACACATTTCCTATATATTCCCTTTTCCATTATTCATGCGGGCTCCGTAATGGCTACAGTATATCATGTACGGAATTCCGGCTCCAGCCGTACAATTTGTATCAGGGGTGAGTAATTATGGGATTCGACTGCCGGTGAGATTTATAAACCAATTCCTTAAAAATATGACTTCAAGCTCATGTCGGTTCAGCAGCGACTCAAAGGATCAACGTTCCTTTTACCAAAAACATCGTCCCGGTGTGATTCCAGAGCTCCTCGCGAGCGGGACGGGGCGGTGTTGGTGCTGATGGATGAGCGCTCGGAGGAAGCGATGTTGAAAGTATAATAAGTACATTTAGCAGCAGGTGCTGCGCCGACGTTGACGAATAGCCGAAGCGATATTAATGAAAAAGCGAACGGCGTTCCGGCCCTAATTAATTCCACAGTCTTCCTGTTTACACGACTTCAGGGAGCGTCCGAGCGTGTTCGGGATTTGTTTAACTCTGTAAGCGTACGGGAGCGTGTCGCGTCCAGGTGTGCGTACGACGTGTGCCACACTTTCCCTGTCCAGCCCGTGTCCGATTATGGATCAGTCGGAATTCCTTGGCCACGGCGCTCCGTCTGCGTCTCAATATCATTCTGCTCGATTTCTCCGCGTCGATAACTAATTACTCGCCCCCTAATTTGCTTTGCAGAAAAGCCGGACCTCCAGAGCGGGGTCTGCATTCCGGGCTCGTTCTCAGCGAAGGAACGGACACGGGGAGAAAGAGCGGGAGCTGGACAAACAGATGGAACGGCAGGAGGAGGAAGAGGAGGAGGGAAAGCAAAGGGAGAAAGAAAGAAAGAAAGAAACGAGAGATAAAGAGAAAAAAAGAAAGTAGGATGAAGAAAAAGTAGAGGAAAAGTGGAAAATGACCAAAAACAAAACGAACAGTAGAAAAATTTTAAGGAGAAAGAAAGAAAATATTCCTTTACAGAGAAAATGACCAGAGGAATGTAGAGAGGGAGAAAAGAAAGAGTAGAAATAAAGGAAAACTTGAAAAAAAGGAAAAGGAAGGATAAAAGAAAAGTGACGAAGAATGACAAAAATCAACCTGAAAGTGAAAATGATCAGAAAATCATTAAAAAATAATGAAAAAAGAAAATATGAACATGAAGATGTACAGCATAAAGGACAAATAGAGGAAAATTGGAAAATGAGAAAAAGCTAAATGCACAGAAGGAGGAAAATTTAAGAAAGAAAGAAAAGAAGAGGGAGATGAAGATAAAATGGATATAACAGGAGAAAAAAGGAAGTGAAGTGGAAGGAAAAGGGGAAAAATAAAAGAAAGAGGGAAAGTTGGAAGTACAGTTACAGAAACCAGAGGAATGTAGAGAGAGAAAAAAGAAAAATTTAAAAATTTAACAACACAGGGAGGAAAACTGAACCTGGAAGAACAAAACAGAGTAAAAGGAAAAGTGGAAAAAATAGAAAAGCAAGAATAAAAAGAAAAGTGAAAGTGAAATATTTCAGAAAATCATTAAAAAATAAAAAAGGAAAACAAAACAAAGGAAAAATAGAGGAAATGTGGAAAATGAGAAAAAGCTAAATGAACAGAAGGAGAAGAAGATAAAAGAAATATAACAGGAGGAAAAAGAAAGTGAAGTAGAGGGAAAAGTGGGAAGTAAAAGAAAGAATGAAAGGTAAAAGTACAATTAGGAGAAAATACAGAAAACACATCAGAAGAAGGTAGGGTAGAAAGAAAAAGAAAAAATAGAAAAATTGACAAAAAAAAGTTAATACAGAGAAAAACTAAACCGGGTAAAGAAAAAAGTGTTAAAGAGTTAAAGAAAAAGTGGAAAAATAAAATAGCAGGAAAAATAATTAAGGGATAAAAGAAAAAATTACAAAGATTACAAAGTGAATCTAAAAGTAAGATTAAATTAAAATTTTATAAAAAAGGAAAAGAAATATAGCGAATAAAGACATTAAGGAGGAAAGGAAAGCGGAGGGAAGGCTGGAAAAGGGTGGGAGAAAAAGAAAGAGTGGGACTGTTTTGGGTTTACTTCTCCAGTCCTAACAACGAAGCTACAAAGCTAAAGCTAATGGACGCCTGTGCTCCCCCTAGCTGCCCCGTAGATAACTGCACTGCTTCATCATCGTAGCTGAAGCCGCGTGACGTTAATCTCTGATTAGAGTGAACGTGTGGTTTCTGACGCTGTTTGACTGTAAACAGGCACTGAAGTTCGTTAGCGTGACGCTAAACGCGGTAGCATCTGCGGTGAGGCCCGGTTTTGTCTGTGGTTTGGATTCCTGTGAAATTCCTCCTGTAGGATGAAGTCCGCGCCGCTCCATTAGCCTCGCCCAGATAACGCAACGCATCTGGGCTGCGTTTACTTAACATGCCGGATCCGGCCTCCTCGATTTGCGCTAATCAACTGATAAGACGAAAGCCCTTTTCACCAAATCCCTGGAGGCCGGAAACCCAACTCCTAATGGTCATTAGTAGTAATTACGCTCCCTAACTGGCACATCCAACCCGGTCGTCCCGGCTAATAAGGAGTGGGTTCCTGCCCCCGAACACACTCTGCGGGTCCGTATCTGCGCTCCGATGCCGCGGGACGCTCTCTGCTGCCATAGGAAGCGAGTTAACTTTCCGGTGCAAAACACTGGAGAACGGAGCTGGAGTTATCCGAGCCCACCGCAGGACCACCGCCGCTGTTTATCAGAGCAGAGAACTGGCAGGAAAAACACTACACCAGATAAACACAAACACGGTAAAACCGAGTGAAGTCATCGAGATGCAGCTTAGATGTTCTGATTTCCTGCTGCATTCCAACCATCACATGGAATTCTTCTAGTACGTCACCTGATTTGATATAATGAAGGATCAGCAGAGAGAATCTTTTAGAAAACTAGAGATACAGACCCTAAAATCCTGAAAATCTGAATCCTACTTAGGCGCACCGCAGGCGGCACTGTCTGTCCTGGAGAGCCAGAGCGGTATAGTTAGTTTAAAAAAACTAAAAACTGTGGAGGATATTAGGACCTCGTGATTCTTCTCCAACTGTCACATGGAATTCTTCTATAACGTCACCTGATTTGATTTAACAAAGGATCAGTAGAGAGAATCTTTTAGAAAACTAGAGATACAGACCCTAAAATCCTGAAAATCTGAATCCTACTTAGGTGCACCGCAGGCAGCACTGCCCTTCCTGGAGAGCCAGAGCGGTATATGGTGCCAAATCATGGTAAAAATCTAAGAAACTAAAAACTGTACAGGTTTATAGAACCTCATGATTCCTCTCCAAACTTCACCTGATTTGATTAAACGAAGGTTTGATTTAACAAGCCAGCAATCATGTGATGAAAGTAAAATCAACATCGACTGATGAAACCACAGGAGTAGTGAGTGCTTTACAACAAGTGAAGTCAGTAGAGTGTGGACGTGCCCACTTCCTGATGAGCGCATTGCTATCCTTTAGAAAACTACAGGAACAAGGCAGCCTTGTCTGTCCTGGAGAACCAGAGTGGTTTATGGTGCCAGATCATGGCAAAAATCTAGTAAACTAAAAACTGTGGAGGATATTAGGACCTCGTGATTCCTCTCCAACTGTCATATGAACATTCTTTCTATAACGTCACCTGATTTGATCTAATGAAGGATCAGTAGAGAGAATCTTTTAGAAAACCAGAGATACAGACCCTAAAATCCTGAAAACCTGAATCCTACTTAGGCGCACCGCAGGCAGCACTGCCTGTACAATACTTCAGGTACAAAGTGGTACTACAGTGACTCACTATCACCTCTTCAGGTACAAAGTGGTACTACAGTGACTCACTATCACCTCTTCAGGTACAAAGTGGTACTACAGTGACTCACTATCACCTCTTCAGGTACAAAGTGGTATTACATGGACTGCTTCTCACCATCCAAATAGCCCCAAACACATTCAGTGATGTTGAGGTTCTGAGCTCTGGGGTGGTCAGTCCATTGTTCTGAGAAAAGCAGTAGCTCCTTTGTTAGTTGTGTCTGTACACCACAGTGCTGAGGTGTCTTCTCACAGTGGAGGGATGGACAGAAACACCTGTGGATGTTCTTAAATCTGAAGCAGACTGACGGGAGAACAATGTTGGTGGGTCTTCCAGGTGGTTGTTAGGAGTCACAGTTTCTCTGTAGCTTTTCCTCTTTTTCCCCACTTATTTTTTCAGTGTCTCCGTCCGCACTTCCTATCTTTTATCCAATCTCCTCAGAAACATCTCCTGGGAATCACGCATTTCATGTCTGTTTTGCCTCGACAAATAAAACAACCAAATAAATAAAGGGTCATCTCTGACGTCTGCTTAAAATAAAATAAACACCGACGGAGCAAGAAAGTGTTTATGTCTGCATTAAAACGAGGACAAAAATACCCTGTTCTGCTTTTTATCTGCTCTGTTTTTATTTTTTTCCTCCCTCTTGCAGACATCTGCAGGGAAGTGTAAGGTGGTGGTCACGTGACTGCGTTCTCAGGGTGAGACTCTAATTCAGCTGATGCAGGTTTTTACATTAGAGCTCAGATGAAAGTGTATGCAAAGTAAATCTCTCTCTCTCTCTCTCTCTCTCTCTCTTTCCATCTCTAACCTACTCTCTAGAGAATGACCTGCAGAGAGTGATCCTTATCAACCGCCGCAAAATAAAACAGTGCTGTGAGAGAAAGAGACCCAATAACATATGCAACATAGATAAATAAATAAATAAATAAATAAATAAACACTGCATCGACATCTTTAGCAGCCGGCGGCTCCTTCAGCGCTGGAATTCCCTTCTTCTCGTTTCCACACACATTAACTGTTAAGTGGACAACTGTCTGTGCACATGTTAGCATTAGCAACCTAGCCTCTTACATAACACCAGCCAATCAAACAGCCTTGAAAGACCTTAATTTAATAACAATTATAAAAATAGATTTTCTCCAAGTTTCTCAATGTATTAGCATTACTGTTAGCATTTGTATTAGCAACATATCCTCTCAGAAGTAAGAGTAATAATAACAATAGTAATAGCAGTAGTAATAATAACTACTACAGTGTTTTCCAGTGTTCTCAACATGTGATTACTGCACCAGCTATCAACAATCTGATTGGTTACATCTCTCTTCATTTGCATAATGTTACGATAAGAGATATGAGGTCTACAAAATGAATGCTTTTTCCCACCTGCAAACTAAACCTACCCAAATCTTCACTAATCAATTAATAACTTAATTATAAATTAATGTTTTGTTATGTTTAGTTATGTTGATGGATCGACGCTTATAAGAAGCACGTGATTACTGCACCATGTATCAACAATCTGATTGGTTACATCTCACTTCATTTGCATAAAGTTACGATAAGAGATGGAGATATGAGATATGAGGTCTGATATGTCAGTTATAACACATAGCCATAAAGCGGGCTGGGACACGCTATCAACTGCCTAGCGACACCCTAGCAACAACCTAGCAACAACCTTAGATACCATAGCAAGTGTCAAGCGACACCTTAGCAACGTTGAGCAAACATTTTCTGGACTGTTCTAGTTCCACAAACTCACATTTACATACATAAAGCATTAGCATTAGCCAATTAGCACTAGTATCCACACGCTGCTGTGCTGGTAAAAAACTGACAACACTAGCAGTAGCATTAGCTTTAGCATTAGCATTCCAATACAAACTGCATGCTTTTTCCCACCTGTAAACTAAACCCACCCAAATCTTCACTAATCATTTTAATTATAAATTAATGTTTTGTTATGTTTAGTTATGTTGATGGATCGATGCTTAATAGAAGCGTCTCAACATGTGATTGCTGCACCAGCTATCAACAATCTGATTGGTTACATCTCACTTCATTTGCATAAAGTTACGATAAGAGATATGAGATATGAGGTCTGATATGTCAGTTATAACACATAGCCATAAAGCGGGCTGGGACACGCTAGCAACTGCCTAGCAACACCCTAGCAACAACCTTAGATACCATAGCAAGTGTCAAGCGACACCTTAGCAACATTGAGCAAGCATTTTCTGAACTGTTCTAGTTCTACAAACTCACATTTACATACATAAGGCATTAGCATTAGCCAATTAGCACTAGTATCCACACGCTGCTGTGCTGGTAAATAATTGACAACACTAGCATTAGCATTAGCTTTAGCATTAGCATTCCAATACAAACTGAATGCTTTTTCCCACCTGTAAACTAAACCCACCCAAATCTTCACTAATCAATTAATAACTTAATTATAAATTAATGTTTTGTTATGTTTAGTTATCTTGATGGATAGAAGCGAAGTCAAGTTCCGCACCTCTCAGACTTATTACACGTTTATTAACGCTGTGAATTATATTTCAGTGTCTGGTTTAAAAGCAATACGTTATCGTAAACGATGTAGTTGTGGGACGGAGGAACCGGAGTGTGCGCAGTTTAAGAGGTTGAGGGGTTAATGCATACGGCGCGCGCTAATGCTAATGCTTCACCCGCCGCATTCATCACACATTCGAGCGGCGGCCCGAGCTGGAGGCCAACGATAGGCCTGGCAGAGATACAAGCGCTAATAAATGAAGTCGAGGAATTTCTTTTCCGACTGGACTCCAGACGCTCAGTAACCTGACCATTTCATAACGAGTAGATCCGTAAGCGGTCATCAGAAACAGGTCCTGGAACTGAGCGTGGCGCCGGCTGAGGTGGCACCTCGGCATTCCAGATAAACATGATGTGATTAGTCGCGCCGTGAAACCTTCATTAGATTAATTAGGCGACGTTGGGCTCAGGTTGGGAAGTCCCAGGCGGCCGAGCTCCGTCCACTGGCTAGTTATGCATTGTTTCACGCGGCCAATGGTCCTCAGTACGGCTGTAAAGGACTTCGGGGGGGAAACGAGGGGGAGTGAGGGGCAGCGAGGGGGAGAAATAAAAAGTTCTGGTCGAAGCCTATTTGCTCCTACAAACTCCTTATTGCATGTATAAGAACAATAAATATATTTTACAGAGCGAGGTGCTGATACAGCTGTTTACATTTATTGGGCTACTCTAGTCTAACTAGCCACACAGGATAGCTTATATGTACACATTGAGCTAAATGGACTCATGCTTATATTTAGTCTTCATGTTAAGCAAGACTTTTTGGGGGACTTTAGGGGCTTTTAGCATTAAAAGAATGAAAAAAGAAACGGTTGTAGAACATAGAGGCAATTTTAAGGGGGTCCATTAAACTAAGAAGGGTTTACTTCCATCATCCTTAAACAAAACTAATGCTGAGATCACATGTTTGCAGTACACAGCTAAACCCCTACACTTACACTAAACCCTAACCCCTACACTTACACTAAACCCTAACCCCTACACTTACACTAAACCCTAACTCCTACACTTACACTAAACCCTAACTCCTACACTTACACTAAACCCTAACTCCTACACTTACACTAAACACTAACTCCTACATTTACACTAAACCCTAACCCCTACACTTACACTAAACCCTAACTCCCACACATACACTAAACCCTAACTCCTACACTTACACTAAACCCTAACTCCTACATTTACACTAAACCCTAACCTCTACACTTACACTAAACCCTAACTCCTACATTTACACTAAACCCTAACTCCTACATTTACACTAAACCCTAACTCCTACACTTACACTAAACACTAACTCCTACATTTACACTAAACACTAACCCCTACACTTACACTAAACCCTAACTCCTACATTTACACTAAACACTAACCCCTACACTTACACTAAACCCTAACACCTACACTTACACTAAACACTAACTCCTACACTTACACTAAACCCTAACACCTACACTTACACTAAACACTAACCCCTACACTTACACTAAACCCTAACACCTACACTTACACTAAACACTAACCCCTACATTTACACTAAACCCTAACCCCTACATTTACACTAAACACTAACCCCTACATTTACACTAAACACTAACCCCTACATTTACACTAAACACTAACTCCTACACTTACACTAAACCCTAACCCCTACACTTACACTAAACACTAACTCCTACACTTACACTAAACCCTAACACCTACACTTACACTAAACACTAACCCCTACACTTACACTAAACCCTAACACCTACATTTACACTAAACACTAACCCCTACATTTACACTAAACACTAACCCCTACATTTACACTAAACACTAACCTCTACATTTACATTAAACACTAACCTCTACATTTACACTAAACCCTAACCCCTACACTTACACTAAACCCTAACCCCTACACTTACACTAAACACTAATTCCTACACTTACACTTAACCCTAACCCCTACACTTACACTAAACACTAACTCCTACACTTACACTAAACCCTAACCCCTACACTTACACTAAACACTAACTCCTACATTTACACTAAACCCTAACCCCTACATTTACACTAAACACTAACCCCTACATTTACACTAAACCCTAACCCCTACACTTACACTAAACCCTAACCCCTACACTTACACTAAACACTAACTCCTACATTTACACTAAACCCTAACCCCTACACTTACACTAAACCCTAACCCCTACACTTACACTAAACACTAACTCCTACATTTACACTAAACCCTAACCCCTACACTTACACTAAACCCTAACCCCTACACTTACACTAAACACTAACTCCTACATTTACACTAAACCCTAACCCCTACATTTACACTAAACCCTAACTCCTACATTTACACTAAACCCTAACTCCTACATTTACACTAAACTCTAACACCTACACTTACACTAAACACTAACCCCTACACTTACACTAAACCCTAACTCCTACATTTACACTAAACTCTAACACCTACACTTACACTAAACACTAACCCCTACATTTACACTAAACCCTAACCCCTACACTTACACTAAACCCTACCTCCTACATTTACACTAAACTCTAACACCTACACTTACACTAAACCCTAACTCCTACATTTACACTAAACACTAACCCCTACACTAAACCCTAACTCCTACATTTACACCAAACACTAACCCCTACACTAAACCCTAACTCCTACATTTACACTAAACACTAACCCCTACACTAAACCCTAACTCCTACATTTACACTAAACACTAACACCTACACTTACACTAAACCCTAACTCCTACATTTACACTAAACACTAACCCCTACACTAAACCCTAACTCCTACATTTACACCAAACACTAACCCCTACACTAAACCCTAACTCCTACATTTACACTAAACACTAACTCCTACATTTACACTAAACCCTAACCCCTACATTTACACTAAACCCTAACTCCTACACTTACACTAAACCCTAACTCCTACACTTACACTAAACACTAACTCCTACACTTACACTAAACCCTAACACCTACACTTACACTAAACACTAACCCCTACATTTACACTAAACCCTAACCCCTACATTTACACTAAACACTAACCCCTACATTTACACTAAACACTAACCCCTACATTTACACTAAACACTAACCCCTACATTTACACTAAACACTAACCTCTACATTTACATTAAACACTAACCCCTACATTTACACTAAACCCTAACACCTACACTTACACTAAACACTAACCCCTACATTTACACTAAACCCTAACCTCTACATTTACACTAAACACTAACCCCTACATTTACACTAAACACTAACCCCTACATTTACACTAAACACTAACCCCTACATTTACACTAAACACTAACCCCTACATTTACACTAAACACTAACCTCTACATTTACATTAAACACTAACCCCTACATTTACACTAAACCCTAACCCTACATTTACACTAAACACTAACCCCTACATTTACACTAAACACTAACCCCTACATTTACACTAAACACTAACCCCTACATTTACACTAAACACTAACCTCTACATTTACATTAAACACTAACCTCTACATTTACACTAAACCCTAACCCCTACACTTACACTAAACCCTAACCCCTACACTTACACTAAACCCTAACACCTACATTTACACTAAACACTAACCCCTACATTTACACTAAACACTAACCCCTACATTTACACTAAACACTAACCTCTACATTTACATTAAACACTAACCTCTACATTTACACTAAACCCTAACTCCTACATTTACACTAAACCCTAACCCCTACACTTACACTAAACACTAACTCCTACATTTACACTAAACCCTAACCCCTACACTTACACTAAACCCTAACCCCTACACTTACACTAAACACTAACTCCTACATTTACACTAAACCATAACCCCTACACTTACACTAAACCCTAACCCCTACACTTACACTAAACACTAACTCCTACATTTACACTAAACCCTAACCCCTACATTTACACTAAACCCTAACTCCTACATTTACACTAAACCCTAACTCCTACATTTACACTAAACTCTAACACCTACACTTACACTAAACACTAACCCCTACACTTACACTAAACCCTAACTCCTACATTTACACTAAACTCTAACACCTACACTTACACTAAACACTAACCCCTACATTTACACTAAAGCCTAACTCCTACATTTACACTAAACTCTAACACCTACACTTACACTAAACCCTAACTCCTACATTTACACTAAACACTAACCCCTACACTAAACCCTAACTCCTACATTTACACCAAACACTAACCCCTACACTAAACCCTAACTCCTACATTTACACTAAACACTAAGCCTTACACTTACACTAAACCCTAACCCCTACATTTACACTAAACACTAACTCCTACATTTACACTAAACCCTAACTCCTACATTTACACCAAACACTAACCCCTACACTAAACCCTAACTCCTACATTTACACCAAACACTAACCCCTACACTAAACCCTAACTCCTACATTTACACTAAACACTAATCCCTACACTTACACTAAACCCTAACCCCTACATTTACACTAAACACTAACTCCTACATTTACACTAAACCCTAACTCCCACATTTACACTAAACACTAACACCTACATTTACACTAAACCCTAACTCCTACATTTACACTAAACACTAACTCCTACATTTACACTAAACCCTAACCCCTACATTTACACTAAACCCTAACTCCTACATTTACACTAAACCCTAACCCCTACACTAAACCCTAACTCCTACATTTACACTAAACACTAACCCCTTCACTTACACTAAACCCTAACTCCTACACTTACACTAAACACTAACTCCTACATTTACACTAAACCCTAACCCCTACATTTACACTAAACCCTAACTCCTACATTTACACTAAACCCTAACTCCTACATTTACACTAAACCCTAACCCCTACACTAAACCCTAACTCCTACATTTACACTAAACACTAACTCCTACATTTACACTAAACCCTAACTCCTACATTTACACTAAACCCTAACCCCTACACTTATACTAAACCCTAACCCCTACACTTACACTAAACCCTAACTCCTACACTAAACCCTAACTCCTACATTTACACTAAACCCTATCTCCTACACTAAACCCTATCTCCTACATTTAAACTAAACACTAACTCCTACATTTACACTAAACACTAACTCCTACATTTAAACTTAACCCTAACCCCTACATTTACACTAAACCCTATCTCCTACATTTACACTAAACACTAACCCTACATTTACACTAAACACTAACCCTACATTTACACTAAACCCTAACTCCTACATTTAAACTAAACACTAACTCCTACATTTACACTAAACACTAACTCCTACATTTAAACTTAACCCTAACCCCTACATTTACACTAAACCCTATCTCCTACATTTACACTAAACACTAACCCTACATTTACACTAAACCCTAACCCCTACACTTACACTAAACCCTAACCCCTACATTTACACTAAACCCTAACTCCTACATATACACTAAACCCTAACCCCTACATATACACTAAACCCTAACTCCTACATTTACACTAAACACTAACTCCTACATTTACACTAAACACTAACCCTACATTTACACTAAACACTAACCCCTACATTTACACTAAACCCTAACTCCTACATTTACACTAAACCCTAACTCCTACAATTACACTAAACCCTAACCCTACATTTACACTAAACCCTAACCCCTACATTTACACTAAACCCTAACTCCTACATTTACACTAAACCCTAACTCCTACATTTACACTAAACCCTAACTCCTACATTTACACTAAACACTAACCCCTACATTTACACTAAACCCTAACCCCTACATTTACACTAAACCCTAACTCCTACATTTACACTAAACCCTAACTCCTACATTTACACTAAACACTACCGCCTACATTTACACTAAACACTAACTCCTACATTTACACTAAACCCTAACCCCTACACTTACACTAAACCCTAACTCCTACATTTACACTAAACACTAACCCCTACATTTACAGTAAACCCTAACTCCTACATTTACACTAAACACTAACTCCTACATTTACACTAAACCCTAACTACTACATTTACACTAAACCCTAACTCCTACATTTACACTAAACACTAACCCCTACATTTACACTAAACTGTTATGGCCACTAATGTGTGTTTGTATGGGGTCTAGCCTCGCTGTCAGTGATCTGTCAGTGGATGATTAAATATCAGTGCTGTACGTGTGACAGATCAGCCTGTTTTTGATCAAACTGTGCGGCTACGGTCTGTGATAAAGTGAGCGATCCTGTCATATCTCTACTAGCTTCTGTATTTTGAATAAAGACAGGGCCATTAAACTCTCCCCGTGGCACAGCTCTCGGTTTCAAACAGATTTATTCCTGTTTTTCTTCTCAGACGAACGCGCGGCCTGCCACCAATTAGCACACAGTACCCTAACCTATTGATTATTGCCGTTATCAGAGCACGCTGATTTCAGGGCGAGAGGAGTCGAGCTATGAGCGCGCGGGCCAATTCCTGTTATAAATGAGTAAAATCCCTGCAGGCAGCCCACAGTCTGTTCCCGGGCACACTGAGTTTAACTCGCTGCTATTCAGCAGCTTCTCGATCCCACACAGACACTCACAGGCAGGGCTTCCACCGAGAGGCGCCGCTCCAAATCCAGCCTTTGTTCCGTCTACTCACTAATAGAGCTGGGCCTTCAGTTCGGAATCAAAGCTCGGTCAAATATAAACCGGAGAGAACCGGCTTCTGTAATGAGACGCATTCCTGATGCACCAACGAGACCTCTAATAGAACGTCAGCACGAGAACGTCAACATGAACATTCCTAACAACCACCCGGGAACCTGCTCAGGCTATGACAATATAGCAGCTCCACTTACAGACTGTAGTTAATCTGATTCTCTGTATACTTTATTACTCTGTTCTTTAATGATCAGGACCCCCACAGGACCACCACCGAGCAGATACTATTAGGGAGGTGGGTCATTCTCAGCACTGAGAATCGTCCACCAACCAAAAGTATCCAGACAGCAGTGTCCTGTGGGCGGCGTCCTGTGTCCACTGATGAAGAACTAGAGGAACACAAACATCTACAAGGTGGACCAGCAAGTAGTAGGAGTGTCTAATAGAGTGGACAGTGAGTGGACACAGTGTTTAAACACTCCAGCAGCAGCACTGCTGTGTCTGATCCACTCACACCAGCACAACACACACTAACTAACACAGTGCGGAGAATGACCCACCTCCCTAATAGTATCTGCTCTGTGGTGGTCCTGTGGGGGTCCTGATCATTAAAGAACAGAGTAATAAAGTATACAGAGAATCAGATGAACTACATTCTGGAAGTGGAGCTCCTGTATGGTCAGTGGAGCTGATACAGTGGACAGTGAGTGTGGGCTCAGTTTCATTACTTAGATTAGGGTTGGAGCTAAAGCCTGGAGGGTGGCAGTTCTGCAGGATCAGGATTGAGCTTCACTATGTATCCATATGATTACGGCCATGGAAGAGTTAAAGGGACTAATAAGTGAAGACTAAGCCTAAAGGGTCGAGAGGTCAGCAGCTTAATTATCCGCAACATCAGCAGACATATCATAACAAGGTTCCTGGGTGCAAGCAGAGCGGCTGGAGCTGTACGTTCCAGGTCTTTTCTTTAATTATTTTATTTCCCCCCGCGGCTGACGAGACAGGCCATTGTCAGGACACTAATAAAGAGGCTGGTTGTGCAGGAGTGCAGTAATTACCCAGGCTGGGATATCAGTGCTGTATTTATGAAAACATCGCACATTAACAAAAGAGGGAGGTCACACACGCGCATTCGGGCCACCGCGATTAGTATTCCGGTCCGCGTCCAGCCCTGGCTGATAAGCAGGCTTGACATTAGCATTTTATTCCCATCTTTAGCTGAAGGGGTGTGGGTGGTGGGGGTGTAGGGGGTGTGGGTGCGGCTCGGCGAGGGTGACATTGATAAACATGACACCTTCTTGTATTGGAAAAACAGCCCGTGCAACCGCAAACGACTATGAAAACATCAGAGAGGGGTCGACAAATGAAGAGAAATAAGGGGCCTGCGAGATTGCATCGATCCAGAAAGGTGCAATCAGCGGAGCACATCTAAAGCGCAGTGCATTTGGAGAATCTATGAAAATACTGAGTCATGAAGCTGCGTGTGAGGGGGGCTGGAGGGTTGGTGGGGGGCCGGCGGGATACAGTAAACCACGTTTTTCAGATTCCAGCACACGGCGGCGGGCAAAAACAGTGCACCCACCAGCCCAGCTGTGACCTGGCATTTACAAAGCGCTGGCTTTAAAACCCATGCAGCTCCGCTCTTAACGTTTAACCTGACATCGCAAAGCTGTCACGGCGCTCAGGAGTCGAGAGTTTCAGGCCGAAACTTTCTCGGAGCTGAGCTGCTCATGCTAATTCGTCAGCAAACGGGCTCGTATCTGTAAATACATTCAGAAAACGCATTAACATATTACTGATTAACATCTACTAATACATACACAGGGTTTTATAAACCCACTCAAACCATACGGCTAAACCATGAGCTTCAATCCTGATCCTGGACATCTGCCACCCTCCAGAGTATGACTCCAACCCTCATAAACAAACCCAGTTCTACCATACAGGAGCCACTCTTACAGACTGGAGCTCATCTGATTCTCTCTATATAAGCATCTACACCACTAATTAGGGCTGGGCGATAAGGGAAAAAATCTTATCACGATAATTTTTTTAATATCAGTTGATATCGATATATATCACAATATAAATCACTAGTTCCTTTTTATTTTAAGTGAGAAGTGAAGATATTTTTTTTCTTATATTGTTTTTTATCCTCTGATTTATTTTTAGACAAAACATATATATATATATATATATATATATATATATATATATATATATATATATATATATATATATATATATATATATGGGGCAGTATTAATATGAACAGTATTCACACACAGACACTGCGTTAAGCAGGCTGTTGCTGGCCCTTCAAGTTCTAGTTCAGCCATCTGATTGGTTTGGAATGGCGCTATTCTTATTGGCTGTTCGTGTTGTCTCTTAAAACATGGACGGAACTTAATTCTATTGACTTTCTATCCACTACGTCTTATAGTTCCATCGAGGAAACGTTATTTTTACGATACTTATCGTTATCATTTTATTGCCCAGCCCTACCACCAATATATATATATATATATATATATATATATATATATATATATATATATATATATATATATATATATATATATATATATTCATGTGTGTTTAAGCAGTTTCCTAGTTGGACCGCCGGAATCATCCACAGTTCCAGCCGGAAGCCGTGATGGTAGCCCTACAGCTTTTAAGTGGAAGGCTGCTCTGACAGCTCTCTTGATAAACCCTGAACTTGTTTATCAGTAAAATATGTCAAATCTGAAGCAACATTTACAAGAAAGCACAGCAGCGAAGCAGCACTATCAGCAATATCAGCACGTTTAGCAGAAGATGCCTTCAGCGGACTACGCTGGACAGACAGAACTATGAATTAATCAGCGAGAAACTGGTGGAGCTCCAGTTCTTCTCAAGATCCTTCATGAATAAACGAGAGTGAGAGGATTCAATCACACTTCACTGTATACCTCATATATGATAAACAACCACTGACTGTATGACTGTATACACACATACATACCCTTATTAACATAGTATATATATACCCTCAACAACTGCACACATCTATATGATTTCTTTGACTGTATATATGCTATATATTCAAACTTATTGGCTACATTTATGTTATACACTCACTGACTGTATATCATTGGCATATGTGATTATATACAATCATTCCATAACTTACATTCAAAGTTAAGACTTGTGTTTGTTCTCTCCTTACTATATTAGAGATCCTTGTTTTTCAATGACAATATGCTCACTGATTGTATACAAATATTATATAAGCTTTCTTTGATGGTATATTAGGGGTGTGCCATTGTGTATCATACACAATAATATCACCAACTTTTTTGAATATGGTGAACGATATTATACCCTGAAATATCGTGCCATATCACCCATCACTAATTATCACATCAGGTACTACTTTTACTGTTTTTAGTAAAAGAAAAATTCACTCATTTCCCATTATATATCTACTAGAGACAGATTTTATCTCCAGTATCATTCACTTTACTTCAGTCCTGGATATACTGTATACATATGAGTTGTACATATATACATATATATTCTATTTGTTTTTGTATCAAGAATGACAGAAAAAAATCGACCAATACCTTTTACACATATCCTCCACGTTTTTAATGAGCTATTATTAAAAAAAATAATTCACATATATTTACAGTATGTTTCCGGTATTGCCTGCAATCATGTTGACTTCTAGCGGTTAACTACCCTCGTATCTGTAGAGACTCGTATTACTGCGGGACAGAGAGATATGAGCCATTAGGAGAACAAGAAAAGATCAGAAGATGGATTTTGCTCACAATCAATTCTGTTGACAAGCTTTTCTTCTATTTGTTCTAGCAGAGAATTCCTGAGGTCACCACAGAGAGAAATCATCACTTATATACAAATATCACAGGGATATAATCATTTATACGGAGATATAATCACCAATACGGAGATATAATCATTAATACGGGGATATAATCACTTATACGGAGATATAATCACTAATACGGAGATATAATCATTAATACGGGGATATAATCACTTATACGGAGATATAATCACTAATACGGAGATATAATCATTAATACGGGGATATAATCACTTATATATGCAGATAATTACGTTTACTGTGTATACAGACTGTCACTCATTGTGCCACCAGATAATTTGGCCTCTCAGTAATGCAGCGACTCTGTTATAGATGCTATTAGGTCATAAAAATATCAATAACAATAATTATAACATGCTTTATGTTCTGATAAAGATAAAGACCCACTCCAGAGCCCAGAACCTCAACACCACTGAACATGTTTAGCGGTTATTTGGATGGAGAAAAGCAGAAGCAGCTACTGAGACTGAACTCTGAGTGTTTATTACAGCTTTTTTTCCTTTCAGGAGACTCACTGTCAGTTCAGACTCGCTTTTAGTTCAGACTCACATTCAGTTCAGACTCACATTCAGTTCAGACTCACGTTTAGTTTCCTCACGTTCAGTTCAGACTCACATTCAGTTCAGACTCACATTCAGTTTAGACTCACATTCAGTTTAGACTCACATTCAGTTCAGACTCACATTCAGTTCAGATTCACGTTTAGTTTCCTCACGTTCAGTTCAGACTCACGTTCAGTTCAGACTCACATTCAGTTCAGACTCACATTCAGTTCAGACTCACATTCAGTTTAGACTCACATTCAGTTTAGACTCACATTCAGTTTCCTTACGTTCAGTTCAGACTCACATTCAGTTTTCTCACGTTCAGTTCAGATTCACGTTCAGTTCAGACTCACATTCAGTTTAGACTCACATTCAGTTCAGACTCACATTCAGTTTAGACTCACATTCAGTTTAGACTCACATTCAGTTTCCTTACGTTCAGTTCAGACTCTCTTTTAGTTCAGACTCACGTTCAGTTCAGACTCGCTTTTAGTTCAGACTCACGTTCAGTTCAAACTCACTTTTAGTTCAGATTCACGTTCAGTTCAGACTCACATTTAGTTCAGACTCTCTTTTAGTCCAGATTCACGTTCAGTTCAAACTCGCTTTTAGTTCAGACTCACGTTCAGTTCAGACTCACATTCAGTTCAGACTCTCTTTTAGTCCAGATTCACGTTCAGTTCAAACTCGCTTTTAGTTCAGACTCACGTTCAGTTCAGACTCACGTTCAGTTCAGACTCTCTTTTAGTTCAGATTCACGTTCAGTTCAAACTCGCTTTTAGTTCAGATTCTCATTCAGTTCAGACTCACATTCAGTTCAGACTCGCTTTTAGTTCAGATTCACGTTCAGTTCAGACTCACATTCAGTTTAGACTCACATTCAGTTCAGACTCACATTCAGTTTAGACTCACATTCAGTTTAGACTCACATTCAGTTTCCTTACGTTCAGTTCAGACTCTCTTTTAGTTCAGACTCACGTTCAGTTCAGACTCGCTTTTAGTTCAGACTCACGTTCAGTTCAAACTCGCTTTTAGTTCAGATTCACGTTCAGTTCAGACTCACATTTAGTTCAGACTCTCTTTTAGTCCAGATTCACGTTCAGTTCAAACTCGCTTTTAGTTCAGACTCACGTTCAGTTCAGACTCACATTCAGTTCAGACTCTCTTTTAGTCCAGATTCACGTTCAGTTCAAACTCACTTTTAGTTCAGACTCACGTTCAGTTCAGACTCACGTTCAGTTCAGACTCTCTTTTAGTCCAGATTCACGTTCAGTTCAAACTCGCTTTTAGTTCAGACTCACGTTCAGTTCAGACTCACGTTCAGTTCAGACTCTCTTTTAGTTCAGATTCACGTTCAGTTCAAACTCGCTTTTAGTTCAGATTCTCATTCAGTTCAGACTCACATTCAGTTCAGACTCGCTTTTAGTTCAGATTCACGTTCAGTTCAGACTCACTTTTAGTTCAGACTCACTTTTAGTTCAGACTCGCTTTTAGTTCAAACTCTTTTAATTAAGATTCACGTTCAGTTCAGACTCGCTTTTAGTTCAGATTCACTTTTAGTTCAGACTCTCATTCAGTTCAGACTCACTTTTAGTTCAGACTCACATTCAGTTCAGACTCACTTTTAGTTCAGACTCACGTTCAGTTCAAACTCGCTTTTAGTTCAAACTCTTTTAGTTCAGATTCACGTTCAGTTCAAACTCGCTTTTAGTTCAGATTCGCTTTTAGTTCAGACTCACATTCAGTTCCGACTCACGTTCAGTTCAGACTCACGTTCAGTTCAGACTCACGTTCAGTTCAGACTCGCTTTTAGTTCAGATTCACGTTCAGTTCAGACTCACGTTCAGTTCAGACTCGCTTTTAGTTCAGACTCACGTTCAGTTCAAGCTCGCTTTTAGTTCAAACTCGCTTTTAGTTTAGACTCACATTCAGTACAAACACAATTTTAGTTCAGACTCGCCGTCAGTTCAGACTTCAAACACCTGATATTAGACGTAGTTGTGGAGAAATTCTGGGTGATCTTTGGTTAAATCTGTGTTTTCTGGTTTTTCTCTGATGCTGAAATTAAAATTCTCCCCAGACGGACAGACAGACGGATAGACAGACAGACAGACAGAGAGACAGACAGACAGACAAACAGACAGACAGACAGACAGACTCACCCTGCTACAGAGAGAGCCATCAGTCTGTGTGTGTGTAACTTCAGAGGACGGCCTGTTAGTCATTAACGATTCATGATTCATCTGGATCTCATATTATAACGCCTTGAATTTTTCATGCAGCCCTTCAGCGGCAGGAGAAGAAGCGGGACTGGAATGAAATGTTGTCTGTAAAGCTCGTCAGCAGCGTTAGAGCAGCCTCCGCGCCTCGTACTGTTACAGGACCTGTCAGAGCAGCGCCGCGATTTGTTGCACACGGCCATCTGAGGAGGTCGTATCGCAGTGGATCATGTTTGGACTCCAGCAGGACATAAATATGGAGACGTGTCTGTCTGCAGAGCACAGCTGGGGGGGCTGCTTCCTCACTGGGCGGGGGAGGGGTTTAACAGACTGTTCAAAAGAAAGTTACCAAATTCATCTCAGGCTCAAACTACTGGAGGAACACTGGTGCGCCAGAAGGGTGAAGGTCAGCAGTCACTTGTCAAATGTCAGTGCCAATGCAATGTCACCACCTAGCATCCCTACAGCAACCACCCGGAATACAATAGCAACAACCCCCCACCACCTAGCAACCACCTGGGAAGACACAGAAATCTTTAAGCAATCTTTAAGTTTGTCCTAATTTGCTTCATTTCCCATCAACCATGTGGGTTGTGGCTGTTGTATCCCAGGTGGTTGCTAGTAGGATGCTAAGTGGTTGTTGGTAGTTGTTATAGTATCCCAGGTGGTTGCTAGTAGGATGCGAAGTGGTTGTTGGTAGTTGTTATAGTATCCCAGGTGGTTGCTAGTGGGATGCCAGGTGGTTGTGGGTGGCTGTTATTCCATCACAGGTGGTTCTAGCAATGGGCAGCCCTACCAAAGCACCCTGGGAGCAGTCAGGGGTTAGTTGCCTTGCTCAAGGGCACTTCAGTCATGTCCTGTCAGCTCATGGGATTGAACCGGCAACCTTCCTGTCACAAGACTGGATCCCGAACCTCAAGCCCATGAATGCCCCTGGTTGTGTGTGGTTGCTATTATATCACAGGTGATTGCTAGTGGGATGCTAGGTGGTTTCGGTGGTTACTATGGTATCCCAGGTGGTTGCGGGTGGTTGGTATTGTATCCCAGGTGTTTGCTAGAGGGATGCTAGGTGGTTTTGGATGGTTCCTATGGTAACTTAGGTGGTTGCTAGGAGGTCACTATTGTATCACAGGTGATTGCAAGTGAGATGCTAGGTGGTTTTGAGTGATTGCTATTGTAACTTAGGTGGTTGCTAGGTGGTTGTTGCTATTGTATCCCAGGTGGTTGCAGGTGGTTGCTATTGTATGCCAGGTGTTTGCAAGTGGGATGCTAGGTGGTTTTGGATGGTTCCTATGGTAACTTAGGTGGTTGCTAGGTGGTCACTATTGTATCCCAGGTGGTTGCAGGTTGTTGCTATTGTATCCTATTAAAAGCCCAAGCGAGCAGCCAATCATCAGCAATACTCAAAAATTAGCTTGTTATAGATTCATATAATATAGACAGCTGTAGTCTTCATTATCAGTTAGCCTCTATTTGTACAACTCATCAGCTAACAAGACTGAGACCCCCAGAAAATCCTGCTCAGAGCCCCCACAAGCCAAAAAACTCACATTGGTCTTTATTTACTGTCGTCTTGTGTTATAGTGGACCAACTGGTGGTGCTCAACCTCACTATATGGGACTCAAAGCTTCCAAGCCGGACCCCCTCAACCCGTAACAAAGCCCCTCTGAAATGAAATCCAGCGCTGGAGAGGACGTGTGTGCAGCTCTTCCTCTCTGCGGGTTATTTTTCCTGACTCGTCCTCGCGGGATCATTAAACAGAAATAATTCATTTGTGATAAAGGTCAGTGCCACAGTCTGTTGCCTTCCAGAAGTTCGCCGAGGCGTCAAAAAGGCAGCGAGACAGTCCCGGGCCATCGATTCACCGTGGAAATTTGTATTCCTCTGCCTAGCGCTAACGAACATTAGCGCGCTAAATCCGTAGAGCAGCCTCGGCTGTGCCAAATGTCATTGGATTTATATATATATATATATATATTTTTTTTTTTTTTTTTTTTTTTTTTTTTCATTCTTTTTGGCTGCTTGAGCAGAAGCTAGCAGCAGCTGCTGTTCTTAAACATCCAGAAATAGGCCTCTCTCCTCCCACCAGCGCTCATTGTCTTCTCGCCTGCCCACGTTCGCTCCCAGCTAGCTAGCCGCGCAGCCAAATGCACAACGAGGAGCACAATGACAACAACCATTCTTAACAAGATTACTCCGTCCGCCCAGTTTGGCTCCTGGGCTCTTGGTGGAGATGAGGGAAAGGGGGGGGGGGGGGAGGTTGGGGTGTTGTGTTGTGTTTGGAAGGGTGGGGGGGTTTGGGATAAGCCTGCATCTCCCCAGGCGCTGGGTAGCATCTGTAAAGAGGCTGCTGCTTAACTCCGCCAAGCCTCCACTGAAAGCTCGCTGGATGACTTAGCTGCCCACAATGACTTTAGTGGAGACCAATTAGAGGCTTTAAATAATTATAATCAAGTGTTTAAGTAATCAGGGTTGAGTAATTGCAATCTAATATGACGGCGAAATTACTCCGCCAGCCGAGGCCCGGCCAGAACTGCTTGGCGCGCAACCGCACGCCGCCGCCCGTAGAGGGCGCCTCGCCCGATTTCCCTCCAACGCGCCGTCGCTGTTGTTGCCGCCGCCGCCGCCTTTTCATGCCAAAAGCAATTGAAATCTCTTCAATGCTATTTGAGCTTGGTGAAATATAGCGAGCGGGCTTTTCCGACGACAAGCGCTCTTTTGTTCTCGTCCAACGACCCAGAATGGATTGGAAGCCTCTCGACGAGCTACTTTGATCGTTTGGCAATATGAAAGCAAACGGGGTTCAAATCCGAGCTGAAAAGGTCAAAGACCGCGGAGAAGATTCGGATATATGGAGGGAGGAACGTTTGAAAGGAGAGAGAGAGATAGAGATGGATGAAAAAAAAGGAAAAGCAGCCCCGACTGCTAGTCAAAACACATCCCGAGAGCAGATTTTAAACGGGACATTAGGAGATAAACACATCAATATCAGCACCGACATTTCCCCTCCGTGCTGGAAGCCGTTCCTCGTGAGCTCGTAGGCTCTTTTCTGGCAGGAAGGCAAAAGAGCACCGAGTCCAAACCAGGCACCCACAACACCACGCCACGGCTCCGCCGAGAGGCTGGGCGCGGGCCACGCGGGGAAAAGGTGAAGCGCTTAATTCCGCTGATTAGTTATCGCCAAGTTCGAGGCTTTCTGCCAGCGTCTGTGTCCTGCGGCTTAACTCGGCGTTATCTGGAACAATACATACAAGATTCCTCCACACGCCTGAACCCCTTCAACTACCAGAGGATTACTTCCTGAGGATTTTAGATTCACTAACCACTGTTTTGTTGCTGTATCTTCATTTTCTCCCAACAGTAAAGTTCAAATTTTATTGGAATGATTGTTTTTGAAAATTAACTTCCATTTTTGGAGATTCAACGTTTTGCTCCAACAGTAGATGTAGATAGTTCTGGATCCAGTTTAACAATTAGATAGTTACGACTGTAAAGATCCTGCAGTCTAAGTAGCTCAAATGTCCCTTCTGGCTACCTCAGTTAACACTGCATGGAATATATATACACACACATGTACATAATAGGATATATTTTAATATGTATTCTATTAAAAGCCCAAGCAAGCAGCCAATCATCATAGACTCATTAGATTCATAGATTCATATAATATGAACATCTGTAGTCTTTGTTATCAGTTAGCCTCTAATCGTCCCAGGTGGTTGCGGGTGGTTGCTGTTGTATCCCTGGTGGTTGCTAGTGGAATGCTAGGTGGTTGTGTCCTATTAAAAGCTTAAGCGAGCAGCCAATCATCAACAATGTTAAAAAATGAGCTCGTTATAGATTCATATAATATAGACAGCTGTAGTCTTTGTTATCAGTTAGCCTCTAATTGTCCCAGGTGGTTGCGAGTTGTTGCTATTGTATCCCAGGTGGTTGTGGCTTGTTGCTATTGTATCCTATTAAAAGCCCAAGCAAGCAGCCAATCATTAGCAATACTCAAAAATGAGCTCGTTATAGATTCATATAATATAGACACCTGTAGTCTTTGTTATCAGTTAGCCTCTAATTGTCCCAGGTGGTTGTGGCTTGTTGCTATTGTATCCCAAGTGTTTGCAAGAGTGATGCTAGGTGGTTTTGGATGGTTGCTATTGAACCCATGGTTGCTAGTGGGATGCTAGGTGGTTGTGGGTGGTTGCTATTAATCATAATCATAATCATAATAATAACTATAATTACAGCAATAATAGCTATATTAATAGGAATAATAGTCTATATTTCATAATTAGACTTGGCTGACTGCACGTTTCATTAGAATGTGAGCATAATTATAAAATTATATATACACAAGTGACTAATTATGTCCAATTATGATCAGAAAGATACAAATAATATCCACTATACACTTAAATATATCACATATTACAATAACAATGAAATATCATCACATCACCCGTCCCTAATTATATAATCACACAATATAATTACTGTGTGGTTCAATTTTACAGGGCTCCAAATTCCTGTATACTTTCTTACCCAGTTCTTTAAAAGTCAGGACCCCAACAGGACCCCCACAGAGCAGGTACTATTTGGGTGATTTTAATGTTACAGCTGTATCAGTGTTTCTAATGTTAGTTTTGCATTGTAACTTATCAAATAACAATAATAATGAGACACACAGAAAGATATAGTTATCAGGAAGTTCTCTGATAATACTCTGCGTTAGGGGTGGGCGATATGGCCCTACAATAATATCACGATATTTCATGGTATTTTTGAGATAACAATACTTTTGGCGATATGACAAAACATTGAATAAAAAAAAAAATATATATTTTAATGAAAATTAAATTTTATTATTGCATACGATATGATGGCACACCCCTAACTGAGATATAAAAAAATATAAGAATTTTTATCAGATTGTAACAGAAGACAATGATCCAGAATGTCATGATACTAAATAATGCACTCCAAATATCTCCACATATCCAGGACTGAAGTAAAGTAAATGATACTGGAGATAAAATCTGTCTCTAGTAGAAATATAATGGGAAATGAGAAAAGTGTGAATTTTCCTTTTGCTAAAAAAAAAAGAAAAAGAAAAAAGTAGTACCCTGATATGATAATTAGTGATGGGTGATATGGTGTGATATTTCAGGGTATAATATCGATACGATATAGCACATCCCGACTCTGCATATGTATTTATCCTGAGAAGTCAGCTTAGTGTTTCTTGGTATTCCACTTGTACCGATACTGATACCATATGAATATCGGTGCTGCTACTGGCACTTAAAGGCAGTGCTGGTATATGACCAGCAGCACACTATTTCTGACATGCATACACGCGTAGACGGAGCTTAACAACATGCTGGCTGTAAAACTGCTTACCCCAGTGTTTGTATGAGGACAGTAGTACTGGGTGATGTACCAGCTGGAATTCTTTCTAAGCTATTGGTTTCACAGATATGTCACAAATACAGCACATAGCGCATCATACACACAGCGTAAAACACACTAACGAGAGCTCCTCAGCTCGACGGCTGCGTCAGACTCCTTTACAGCTCCCGCTGTGCAGTCGGTTACAGTCAGAGTTACTGTTAGTCAGGTTGTTATTGAGGGAGTGAACAGAAGGGAGACATATGGAAGGAACCGCTGCTCTCTCGAGGTGATGAAAGCCTTCAGCTTTGGTAGGGACGTCGCAATTATTACATAACCGCCTAATCGCAATTACTTGGACTGATCACAATTATTTAAATCCTACAATAACTAACATATTAGTTTGATTTGTGATATACGCAGAGTGTTAACTGGGTGTTCTAGGTGTGCTGAGCCATCTAAACTGAAATAAACAGTAAAATGCATCACTGAGCATCAAAGATGCTGACAAGAGGGCAGCACTGAGTACCCATGGATTTAAGAAAGACCACCAATTGGGTCCATATGGGTTATATATTGGGTCCATATTGGGGGCTACAAAGATTTGTCTATTGGCTCCATATGGGCTAGGGCTGTGTATTGGCAAGAACCTGGCAAGACAATACATATCGTGGTACAGGGGTCACGATTGTGATAGGGTTAGGGTGTGATATATTGTGATTTTTCAAATCCTACTATTAAAACAGACCACTGTATGAACAGGTTTACCAGTGCTTACAATAGCACTGCGTCCTTGTGCTGCTTGTTAATGTTGGAGTGGAGCTGAAAATGGATTACAACACTGCCGTCTAGTGGTCAGAGGTTTAAACACAACACACATTGATGCACTGTCTGCCAGAATCTGTGTATTGATACTGTGTGGAGAATCGAAACAGTATCACTAAACATAATATCCCAATATTCGATATTTTCTCACAACCCTAATATGGGCACTGTCTGTTTTTGCCCATGAGGGCCACTAGTGGGGCCAATCTGGACTGCAAGTGAGGCCCATGTGAATAAGCATCTGCTGGCCCCACAGTCAAAACAGAAATGACTGTAACCCTGCTGGGACCTCAAATGTCACGTAACTGGGCCCCACAATAGTGACCCAATGACACAATGGTAACCCACCTGAGGCACACACCCCAGTCCCATAACTGTAACCCAAATCTGTGGCCTAACTGGGGCCTAAAAACTGACCCACCTAGGGCCCATGACTGTTACCCAACCAGGGTCCAAAGTTATAACCCAACTGGGATCAATGAATTACCATAAAACCCATATAAAACCAATATGGACATGTTGGCTGGGTATTGTTGGTGCATTAGCTGTGTAGCTGCAGTAGTGTAGAGTATTTATTTGACCCTTACAAGAAGTATTAGCTTCTAATCTAATATAGCCAGCAAGTAAGACAGCTAATCTGCTAATTTGGTCACTTCTGGCTCGTACTTTAACAGTGGCACGCAATAAACAATACATTTGTTAATCAAAATCAATTAAATTGTCATTTAATTAACCATTAATTGTCAACTAAAATTTTATGATCTTGACAGTCCTTAGCCCTGGTTTATATTTTAACTAGCAAAGCAGCATCCAAACCAATTTACATACTGTTCAGCTCTGTTTGTAATTGTTTTACACCAAAGATAATTTATATGCAATTAAATTTATTACTAATGATATGATAGTACATACTACATAAAACATTGGTAGCTATTCAGTTTATATAGAGTTGATATCGGTATCTGTACTCGGTATTGGGTGATACTCACGGATCAGCTAGTATCAATGCCTGTCTACTTGGTACTTTTTAAAAATAACCCAAGAACTTTCTTGTTCAGGTTATAGTTAAAATCCCACATTGGAGCCCAAATGAAAGCCTAGTTTAGTGAGGTCACACTGGCCCAGAGTGGTGGGCAGCACTATTTCTGGGGCCCAGGGAGCAGTTGGGGATCAGGTGTCTTGCTTAAGGTCACCTCAGACATGTCCTGCCAGCTGGGGGAATCAAACCAGCGACCTTCTGATCACAAGGCTGGTTCCATATAGATGTGTCTGATGTGCAGAGAATGTATTACATTCAATTAAACTTAACAGTCAACCTAAACAGTTCCACCAGCTTACACTAGTTAGCTGGTATAGCTGTTCTTATTGGTTGGATATTGAAAGAGGGTGCTCTAAAACACATGGTGGTGGGCTTCATGGGGATGTACCTTTACTTGTGGTGATGTGATCCAGTGGCAAATCTTTAAGAAGTTCTCCCCAGACGTATCTTCTCATTACAAGATCACGTGTGGCCCAGTGGGACCCATGAAAGGCTTGCGTGCTGATGAGTGCCGACACCACGACAGCAGGCTAAGCGCCTTTGACGCTATTCCCAAGGCAGCACTGCGTGAACTTCGTGTTCTCCACAAAACAAAACCTGCTCGAGCTCCATCACGGCAAACTACCGCAATCCGAAAAGAGAGGTGTCCTCAAACTTTTGACAGCAGCCTGCAGTGTTAGCTCAGTAACACTCAGACTGGAGTGAAGAGGGGGGGGGCTTCACCACACACCACCAAGGCCAGAACGTGAACTAGGTTTTATATCTGCTTTTGTAGGGGGAGAGCACACGCGCACACTTGGCTTGCTGTATTGTGTAAAGCTGACCATGCTTAAATTTAATCAATGACGGGCAGCAAAGCACGGCCACCTTCCCTCGTCTCCGCCGCTCCAGCTCCGTTTCAGAGAGGTTAAAAGATACTCTGCTCTC
>CM038728.1:34418798-34451298 GCA_021613375.1 Megaleporinus macrocephalus | reverse complement strand
GTGATAAACTGTTGCTCACCACTGACTCTGTAGTCTTAAGATACCATCCAATGGAATGTGTTCACACCATTTGGTTTGGAATTAACTATACCACTACACTATATCAAGTATACCACTAATATATACAACTATACAACTATACTCTACCAACTATACAATATTACTATACCACTACACTATACCATTATTCCACTAACCTATATCAAGTATACCACTAATATATACAACTATACTCTACCAACTACACAATATTACTATACCACTACACTATACCATTATTCCACTAACCTATATCAAGTATACCACTAATATATACAACTATACTCTACCAACTACACAATATTACTATACCACTACACTATACCATTATTCCACTAACCTATATCAAGTATACCACTAATATATACAACTATACTCTACCAACTACACAATATTACTATACCACTACACTATACCATTATTCCACTAACCTATATCAAGTATACCACTAATATATACAACTATACAACTATACTCTACCAACTATACAATATTACTATTCCACTAACCTATACAAACTATGACACTACACTATACCAAGTATATCACTATAATATACCGGCTATACAACTTTACCACTGCACTATGAACTATACCAAGTATACAATATTACTATTCCACTACACTACAATCATACCACTACACTGCACAAGCCATACCACTACACTATACCACTATTCCACTAACCTTTACAAACTATACCAATACACTATACCAAGTATACCACTATAATAAACCAACTATACAACTTTACCACTGCACTATCAAGTATACAACTATACCAAGTATACTCTACCAACTATACAATATTACTATTCCACTACACTACAATCATACCACTACACTGCACAAGCCATACCACTACACTATACCATTATTCCACTAACCTTTACAAACTATACCAATACACTATACCAAGTATACCACTATAATAAACCAACTATACAACTTTACCACTGCACTATCAACTATACCAAGTATACTCTACCAACTTTACAATATTATTAATCCACTACACTACAATCATACCACTACACTATACCACTATTCCACAAACCTATACAAACTACACCACTACACTATATGCAACACCATTATTTCACTACACTATACCAATAACACCATTAAACTATTATTCCACTAACCTATACCAACTATTTCACTACACTGTACCAAGTATACCAAGTATATACACTATAATAAACAAACTATACAACTTTACCACTGCACTATCAACTATACCACTATACTCTACCAACTATACAATATTACTGTTCCACTACACTATACCAACTACACCACTAACCTATACAAACTATTTCACTACACTGTACCACTATAATAAACGAACTATACAACTTTACCACTGCACTACCAACTATACAACTATACGCTACCTACTATACAATATTACTGTTCCACTACTCTGTACCAACTATAATACATAATACCACTATATTATACCAACCACTGTCAGTATAGTAACAGATATACTCCTGTACTTTAAATGCAGTAAATGAATATAAAAAAATGAACAAAAACTAAAATCATACGACCTTCGCTCAAGGCCTAGAAACCCAGAAGGTGCTTTAAACTCTCGCTGTGCAAGGTTGGATTAGCCGTCTCAAATGAATGCTGCCACATGTAGCTCATTCGGTCAGCAACTAGTCCACTTAAACCTCCTCAGTGTCCTTCAATCACACAGAGCTTCTCGATATCCATCAGAGCCTGCTCGGCCTCCACCTCTAACCTAAGAAAATGGAGTTAACCGTGAGAGATCAGTGCGGGCAATGGCAGAGCTAAATCCAGGAAGGATTAAGAGGTGGATCTTTGATCTGTTAAGGCTGCCTCATCAGACAGATGAGCTGGATAAAATATCACCTTCAGCAGGTATGGAGTTTCATCTTCAACTTAATTTTATTGGCCCATAAGAAAAATATAGCCATTTAACCATTATGGGAATAATGATGGACAGCAAGACTCTGTGTACATTTTCAACCGCAACTCTTACAGGAAACCCCATAAAACAGCCGCTGCTGGACTGAATAAATCATGTCCGAAGACCTGGGTACAGGCATGGGTGGACATCATCGCTGCCATAGATGAATATAAATGAGTGCTATCAGCTCCAGTGCATGATGTGCCTTGCAAAATATTAAAAACACATTAATGAATCCATGATGTGGTTAAAGATCAGCCCGTGTTGCTTTAGTCAAAAATGATTTATGTTTATTTGATTATGTGGATGTTTTGATGTACCAGAACACCCACGAAAACCCATCTGCATCATCTGTGATTGGTCAGCATGCTCACAACACAGAATATAAAAGCAATAGTGATTAAGAGGCTCATTTGCATGTTGTAGCCATCTGCCATATCAGTATTGGAAAGGTCAATATTCCAATATTATGAAAACGAATATCAAATGGCATACTGTGCATCTTTAGAGCCAAGCCTATTAAAGAGCTCAATCCTAACCTGAAAGTTTGAATAAATAACTATAATATTCTGTGCCAGACCCAGCATTGCAGTAATATGTCTGAACTCCATTGACGGTCAACAAAATTCAGTGTGAACCGACTATAGCCCAAGAAAATTCTGTCTGAAACATCTGTAGCCCAACAAAATTCTGTCTTAACTAACTGTAGCCCAAAAAAATTCTGTCTGAACCGACTGTAGCCCAACAAAATTCTGTATGAACCGACTGTAGCCCAACAAAATTTTTTCTGAACTGACTGTAGCCCAACAAAATTCTGTCTGAACCGACTGTAGCCCAACAAAATTCTGTCTGAAACATCTGTAGCCCAACAAAATTCTTTCTGAACTGACTGTAGCCCAACAAAATTCTGTCTGAAACATCTGTAGCCCAACAAAATTCTGTCTGAAACATCTGTAGCCCAACAAAATTCTGTCTGAACCGACTGTAGCCCAACAAAATTCTGACTGAAACATGTGTAGCCCAACAAAATTTTGACTGAATCAACTGTAGCCCAACAAAATTCTGTCTGAATCAACTCTAGCCCAACAAAATTCTGTCTGAACCGACTGTAGCCCAAGAAAATTCTGTCTGAAACATCTGTAGCCCAACAAAATTCTGTCTGAACCGACTGTAGCCCAACAAAATTCTGTCTGAACCGACTGTAGCCCAACAAAATTCTGTCTGAACCGACTGTAGCCTAACAAAATTCTGTCTGAACCGACTGTAGCCTAACAAAATTCTGTCTGAACCGACTGTAGCCCAACAAAATTCTTTCTGAACCGACTGTAGTCCAACAAAATTCTGTCTGAACCGACTGTAGCCCAACAAAATTCTGTCTGAACCGACTGTAGCCCAACAAAATTCTGTCTTACCTAACTGTAGCCCAACAACATTCTGTTTGAACCGACTGTAGCCCAACAAAATTCTGACTGAACCGACTGTAGCCCAACAAAATTCTGACTGAACCGACTGTAGCCCAACAAAATTCTGACTGAACTCGACTCCAGATCATAAATCTAATATCAGCCAAACAAACATCTGTCTGTGTTCGCTGGTATACACAGATCATATTCCACTAAATGTGGGGAACAGGCTGAACTTAAAAACTGAATCCAAACTGAACCAAACAAACATCTAAGAAAACAATGCCTGAGTCCCGGGGGAACCAGTCAGGTCCCGTCAAGTTCAGACAAACATTTCAAGCTGTAGGCAATGACTCTGGACGTGTGCAGCTGAAGAAATTCATATAGCACCTACCTCTCCAAATCACTACTGGTTCTGGTGCATCAGCCGACTCAAGATAATCCCGACTCTGCCAGACAAAATTTGGAGACACTGTGCTTTGTTTTGGAAAAGTCTGTCTCCAGGTGTTACCAAGAAACAGCAATTTGTAGGGACTCATTCAGTTTCCCTCACACTGTCTCTCACCATTTTGTTCTTTTATGGTGCAACAAAAAAACAAATGTCATATCGCCCCCTGTGTTTGCTGTAGTGTAATGCATGTAGTTTTGATGAACACTTCATGTGAGTTTAAAGGTATGGCTGAACTGACTGTAGCCCAACAAAATTCTGTCTGAACCCACTGTAGCCCAACCAATTCTGTCAGAACTTATTCTAACACAACAAAATTCTGTCAGAACTTACTCTAACCCAACAAAATTCTGTCTGAACTGACTGTAGCCCAACTAATTCTGTCAGAACCCACTGTAGCCCAACAAAATTCTGTCTGAACCCACTGTAGCCCAACTAATTCTGTCAGCACTGACTCTAATCCAACAAACCAAATTTTCTTCTTACTGTAAATCTCAATGGCCACCACAAGTGAGTATAATGGCTACAGTAGTCGGTATAGTAAATATGTAAACAACACTGTACTACAAATAGTAGTTGGTATAAGGGGTACTTGTCACCACTGCTACTCTCCATAGAGCAGACTGGGATCCAGTTCCTGATCCAGCCAAGCTCACCAGTCCTTGGAGCTCATAATGCTACCTTTTCAGCCGTTACTTACTAAAAAGTATATTTATCTTCTACACTTCTTGTTCACCAAAGTGTCTGAAAGAGCAAGTTTTCTTTTCCAAACTGTTGTTGAGAGCAGATACTGAGGACCTGAGAGGTCTGAACGCTGATGAGTGCTGACATCACAGCAGCAGAATAAAATACAGAGCCTTTGCTTTTATTCACCACATCCTGCTCTTCCTTCAGGGTAGCTGTGTTTGCTAAGGTAAGAGCAGGGTACGCCCATACCTAGCACATGCTCCTGTGCAGGAGAAACACAGAGAGAACATCAGCACCAGGTGAGATCCATAGCTGAGGTCCTCCAGAGAGAACCGGCAGTAAGGATATGGATAATTGATGTGCTTTCGAGAGTCGAGTCGAGTCGGGCCAAACACAGAGCAAAGATCACCTCTGTAGCCTTCGGCAGACAACAGCAGTGAAAGAAAGAGCTGGGAAAAAACTGGAGATTGCATCCAAAATTTATAGTTGAAGATGGCGGAATAAAACGGAACGCTCAAACGGAGGCTGGAAATCACACGGTTGAGCCGGTAATGCTGCCACGTGACCTTGAAAGTTATCTTACGTGAACTGTGGATGAAAAGTGGGGTCATAAACGTGTACAGCCGAGAAAAACAACATCTCAAAACAAACACAGAGGAACATTTCTACCTGCACTCCTGAAAAATAAACGTGCCAAAACAGGCTCCTTGGAACGAAGCCAGAGAAGAAGCATTCGGGTTTGGGCTCTTCTGGAAGTGCCACAGAATGAAAAATCATATAGAACCGTATAGACATACCCTAAACCTCAAACTCTACTCTTCAGATCCAACCGGAACATTTACACACAACCACAACACCAACCAGCAACCAGAACATTTACACACAACCACAACACCAACCAGCAACCAGAACATTTACACACAACCACAACACCAACCAGCAACCAGAACATTTACACACAACCACAACACCAACCAGCAACCAGAACATTTACACACAACCACAACACCAACCAGCAACCAGAACATTTACACACCAACACAACACCAACCAGCAACTAGAACATTTACATACAACCACAACACCAACCAGCAACCAGAACGGTGGTGGAGAAATCCAGCGTTCCAGGCTGTGAAGGGAACGTTGCCACTTTTCATTCCTTCCCAACAAACAACCCAACTGTCAGAGCTCCATGTTTATCTTTAAACCAGCCTGAAGTTCCTCTTCTCCACATTCTTCATCTAATGTTCCACCTTAAACACTGCAGCTCGTACAGACGCCAGAATGGAACCGCAGCACCGTTTAAGGTGGAACGGAGAATTCCCAAAACCAGCTGCTGAACTTCCAACATCTTTAACAGAATCCTGAACAACTTTAACTCTGCAGTCTGTACGTTTCACTCCGGACACTTTCTCCAACACTCGGACACCATGGAGCAGCTTCAGCTCAGCGTTCAACACTGAAGAGACTGAAGAGACGAGCAGCTCCACCTTTTTTAGCACCACAACCCCAACAGTGACTGGAAGTAGCAGCCATGCTGTGTGATTTAGCAACCACCTAGCAACACCATTGCAACCTTTTAGCAACAACTTAGAATCCCCTTAGCTACAATTTAGCAACTTCCTTGCAATGTCATTGCAACCTCCTAGCAGCAACTTAGCAACTTCATAGCAATGTCAAGTGTACCATTAATTTACTTCTTTTAAACTAAAAGGAAGTGAGTATGCTTTCAGTTTATTTTTATGTACTTCTCAGTGATATACTAAACACAGTTATACTTAAGTATGCTGGGGTTATACTGACAAGTATAGAACAGACTAAGTATATTTGGTCTTTACTAGTACTTAATCTTTTGATTGAGATTGTAGAAGTAAGTATTCTTGCTCTGCACTAAAACACATCCAGTACAATATTTATTTAAAATTTGATTTATAAAGATTTATAAAGATACTAATATGTTTATAATCTGAGTGGGTCTTGTTTATTTTACGTGTGTCCACTGGTGAGTAAGTAAACATTGTTAAGTTCTATTTTAAGTAGAAACAAACTCTTAAACCTAGTCATATACTTTAAAGTACAACAATAATATAAGCAGTAAATTATAAGTATTATGTTATGTTAAGTATTTTAAGTAGTTAAATATTATGTTAAGTTCACTTATAGAAAACGTACAAGCTAGTAAACTAACAGTAAAACCTTAAGATTACTTTTAATGTAGTTGCAGTACAAAAGATGTAAACTAGTTTATACTTGGTTTACTACTCTTACACTTAAAGTGTACTTAAAAGTATACTTTTAAAAACTAGAAAGTGGGCCAATTTAGTCCCAAGAAGTATTAAAATAGTACATATACTAGTGTACTACTAGTACAATGACATTAGTATAGTAACTACATAAAGTATACTTAATAAAATTAACTTTAAGTATACTTATTTTCTGTAAGGGAAATACTGAACACATACTTAATAAACCAGGTTTTACACATGGTTTGAAATTGAAGCTGGTATGAAAGATGTTCTCCTCCAAAAAGAAGCCCCACCTTTATTTTTACCAGTGTATGTGGCTTTGAAACAAACTTTGATACCCCGTCTCGCAGCTTCCTGCTGCGTCCTTCTTCTCCCTCGCTGAGGACACGCGGCCCGTTTCATTCGTTCTCCAGCTGAGTGTCAACGAAACAGAGCAGTGCTGACACGCTGCTGGCAGTTAACACCAAACGCCATCACACGAAGCACGGAGAACACAAACCGGCACGTCAGCTCGAGTGATCCGCTGCTCATATCTGTACTGTCAGCACAGCTCTGTCCTTTAGCTGCAGCGCCACTCAGAAGTTTGGACGCCTCAGATCGAATAAACGCTGAAGACGTTCCATCTGAAGGTTTCCGCTTAAACGCTTCACGTTTGTTGCTACGACAAACATCAGCGCTGGAGTTCGGAACCCTACAACCTCAAAAACGGTTCTTTAAGGGTTCTTTAGTAAAGAAAATGGCTCGACTCAGGCTTTTAATGCTTCCCTGCCTCGTGAAACCGTTCCTCAGGGTGACGGAGAATGTGTTGTTTATGGTACGGTGCAGAACAGCTTTAAAAGTGGTTCTATACAGAACCATACAGGGTTCTTGAATTGTTATCAGACTGGCCTGATAACAGAACAGCCATTCGCCAACATTTTGAGCATCGGGAACTCTACATAGAAACATTGTCTTCAGTAAAGTAGTCCATGAAACCAAGCACCAAACAGGGTTCTGCTATTGTTACAGATCAAAGAATATTTTGGTGCTAAGTAGAGAACTTTATTTTGGTAATTTATTTTGGAGTGCACACTCCTAGAAATAATGGCTCTTTGTCTGGCTTTCTGGTTCTAGGTAAACAGTATAAACATTATGTGAAAGTTCTTTAAAGGTTTTCCACACTTCTCATTCGTTCACTGTAAAAGAACCAATACTGGCACACAAAGAACCTTTATAAGTACCTTTCACTGTGTACATTCTTACAATAGTGCACAGTGAAATGGTTCCTCAGGTTGATGGAGAATGTGTTGTACTTGGTTCTGTGCAGAACGGCTTTGCAAATGGTTCTATACAGCACCATACAGGGTTCTTTAATTGTTAAGACTGGCCTGATTACAGAACCCTTAATGTGAAACACCAGTTCGCCAACATTCAAGCATGGTTCAACTCTACATAGAACCATTGTCTTCACTAAAGTAGTCCAAGGAACCAAGCACCAAACAGGGTTGCACTAGAAACTCTTATTGGCACCTGTATTTGATAGATTCCTCGGATTGAAGGAGAATGTGTTTTATATGGAACTTTTTTTAAGAATGGTTCTATATAGAACCCAAACTGCTTCCTCTACTGTTATAAATTTGGCACACTAACAATGAAAGAACCCTTTTGGTGCTATATAGAACCAAATACATCAATCTGAAGAACTATCTCACCATGTAAAGAACATTTAAGCATGAAAAGGTTCTATATAACTCATAACTCATTTACTATGTAACTCGTTGTTCTAAACTGAACCACTTCCTTCACAGAATCCTTTAATAATAATAATAATAATAATAATAATAATAACAATAATAATAATAATAATAATAAGTATATTCCAGGATGGAAGATACTGTTATTCCAGTCTATGGAAAACTGGGAAATCTCTAATGTGTAGGTGTACCCAAACTTCTGACCACCTCTGTGTAGAATATCGATCAGGTCAGCTTCCGCGGCGTCCCTCAGGTGCGAATGCGACTTACACGGCGTCCTCGCCGCGAATGGGATCGCTGAAGCGGCAAAGCGACCCAACATTGGATTCAGATCCCGTTTCTGGAGCAGCCATTGAATTGTCCATGAAACTAATCCTCTCTAGCTTTCATTACCAAATGACAGAGCACCCTTAATTAATATTTAATAGGAAACTAATTCATTTTTAATACTGTAATGTAATTAATAATAACATAATGAATATTTCACGGTTAAGTTATAGGCTCGAATGAAGACGTCACTTTTTTTTAAACATTTTCTTTTAGGGTTTTTGGACGTGGTGTTTATTTTACTTTAATTGGAGCTCATTTGGGGACGATCCTTATTAACACCATCAATTATAAACTCGGTTACATTCTTTGCGTTTTAGACTCTGAAACACAGACTGAGAATTAATACTGAGCCTGGAGATGACATGAGGGAAGACTGATTGAGGTAGGTGGGAGAACCATTACTTCAACATATTATTAACCAGTCCTTGTGTTCTAGCAAATTTCCTGACAACCTGAAATAGTTATTCTGTTATATAAACCATACGATCCAACAATATTCCCAAATACTAGAACTGTTTGTATTCTATGGGTGTAAGAAAATATCGAAAATATGGAATATCAGGATATTACGTTTCGTGATATCGTTCCACAGATTCTGGCAGACCACTGTGTGTTGTGTTTAAAGCTCTGACCACTAGATGGTAGTGTTGTAATCCATTTTCAGCTCCACTCCAACATTAACAAGCAGCACAAGGGCGCAATGCTATTGTAAACACTGATAAGCCTGTTCATACAGTGGTTTGTTTGATAGTAGGATTTAATAGTAGGATGCAGTATCGCAATATATCACGATATATTGAATCGTGAGCGCTGTATCACATTGCGTATTGTATCGCCAGGTTCTTGCCAACACACAGCCCTGACGTATTCCTCCATGTAGTCAGACTTCCAAATCTCAATTACAACCAACTACATAGATACAAACTACTATATAACCACTAGTATAGTTTGGCCTGGTTCAGCTAATCCAAAGCTGTCAATCACACTATCCTGCTACAGGAGGTACAATATCATGGCACTCAAAACCTGGAGATAGACGGGTTCAGGAAGAAGAGCAACAAGGAACCTCACGGCAGAGCTCTTTCTCCAGCCTAAGGAATATAAGAGGGTGGAGTTCCTCTGGGCTCAATATTGGGACTCCTATTGTTTTTAATATATGTTAATGTTCCTACCGTGGCGGCTCAGAGCACATTCTTTATTCTGTTTGTTGATGATTCCCATACGTTTCTATCGGATCAGGATAACCTTAAATGAATTTTATAGATATAAGTTCAGTATAATTAGAAGCTGATAATTGATCATTCAACATCTAAAAAAGTTCGTACAAGCTTTTTAGCTCTAAAAATTAAACAGGCTTTGATACGCTTCGACCTGTCTGAATGTCCCGTCACATATTAACTCAGGTCCACTCATGTTTTTGGTACACTCAGTGATGATGGGCATTGCTTACACTGAACACATCTTCCTCATTTTAAATAAAATAGTACATTTTTTTTATATCAAAAGAATCAAATACTGGCACAAAAACTTTATGGACTGATTACCCGTATGACTCCTACTGTAATTTTATAGCACTTAAAATGTGGAGATAGAAAAGCAATTAATCACATAGACACCAGTGAATCTCACGGCAGAGCTCATTCTCTAATCTAAAGAATACAGAGGGTGGAGTTCCTCTGGGCTCAATATTGGGACCCCTATTGTTTTTAATATATGTTAATGTTCCTACCGTGGCGGCTAAGAGCATATTCTTTATTCTGTTTGCTGATGATTCTCATATGTTTCTGTCTGATTAGGATAACTTTAAATTAATTATATAGATATAAGTTCAGTATAATTAGAAGCTAATAATTGATCACTTAACATCTAAAAGAGTTCATACAAGCTTTTTACCCCTAAAAATAAAACAGGCTTTGATATGTTTCAACCAAGTTTGTATGTCCAACTATATATTACCCGGTTATGGGTGGACGGAGGAGGAGTGCTAGGCATGTTCCTTCCCCCAGACTTCAGCTATTAATACACAACTCCTTGTGGTTGCTGGTGATTCCATCTGAGCTTGATATCTCGCCAGAGCTTCAGCAAAAACTATGCATGTTATCCATCTCTTGTGGCCAAGAAGGTCCCTGGAACTCCTCAGCGACCACTAGGGGTGTGCCATATCATATCATACAAAATAATATCACCAACATTTTTGAATATGGTGAACGATATTATACCCTGAAATACCGTGCCATATCACCCATCACTAATTATCAAAAAAATAAAAAATCACACTTTTCTCCTTTCCCTTTATATATCTACTAGATACAGATTTTATCTCCAGTATCATTCACTTTACTTCAGTCCTGGATATATGGAGATATTTGGAATGCATTTTTAGTATCGTGACATTCTGGATCACTGACTTCTGTTACAATCTGATGAAAATTCTTGTATTTTTTAATATCTCAGTTAGGGGTGTATCATGTCATATGCAATAATAAAATGTAATTTTCATTTTGTTGCACTAGTGTATTCTTGATTTTATTTTTTTTATTCAATGTTTTATCATATCGCCAAGAGTATCGTTATCACAAAACAACCATGAAATATCGTGATATTATTGTAGGGCCATATCACCCACCCCTAGCGACCACCATCTAAAGAATATCCAGCCACTCTCTCTCGATGTGCTGAATATTAATAGTATCTTATCAATTCTCCGCGTACACATACATACGTACAATACAATCCGTCCCCATCAGAGATAAAAGCATCGGACGGTGAGGAGCGGAGTCGGCCTTGGACGCCCGCTTTTGTGTACAGTACATCTGCGGCGACGTCGAGAAGAATAGAGTCCACAATTATCCATTCCGATAAAGCATTACTCCAAATTACAGCCAGAGGAGGAGAAAATAGAGAGAGCAGAAGATACAATCTAACTGGCATTTGCTGCAATCAAGCTGACAATATCTAAAGTAAACAGACTTTGTTGTGCGGAGACAGCGGCGGGTCCCGAAGACCACCCCCCCACCCCCACCCTGTACTCCCATATCAAATCTGCTGCCGCTTTGTAATTCCGCCTCATCTTTAAAGCTCAGCATTAAGCGGGCTGATGTTGGAGGGTCGAAGGCACCGGTGGAGTTCATCGGCGAGACCTTCAGGTAGGTGATCAGACAGGCCTCCCGCTGGGGTTAAACGAGTGCGCGGGTCTAATCTGAGCAGAACTGATGTCCTCGCGTCATTCGCTGAATGAACAATGCGCCTCCCACTGAGCGCTCGACGCCGTGGTGACGACGGGAAAACAAGCATGCTAATGACTTTCCAAGTAGCTGCGCTGCGAGTTGATGTCGTGGAGCAGAAACGTCCTTGGAGAACGCCGAGTCTGGAGCTCAGGGTTACCGGAACCCGCCGAGAGGAGAGTCACAGCTACCCAGAAGGTTATGGGTTCAAATCCCTGGAGAGAACCTGGACGACCAAGACCCGGATCTACTCCACTGTCCACTTCCAGACCAGCATAGTGATGACTTCACCACATCTATCTATCTATCTATCTATCTATCTATCTATCTGTGTGTGTGTTTTTCTATCTATCTATCTATCTATCCATCTATCTATCTATCTATCTATCTATCTATCTATCTATCTATCTGTGTGTGTGTTTTTCTATCTATCTATCTATCTATCTATCTATCTATCTATCTATCTATCTATCTATCTATCTATCTATCTATCTGTGTGTGTGTTTTTCTATCTATCTATCTATCTATCTATCTATCTATCTATCTATCTATCTATCTATCTATCTATCTATCTATCTGTGTGTGTGTTTTTCTATCTATCTATCTATCTATCTATCTATCTATCTATCTATCTATCTATCTATCTAGCTATCTGTGTGTGTTTTTTTCAACCTTAATATTCTTTGCACATTCTCTCTCTTCCTCTCTGCCTCTCACCCTATTCTTTAAGCCTTACTCTCTTCCCTTCTTCCTCTCTCTCCCCCTTTTACTTCTATACACACTCCTTTTCTTCCTCACTCACTTTCTCTATCCCTTTCTCTTTACATTTCTCTGATTCATTTCTTCTCTCATACTCTTGTTCTTTACTCTCTCTTGCCTTTTTTTCTATTTCCTGTTCATCTCACTGTCCTTGATACTTTATACTTATTTTCTCTCTCTTTTTGTTATCCTTATTCATTCCATACTCTCTCTCTCTCTCTCTCTCTCTCTCTCTCTCTCTCTCTCTCTCTCTCTCTCTCTCTCTTTGTTTTTTCTCCCTTTTTGTTTCTCATATTCTTCATGCTCTTTATTTTTCTCTTTTTTCCCTCTATTGTTGTCTCCTATTGTCTCTCTCTCTCTCTTTGTCTATTTTACGCACTTTGTTCTTTCCCTCTCTCTTTATCCATCTTACTCTTTTTTTCTTTTCTCGCTCTCACTCTCTCTTTATTCCTTTCCTATTATTCCTGCTCATCTCTCTTTCTCTCTCTTTCTCTCAACCTTAATATTCTTTGCACATTTTCTCTCTTCCTCTCTGCCTCTCACCCTATTCTTTAAGCCTTACTCTCTTCCCTTCTTCCTCTCTCTTCCCCTTTAAATTCTATACACACTCCTTTTCTTCCTTGCTCACCTTCTCTATCTCTTTTCTCTTTACATTTCTCTTCTTCTCTGAATCATTTCTCTCTATTTATCTCTCATACTCTTGTTCTTTACTCTCTCTCTCACCTTCTTTTTTTCTGTTTCCTTTTCATCTCTCTCTCTCTCGGATACTTTATACATTTTTCTCTTTCTTCCTTTCTTTTTCTCTCTCTTTATGTTATCCCTATTCATTCCATACTCTCTCTCTCTCTCTCTCTCCCTCTCTCTCTCTTTATCTCTTTGTTTCTTTCTCCCTTTTAGTTTCTCATATTCTTCATGCTCTCTCTTTTTCTCTTTTTTTCCTTTATTGTCTTTTTTCTAATTTCCTGTTCATCTCTCTCCTTGATACTTTATACTTTTTCTCTCTCTTTCTCCCTTTCTTTTTCTCTCCCTTTTTGTTATCCCTACTCTTTTTCTCTCTCTCTCTATCTCTTAGTTTTTTTCTTAGTTAGTTCTTTTTGTTCCTCATATTCTTCATGCTCTCTCTTTTTCTTTTTTTTCCTCTATTGTTGTCTCTTTTTGTCTCTCTCTCTTCTCTCTGCACCCCCCACCCCCCCCACCCCCTCTGCCTCCATGCTAACGGTTCTCGGTTGCAGGCAGCTGGTGCTGAAGGGGTTCTCGGCTCTGACAGGCAGGAGCTCAGGAGCGCCATGTATAATTAAACATCAGACCACTGAGCAATAAAAGCTAAAGGACGGAACGAGTGTAATCTTGGCCTGAGGACGCTCGATAATCAACACACAACCACACGCCTGCCGGAGTGAGTACAGGGGGTGAAGGGAAGAGAGAGAGAGGCAGAGAGAGAGAGAAAGAGAGAGAGAGAGAGAGAGAGAGAGAGAGAAAGAGAGAGAGAGACACGCTGATTTGTATGACCCATTTGAATCACACACACCTCCCACTCCTCATTCGATTCATTTTTTAATTAGGGAGACGGAGCGAGAGAGGAAATTGTGACTGCAGATCTAAGGTGATGAAGTAAGAGAGATTAACAGAGAGAGAGAGAGAGAGAGAGAGAGAGAGAGAGAGAGAGAGAGAGAGAGAGCAGGGGGTGGAGCAGAAGGGTTTTCAATCTCCGTCGACACTGTGGCTTCCTATCTCGCTGCAACACGGAACTTATCTGCTCCCTGCAAGCCACGCTCACCAGCACTTAACCTTGCAGGGAAAAACAGCTACGACAGAAAAACGCGACTCAATCAACGCCGGCCCACCGAGGCAGCCGAGCGGCCCCCAATCCCATCGCTCCCCTTACAGAAAATAAGTATACTTGAAGTTAAATTTATTAAGTATACTTCATGTAGTTACTATACTAATGTCATTGTACTAGTAGTACACTAGTATATACAATATTTTAATACTTCTTGGGACTAAATTGGCTCACTTTCTAGTTTTTAAAAGTATACTTTTAAGTACACGTTAAGTGTAAGAGTAGTAAACCAAGTATAAACTAGTTTACATCTTTTGTACTGCAGCTACACTAAAAGTAATCTTAAGGGTTTACTGTTAGTTTAGTTTAGTAGCTTGTACGTTTTCTTTAAGTGAACTTAACATAATATTTAACTACTTAAAATACTTAACATAATATTTATAATTTACTGCTTATATTATTGTTGTACTTTAAAGTATATGACTAGATTTACTCACCAGTGAACACACGTAAAATAAACAAGACACACTCAGATTATAAACATATTAGTATCTTTATAAATCTTTATAAATCAAATTTTAAATAAATATTGTACTGGATGTGTTTTTGTGCAGAGCAAGAATACTTACTTCTACTATCTCAATCAAAAGATTAAGTACAAGTAAAGACCAAATATACTTAGACTGTTCTATACTTGTCAGTATAACACCAGTATACTTAAGTATAACTGTGTTTAGTATATCACTGAGAAGAACATAAAAAGTAAACTGAAGGTATACTCACTTCCTTTTAGTTTAAAAGAAGTAAACTAATGCTACACTTGAATAAACTTCTTTTTTGTAAGGGTCCCGTCGGCCCACAGCGCCGTCCCTGCGTCGGCAGAACTCGAGTCAGTCACATCCTGGTGAAAAAATCCCATTTACACGCTCACGCACTCACACTCAGCGTTCGTAACCAGTTATATCCCGCTAATTAGCATGCTGCTAAGATCAGCACTACGGCCATTAGGAATGCTAAGGTCCACGCTGGGGCGGTTAGGGGGCAACAAGCTGTCCGAGGGTCTGTTTACAGATGTAATTACACGTTGTAGGTTCATCTTATGCCGGACTGATCGTGTCCAGCGTTCAAGGCTCAGCAGCGCTAACACCATATCATTATATTACAGTTATCCAGCTCACTGCTGGACCGTGCTCCTCAAACGGGGGTCACGCAAGCTGTTGTTGGACACGGTGCAGAGGTTTCTCATTACCGTACATCACGTCTGGGCACCACAGCAGCTTTGAAGTGAGGTTAACTAACTTAACACTAACCTAACGTCTGGTTTTATTCCCACAGTGAAGGTGGACCGAATAGAACAGCAGATCTGATTAGAACAATGAATAATCAGACATACAATACAAAGTAACATGAACATCTTATTGTGAGAGAAGTTTGTTATGGCCTGAGAGAAGTAGGTTTTGGAGCTACAGGGAACCAACAGTGGTTCCTAAATGCAAATATGCTCAATACTGGTCCTGAAGATGTACCACCATGGATATTTCAACACTCTCTGTAGGCCTTTGTTACCTTGATCAGGTGAGATTGGTGATGGATCTACAAGACAAGCACAGAGCAGCTCTTATATTAAGAGTGTAATTGAGATAACGTGGACAAGGATATACATATATATATATATATATATATATATATATATATATATATATATATATATATATATATATATATATATATATATATATACACTACCGCTCAAAAGTTTGGGATCACAGTGAAATGTTCTTGTTTTAATGGAGTATCTTCTTCCTTAACACAACAATGGACTGACGGGTCTCTAAAGAAAGTTGTTTCTTTCTGGTCATTGTGAGTCGGTCAGCAAGCCATCAACTGCTGATCTTCAGATACTAAACTAACCTAGAATGTTGTTCCCTTTTATACTCACTTATTAGTAGAATGTTTTTCAGCTGTGATCACAATTGATCAAGAGTGTCCTAACAACCAATTAGTCCAATAACATCCTTAACTTGGATTGGTGGTCGTACCAGGAGATTTAGACAGAGGACTGAGAATTACTGATAATAGAACTATATGTAAAATAAGCCTCTATACAAAAATAGACTTTAATACAAACATTTTTATTCTTTAAAAATCATCTGATACACTTACACTAACTGTGAAATGGACAATATTGTTTGTGAATTGCATGAAATGAAATTCTAAAGTGATCCTAAACTTTTGAGCGGTAGTGTACATATAAAATACAGTGTAAAAAACTACTAAGACACACTAACTAACTGATTTCTGATCATAAAAGTAGATTAGGGATTAGTTTCAAGGGGATAGGGAGGTTATTGGAATTATAATGACACATTTTATTTAAACTTTCTACTTCCTACTTTCTTACTTATCTATTTTTATTTCTTTTTATTTTGTATACATTTAGAATATACATAGAGTATGATCTTCTATGATATGATATATATGATATATATAATGTGCATATGTGTTTTATGTTGAGGAAGCCCAGGAAGAATAGCTGCTATCATTATAGGATCTAATGTGGATCCAAATAAAATAAAGAAAAATAAACAAATATGGTTTAGATCTAGTTTCCAGCACTGAAACCACATACTGCAAACCTCATACACTCACAGCTCCACAGGATAAAGCTTGTCCAGCCTCACAACAGCGGGTGGAGCGCGTACAGGTCAATTACCCCCAGCAGCAGGGAAGACTATAAACTTGCTCTTATCTCCCAACTATATTTTTTGCTGCCTGACGTTTTGGAGAAGCGCCGCGTTCTCCAGCGCCGGCTCCTCGTGGCGGAGGCGAAGCACAGGAAGGCTCATTACTCACGGAGCTCCACCGGCTGCTTCCATCACGGGGCAGCACCGCGAGTCTGTCAGCCAAAAAGCACCGGGCTAATTCACCTCGTGTACCTCGGAGATCGACGCGGCGAGGCCGCTTATCGTGTTTGTTTATTTATTTCTGATGATCAAAAGCAGCGCCGTGATCCAACAAAGGCTGTTTAATTGCTCCTCTTGAAAAATTGATACCGGCGCTTACCGATGCTTTTGTGTCGCTGTTTTCTGAAGGGGTGGAGGGGGGGAGGGGGGGAGGGGGTGGGGTTTGGTGCACAGGTGCAAAGGCCACACACGAGAGCCCATGTTTTATTCATGCGCAGGAGGGGCCGGGCGGAAGAGTGGAGGAATCAAGCGAGGGAGGGTAATTAGCTGAGCCGCTGCCAAACTTTGGGGCACCGGGAGAGGAGCGAGTTTTCCACTTCGCTGAGGCTGAAGAACCGGACTCCGTCTACTCACCAGTCATCAAACAGCGCCCCGAGCCAAACAACTGGCACGCTAAGCCACATTCCGCAGCACACAGCACCAAACTTTCAATTCTTAATGAACTCAGCTCAAGCTCATCCAGCGCCGACACCTCCAAACTGGGTTAACCCTTCCAGCGCCACGCCGACTCAACACTGTTATGTTAACAGGGAGTTTGCGAATGACCTCACGTCTGTGTCGCTGTCTTGTTGTGGTGTGAACTGCAGATGGAGGGCAGCAATAGGGGGCGCTGCATAGGGGGCACTATCACAAGCTCTGAAAGTGCCTACGGTTTGCACTGTTTACAGCCACTCAACATCAATTTGACTAAAAAAACTTGAGGATCATGTAGTTAAAGTTGTCGTTCATGAGAAACTAACCAGCAGCCAAAATGGCCAAACCTTCTTCCGAGGTCAGGACGAGACGCTGAAGGCAGCTTCCCAAAATTTAAGTGTTGGTTGTGGTTTTTGTGGCTGTTATTGTAAATTTACTACCAATACAGATAAACTGTACAAAATACAAGAGAAGGACGTCTGGAAAAGAAGAGGGTTCTTGTGTAGAAGGATGTCTGAAGGAGAAGGAAGGTAGTTCTTGAGTTGAAGGACACCTAGAGGAGAAGCTAGTTCTTTAGTAGAAGGACATCTGGAGGAGAAGGTAGTTCTTGAGTAGAACGATGTCTGGAGGAGAAGGTAGTTCTTGAGTTGAAAGACATCTAGGGGAGAAGGTAGTTAAGATAAGATAAACCTTTATTAGTCCCACAATGGGGAAGTTCTTGAGTAGAAGGACGTCTGGAGAAGTAAGGTAGTACTTGAGTAAAAGGACATCTAGAGAAGAAGGTAGTTCTTGAGTAGAAGGACATCTGAAGGAGAAGGAAAGTAGTTCTTGAGTTGAAGGACATCTAGAGGAGAAGGTAGTTCTTCAGTAGAAGGAGATCTAGAGGACAAGGTAGTTCTTGAGTAGAAAGACATCTGGAGAAGAAGGAGGGTAGTTCTTGAGTTGAAGGACATCTAGAGGATAAGGTAGTTCTTGAGTAGAAGAGCGTCTAGAGGAGAAGTTAGTTCTTGAGTAGAAGGTTTTCTGGAGGAGAAGCTAGTTCTTAAGTAGAAGGATGTTTGGGGAAAAGAAAGGTAGTCCTTGAGTTGAAGGACATCTAGAGGAGAAACTAGTTCTTGAGTAGATGGACATCTAAAGGAGAAAGTAGTTCTTGAATAGAAGGACATCTGAAGGAGACTGTAGGTCTTGAGTAGAAGGACGTCTGAAGGAGAAAGTAGTTCTTTAAGGGTTCCTGGAGGAGAAGGTAGTTCTTATATCTGCTGCTCGATAGCAGCTCATCTTTCAGTTCACCTCCATCTCCTCCACTCTGTTCTTCACCTCCATCTACTCCATTCTGTTCTTCACCTCCATCTGCTCCACTGTCGTCTTCACCTCCATCTCCTTCACTCTGTTCTTCACCTCCATCTGCTCCACTCTGTTCTTCACCTCAATCTCCTCCACTCCTTTCCTCACCTCCATCTCCTCCACTCTGTTCCTCACCTCCATCTCCTCCACTCTGTTCTTCACCTCCATCTCCTCCACTCTGTTCCTCACCTCCATGTCCTCCACTTTGTTCTTCACCTCCATCTCCTCCACTCTGTTCCTCACCTCCATGTCCTCCACTTTGTTCTTCACCTCCATCTCCTTCACTCTGTTCTTCACCTCCATCTCCTCCACTCTGTTCCTCACCTCCATCTCCTCCACTCTGTTCTTCACCTCCATCTCCTCCACTCTGTTCCTCACCTCCATGTCCTCCACTTTGTTCTTCACCTCCATCTCCTCCACTCTGTTCTTCACCTCCATCTCCTCCACTCTGTTCTTCACCTCCATCTCCTCCACTCTGTTCTTCACCTCCATCTCCTCCACTCTGTTCCTCACCTCCATCTCCTCCACTCTGTTCCTCACCTCCATCTCCTTTACTCTGTTGTTCACTCACTGCCTCCATCTAGATTTTCAAAGTTATCTCAATCATGTGACTCTCCTGTTCCAGAAATTGTTTTCTATTGGACAGCGACGATATATTCGTTTTTAATTGGCTGCTGAATTATTAATAGTCAATTCCAGGCGTGAATAAGTCCAAATATGAATAAGCGAGCGGTGAGTCTGGAGTCGAAGGGGTTAAAAATGTATCGGTAGATGAAAGCACACACAGAGTCGAGTTTTTTGAGGCACTTAAAAAAAGCAAACAAAAGGCAGAAATCGATGCTCTGCTCCTGCTTCTTTTTCCAGGAGAGGATTTCTGAGGCACATGGTTTGTGTCTAAGTGTGTGTGTGTGTGTGTGTGTGTGTGTGTGTGTGTGTGTGTGGAGGTGGAGGAGAGAGCCAGGTTGGGTCTCCCCAGGTTCACACTCGCACTGATCTGTGAACAAGCTGCTTTGGCCTGCTCTTCCAGAAGCCTCTCAGGACCTCCAACCAGACCCAGTGTACTAGGACGCGCTGCACATAAATATCTCTCATTATACAATATCTATATAAACAGCTCCTCAGCCCCGCTCCTATGTACTCCATACACTCACAGCCTCCTGTACCATCTACCACCATCAGACACAGCCTAAACCACAACCACTCTAATCCTCACCATACAGCCTAATGACAGCAGCTCATAGCCCTACAGGAAGGGGAACTCCACCAATTATTAAAAATTCTGTATAATCTGATGTGTTTACAGTGGTGGTGATAGTGTTTACAGTGGTGGTGATGGTGTTTACAGTGGTGGTGATAGTGTTTACAGTGGTGGTGATGGTGTTTACAGTGGTGGTAATAGTGTTTACAGTGGTGGTGATGGTGTTTACAGTGGTGGTGATGATGTTTACAGTGGTGGTGATGATGTTTACAGTGGTGGTAATGGTGTTTACAGTGGTGGTGATAATGTTTACAGTGGCGGTGATGGTGTTTACAGTGGTGGTGATGGTGTTTACAGTGGTGGTGATGGTGTTTACAGTGGTGATGGTGGTGTTTACAGTGGTGGTGATGATGTTTACAGTGGTGGTAGTGATGTTTACAGTGGTGGTGAAGATGTTTACAGTGGCGGTGATGGTGTTTACAGTGGTGGTGATGGTGTTTACAGTGGTGGTGATGGTGTTTACAGTGGTGATGGTGGTGTTTACAGTGGTGGTGATGTTGTTTACAGTGGTGGTGATGATGTTTACAGTGGTGGTGATGGTGTTTACAGTGGTGGTGATGGTGTTTACAGTGGTGGTGATGGTGTTTTCAGTGGTGGTGGTGGTGTTTACAGTAGTAGTGGTGGTGTTGTTTACAGTGGTGGTGATGGTGTTTTTTACAGTGTTGGTAGTGGTGTTTAAGTGGTGGTGATAATGTTTACAGTGGCGGTGATGTTTACAGTGGTGGTGATGGTGTTTACAGTGGTGGTGATGGTGTTTACAGTGGTGATGGTGGTGTTTACAGTGGTGGTGATGTTGTTTACAGTGATGGTGATGATGTTTACAGTGGTGGTGATGTTTACAGTGGTGGTGATGATGTTTACAGTGGTGGTGATGTTGTTTACAGTGGTGGTGATGATGTTTACAGTGGTGGTGATGATGTTTACAGTGATGGTGATGATGTTTACAGTGGTGGTGATGTTTACAGTGGTGGTGATGGTGTTTACAGTGGTGGTAATGGTGTTTACAGTGGCGGTGATGATGTTTACAGTGTTGGTAGTGGTGTTTAAGTGGTGGTGATAATGTTTACAGTGGTGGTGATGTTTACAGTGGTGGTGATGGTGTTTACAGTGGTGGTGATGGTGTTTTCAGTGGTGGCAATAAGAACCAGGGGTCTCCAAGTCTACAACACATATATACACATGGTATTTACTATCAAACCCACCAGTATTTATCGCACTGTCTAAAAAGCATTTTTATGTTTCGGCATCGTTTGAACTCAACAGCTGCCGTTTACATTCTCTGAATATTTTATAATTAATGGACCAATAGAAATGCCCCAAAATAGATTGGGAATCTTTCTGGTTCCATTGAGTTACATTAGAAGTAAAGACTATAAAGTTGCCATTTTGGAGACACATGGAATATTAATGATGGTAAAATCTGAAAAAGAATAAATTTGGGGACTACTTTGCCACACAGCGTCCTGCATGTATCCCTCCACCATGAATAATGTTTAAGACTGAGATCTTCTCTAAACTATGATAAACAGCATCTCAGAATCAGACAGTGTATTTATAATTACTAACATTTCAGTGAAGTGAGCTTTTAAAGGTGGACGTCTGGTTCCATTCACCACCACTCTGAATGATATCTGACACGTTTAATTATGCAGAATGTTTAAAAGATCCCCTTTAATTTTAGAGATCCATACATGAAATAATAAAACTGGACTGTTTTATGGATTTACATTCTTATTAATAAATTATAAATTATACTGGTGTGGTAACTAGGGAACATGACTGTATCATATTTCATTACTGTTATATTTTTAAGTGACCATATATCCCACCTTGTCTCCGGGCATTTATTTTATTTTTATATTTAAAATATCACATTATGGATCCCCTGAGACTGAGAATGAATGTGGAGCACGTTTAAGAGTTATTTAAGGTACAACCTCAACACGGCTGCTGTATCTCACAGGGTCCGTTATAGGAAAAAAATAAATGTTGAACTTATTTAAATACGCTCTTGCTGCAGTGCAGAGCAACAGTGATGTCAGAACCTGAAAGACTCAGACTGTAATCCCGACTCGAATCTGAACCCTGGCAAGGCTGAGAATCTCCAAACAGTTTGTTTGCGTCCGTAAAGAATCTATAGGGAACCATTAAAAAACATTTTAACCTTAAAAACGGTTAAAAAATAGATTTACAAACATTTTTAAATGTTGGAAATCTTTCCTATGAGCTGTAGAGATTCTAGGGTTCTTAAAAAAGCTTCCCATCAGCTTTAAACCTGAACAAATAGAGCTTCTATCCAGAAACTGAGCAGTAAATGATTCTCTATGGAACCGAACGGTCGAAAAAATAAGGTTTGACGATACATTGATGTTACTATGGTTGCACAACTATATTGTTATTCATTTCTGAAATATCAACTCCGTTCCAACTCCAGATTGTCCGGTCTGATTGTGTGATCCAGCTTGTGTACAGCTTTTTGATCGGATGCATGGATTCTGGAAAACAATGGATTATTTCCCATATAGTTTTTTTCCCATAGAGAATGAATGGGATGCAAATTTACACACTAGTTTACTGAACTTCTGCTCCACCGACAGACACCGTTTCACATACACTGACTCCGGGCAGACCACCGACCACAACTGCAGCATTGATTCGACCTGCACTCATCTGTTTTCCATTTTTTCTTCATCCCTCTTTTTTCCATAGAGTCCCATTCATTTTCAGTCATACCCCACACCTCATGGTTTCATTGAACCCACAGCCTCCAAACGACATGTACTCTTTTAAGGCAGATCCTAAAATAATGAACTCCTTAGATGCACTCCTCTTTTTGCCGTTTTTTTCATCCCTCGTTCCTCCCATGGGATCCCATTCATTTTTGGCCAAACCCAAACATTACAGTTTCGTATGACCTACAGCCTCCAAACTGCCTCTACTCACTCAGAGCAGATACCCAACCTCTAATCCACAGACATACTGACCCACACTCCTCTATTTGTCATTTATTCATCCCTCGTTCCTCCCATAGGATCCCATTCATTTTCGGCCGACCCCAAACCTCATTTAGCCTACAGCCTCCAAACTGCATGTACTCCTTTAAGGCAAGTTCCCTCTTCTAGTTTTATCTAGAACAGCTGTATCACCCAAAAAACCCTGCAAACGACGACAACAACCAGCTGCATGAGCTGCTAAACTACAAGCCAACAACACCATCGTACTAGACTCAACCATTTATTTCAACAATCAAAGTTTTATTTCCTCCTTTAATTTCTTCATTTTAGACACAATTAAATTCGGACCTGTGTGAGGGTGCTAGAAAGGTTCTATGTGTGATGCAGAACTGGCTCAGAACATCTCAGAGTCATCTGTGAGCCTGAGGAGCCAATTTTAATTAAAAAAGATCTCCACAAAATGTGAAGGATGAAAGAAACGAGTACAAATCGTTTAAACCTTTAAAAGGTTCTTCATATGCTCACATATCTCTGTGCATGGTTCTGTAGGGACCCTTAAGTGGTTCTTCGATCGCAGCACTCATTAAGAACATAAAGAAAATTTAAATAAAAATTTGAAAAAGACTTAAAATTGTGATGCACATCATTCTACTGAAGAACCAACTTCACATTTCTTAGCTACACTCCAAATATATGGTTCTTTAAATCGGTAATGGTTCTTTTACCAAAAATGTTCTTCTGTTTTTACAAACTTGATATTGTAGCAATAGCAGAACCCATTTTGGTGCTCAATAGAACCATACACAACATCATCTCTATCGATTGCCTTAATAAAGACACAGGTTCCATATAAAACTATGAACATGAAAATATGGTTCTGTATGGTGGATATGGTTCTGTATGAAACCTTTTTGAAAATTCTATATAGCACCAAGAATGCTTTAGCTTAAAACTGTAGTAGAACCTTTTTGGTGCTATATAGAACCATATACAACACATTTAAGCTCAAGTTTACCATGCAAATGGTTCCTTATGGTCATGGTTCTATTTAGAACCACTGTCTTTATTAAGCCAAATGGTTGAAATAGTTTACAAACTGAAGAGTTCTATATAGAACCTATTTGAAACGACATTAAGTTTGTAAAAACAGAAGATCCTTTTGTTCCAAATGTTGTTGCTCTAAATAATTGTGTATGTATAGTAAACAAAAACACTCCTAGAAATAAAGGTTCTTCAGTGGTTCTGGGCTTGGATAATGTGCATTAAAAATAAACAAATTAATAAGTGTATTAATTAATCAATCAATTAATGTCCAGCTCCTGAACCATATCCATCATATTCTCCAATTTAAGCGTTCTCTCACCAAAAAAGGTTCTTCTAGTGTTACCAGCCTGATGTTATAGTAACTGCAGCAGCTGTTTTGTTGCCATGTAGAACCATATATGCCATGTTCTCCATCAGTATCTAGAACCAATTCACCATGAAATTAACCATTCAAGTGTGCACATAATTTTTTAGGTGTTTACAGTTGTGCCTCTAGCAAAGAACCCCTGAAGAACCGTCCTGAGTGTAGTTTGCTTACGTTCCCTCACAACACAACACGCTTGGCCTCGTGATTGAAGAAGACCAGTGCAGAAACTCTTGTTTACATAAATGGTTCTCCAAAGAACCATTCTCTGGAGGGTTTCTAAGGATGGTTCCTCAGAGGAACCATTGGAAGGTCCTTAGGGAACCAAATGTTGTGGCTCTTAAGAATTGTGCATGCATAGTAAATGCAAACACTCCTAGAAATAAAGGTTCTTCAGTGGTTCTGGACTTGGATAATAATAATAATAATAATAATAATAATAATAATAATAATAATAATAATAATAATCTTTATTTATAGAGCACATGTTAAAAATAAACAAGCTAATGCATTAATTAATTATTCAATCAATCAATTAATGTCCAGCTCCTGAACCATATCCATCATATTCGCCAATCTAAGCGTTCTTTCACCCAAAAAGGTTCTTCTATGGTTACAAGCCTGATGTCGTAGTAATTGCAGCAGCTGTTTGCCATGTAGAGCCATATATGCCATGTTCTTCATCAGTATCTAGAACCAATTCACCATGAAATGAACCAGTCAAGTGTGCACATATTTTTTTAGGTGTTTACAGTTGTGCCTCTAGCAAAGAACCCCTGAAGAACCGTCCTGAGTGTAGTTTGCTTACGTTCGCTCACAACACAACACGCTTGGCCTCGTGGTTGAAGAAGACCAGTGGAGAACCTCCAGTGCCACCGCAACCCTCCAGTGCCACCCACCCCCAACAAAAACCCCGAACCAAACCCGGCCGTGCAGCAGAGGAATCCACACGCGGGATTAATGTTTCCACGTGATAAGCGAGCTCGATATCCAGCCGACAATTAGAGAAACTCACCCTGCCAACCAGAATTGGGTCGGGTCCAGTGAACTCCTCCAGCACAAACATTTGATTCCAAACCCATCCCCTCTTGGCGCGGCTGAGGATTTTCTGTCCTTCCGCCGCTCTGGTTCTCAAGGCCGCCGTCGAGGTTGTGCGTAAACTCGGTAAACTCTGCGACTGATTGCTTAAGGGCGCCGCGGAGCAGCAGGTAATCCACACCAGGAGCAGCCAGCCGGCCCGAACGTCTCTCCTCCGCGGCTCCTCCTTCCGGTTGGCCATCGCCGTGGCGTCGTGAGTTTCTGTTCTCTTGCTTTGGGTCTGTGTTCCCTCCGGGGGGCGGGGTGGCGAAGCGGCTACTCTTTTGTTCTCCGCGTCCTGCGGCTCAGGTTCATGGTGCTGTGAGGGTCACGGGAGCGGCGCGATTTGTCTCCGGATCGAGGAGAGCGGGGGGGCACAGCGGAGCGCAAAATCCATCGGGTGGCGCATCGGGCACAGGACGCCTACGGAGAGAGAGAGAGAGAGAGAGAGAGAGAGAGAGAGAGAGAGAGAGAGAGAGAGAGAGAGAGAGAGAGAGAGAGAGAAAGGCAGACCATTACCGGCGCAATTTCTGTATACAGCGTAATAGCCTGTATGTGAAAGCCTGCGCCGAGGCTTTTTATCAGCATCTGCACTTTAAATAAATAAATAAATAAACAAACAAATAAATAAATTAATTAATAGGAAACACTTCAAGTGCAATTTTTCTATTCATCACAGCAGCCAGCATCGACTGTACAGTCCTAACACACACATAAACAGGTTCCTCAGATGCTCCTCTGACCGAGGACGTCGAGGAACCAGTGTTGGTTCCCTAAAAGTGCCCTTGCTCCAGCGCATGGTTCTCTGAGGAGCCGTCGCTAAAAACCTTTCAATGGAGAGCATTTTTTAAATGTGAGAGTCTTAAAATAAATGTTCTAGGAAGAAGCCCTATAGTAGTCTAGAACCTTTACATTAGGTTCTTTTAGGACAGATCAGGGAACCAAATATGAGCAATCAGAATCTCCGTTTCATGCATACAAATGAGTGCCGTCTTAAAAATAAAGGTTCTGCAGTGGTTCTGGGTTCCTAAACGGAAGGTTCCAATGGCGATATTTCTTGGTTCTTTTGGTGAAGCACTTCTTAAATATTAAAGCTCTATCTATCTATCTATCTATCTATCTATCTATCTATCTATCTATCTACAGAACCCTTTATTTTTCAGTCCAATCGGATTCAGCGTCTAGACTCTAAACCAGAGAACCTAATGTAAAGGTTCTATGCCACTGCAAGGCTTCTGTCTAGAACCTTTACATTATTATGTTAAATAAAACGGTTCTTCGCTTTCATCTCATTTACTCCAAAGAACCAGCCAGTGGAGGGGTTTTAAGCATGGTTTCTCAGAGGGCAGTGCGTTGGAAGGTCTTTAAGAAACTAATAGTGGTTCTTCTGAGGAACTGCACAAAGAACCTTTGTTGTGTAAAAACATGAAATCTTAAAAAAAGGTTCTTCACACTTACCAAATGTTGCTGCTCTAAAGAATTGTGCATAGTAAACGCAAAACACTCCTGAAAATAAACGTTCTTCAGTGGTTCTAGGCTTAATAATAATAATAATAATAATAATAATAATAATGATCTTTCTTCATAGAGCACTTTTCATATCAGTGGCAGCTTGAATTAATTATTCTATTAATTAATTAGTGTCCAGCTCCTGGTTGAAGTGCTTCCGAGGCACATGTCAAATGGCTGTTTACAGCAGGTCTTCAAATCCAGCTTCCGGTCCTGGATTTGGTCCTGGCCAATCAGTACCAGCGGTTTAATTAGCAATTAGTAATAACAACATCCAGGATCTGAATCTGGATTCAAATCCAGAACCAGAAACCGGATTTGAAGACCCGCTATACGACCAGCCATTGACACTCATGCCTCAGAGGCACTTCTACCAGGATCTTGACTTTAATTGATGAACTGATGAAAAAATCCTAGATTTTTTCTAAAAAGGTTCTAAAACGAAGGATTGCAGTGGTGTGGAACCTTTAAACTGGGTTCTTTCAGCCTTTAAAACTCAGAAATCTCCTGATTATTTAAAAAATCAAGGTTCTTCAAGGAACTAAAGGTCTAGCAGCATCTATATACTCACATTTAGACTTTAATTTGGTCTTTAAAATCAGACCTGGAATCCAGATTCAGATCCTGGACTTTGATATCACTAATAGGTCACTGAGCCGCTGGTGGAACTGATTGGCCATCTAGAGTCCAGTGAATACAAATCCAGGATCGGAAGCTGGATTTGAAGATCCGCCTTAAGTCCAGCACTTCTACCAGAAGCTGGATGTTAACTGATTGATTAAAAAATTGACTAATTAACTGATTCACTGACTGATTATTTTTAATGCACATTTAGCAATATAAAATGTAAGTGTTCTTTAGAGAACATTGCCTTTTCGGTTCCCTAAAGAACCTTTCATTGAACCTTAAACGTGACCTGAAAGATGAACAAATCGTTTCTTTTTTCAGAGAACCACAGCATCCAAGCCCAGAACCACCGAGGAACCTTCATAGTGTAGTATGCTTTTACAAACAGAACATAGGACTTCCACAGAAGAAGCCTTCCAATGCACAGAACCTTCCTTAATGAAGAACCAAAACTATCAATGGTTGGTTCTATGGTTGGAGTAAATGGGATGTGAGCGTGAAGGTTGCCTACAGAACCAAAAAAGTGCTGCTCCCTGAAGAACCCTAGAGAATTTTTTGCTCCTGGCTGCTGCATGTGCATAAAAAAGAATCAATCAATCAATTAATTCATCAATTAACCAATCAATGCCTAGCTCCAAGTAGAAGTGCTTCGGATGCACATGGTATGAGTGTCAATGGCTGATATTACTGCTGGTCTTCGAATCCGTTGGTAGGTATGACACTCATTCTGAAAAATAAAGGGTTCTGTAGGCAGCGGTGCCTTTAATTTGGTTCCCTAAGGAACCTTTCAGTGAACCTTAAATGAGAAGAACCTTAAAGATTAAAATATTATAAAGGCTCTCCACTCGTTTAAAGCAAATGAATGTATATTTATTAACTAATATTTATATTTTTCTCAAAGAAGCACACCATCCAAGCCCAGAACCCTTAAAGAACTTTCATGTTTTAGACTATATGCTTTTATACGCACTGTTAAAATAGTGTTGCACCGATACCGATTCTATTTTGGCAATTTAAATTTGTTTATAAAAAAAATATCTTATTCATAATAAGACATAAAAATACAACATATAAAAAGTGGAACACTATGAATATTAGTATTTATAGCCATATATCGAATATTTAAGTCAGAGTTGGTATCCGTATTGGTACTCGGTATCGGCAGATCCTGAAAAGCTGGTATCAGTATTGGTATCGGTAAGGAAAAAGTGGTATCGGTGCATCCCTAGTTAAAAATATAGGTGCTTCCTCAGAGGAGCCTTTTCTGTTTCCCTACAGGACCTTCCAACACACCATCCTCAGAAGATCCATCCCTAAAACTCTTTGAGTGTTTGGTTCTTTGGACACAAATGAGATGCAAGTGTAAAGAACCTTGTAAAGGTTCCAGGAAGAAGCCTTACAGTGGCTTAGAACCTTTACACTAGGCCTTTAGAACTCACATCTTCAGTTCTTATGATTTCTATAGGTAACTGAATGTCCAGCAATGTGAATACACTCGCATGTAGACGCTAATGCTGAGAGCAGCTCAACAGGAAAACAGCCAGGCTGGATCAACCCTGCTCTCAAGGAGCCGGCGCATGAGATGTCCGAGCACTCGTCTGATGCGTTTCTTTGAAATAATTAGACTTTTAGATCAAAGGAGATGCAAAAAAGAAACACGAGCGCCCTTTTTTTTATTCTCACTATTATTTCGTTAATTGAAAGCCTCAATGGCACTTCTAACGTATCATCACCGTCGTCATCGTCATCATCATCATCATTAAAACCTTGAGAACCGGAGCCTCTTTTCAAAAGCCAGCGGCTTCTCTCCATTAACGAACTCCACGCTTCCTTAAACGCCCTTGACTTGAAAAAGCTGTTGTATTTAAAAAAAGAGAGAGCGAAAGAGAGAAAGAGAGAGAGAGAGAGAGAGAGAGAGAAAGAGAGAGAGAGAGAGAGAGAGAGAGAGAGAAAGAGAGAGAGGGAGAGCTGGAGATCCATGATTAAGTATTTAAAACACTACCACCGTGTCATTTTCCCTCATAAAGTCTCTCCCGGGCTTCCCTAATTCCACTCTTATTAACGATCAGAGGAACGCGATCCCATCCGGCGGCTCGGCTGAGCCGTTTATCAGCCTGTGCGTCCAATCCCAGAACCTGATACGGTATATGGGACGAATTCCACACATGGAACCTGATCAAATAAGCATCTCCCGCTTCGATGTGTACCCAGTTATCAGACCGGAGAGAGCCCGGCAACTGGACCGGTTCACACGGCGTCGGCGAGGAACTCTGAACGCGTTCGCTATAAAACAAGAAGGAACCCTTTTTCGGAGAAGTAGGTTATCGCACGGACTGACGTGCACGCAATTCCAATCAGCCGGCACTGCGTTCGGGAGCGCGGCTGCGGAGCATCGCTGGTCCTGATGCTGAACGGCAAGATTTTTATTCTCTGAGAGCAACACACAAGCAGAGAGCGCAATCAGAGCAGAGAGGAGATTTCAGCACCACTCCGAGTGGACAGCTCCTGAGCTTCCCCTGCCGTCTCATGGTAACCGAACGGCAGTGATTGAAAGTAGCTGGTTTTAAAGATCAGGAGACTTTAAAGGGGGAACATTGGAACCCTTTCGGGACTCGATACTCGAGATAGACATCCCTGCATTGGGAATAATTCTCTACAGCACCCAGAAAGGGGTTTGCTGTTGTGTATAGGGCAAAAATCGAATTCTTTTTACTCTAGAACCATGTTTTGAGCTGTGTCATCTCAAGAGATTGAAAAGCAGCTGGTTTTAAAGATCAGGAGGTTTTAAAGGGGGAACATTGGAACCCTTTCGGGACTCGATACTCGAGACAGACATCCCTGCATAGACATGTCACTGGTTCACGCGTCTCCTGATATCGAGAACCCTTCCATATAGTACAAAACCAGTGGAGTCCTTCCACCAAGAACCGTGCCAATTCACAGAACAATGAATGGTTCTTTGTAAGCTGCTATGAGTTAGCCCTGTTTGGTGGTCTGTAGAACCACATGCAACACAGGATAACCAACATGCATACAAACTGTTCTAAATAGGGTTCTACGTTACCGAAAAATGATTCTTTGACTCATTCTGGGCACCTTTTATTAAATGTTCTTCATATGCAAGAAGAAAGGAACCATCTTACTGGGCAAAGAACCATTTGACAGGTTGTTACAGTTAATAAAAAAGGGTTCTGTGTTACCCCAAAAAGGTCAAGAACCGTGGTTTTGTAGTAGTCCTCTTTTTGGGTGATGTGGAGAACCATTCCAGAACGGTTCCTCACATAAAAGAGGTGAAGAAACGATTTGACTGTACATTTGAATGGTTCTTTGGAACCAGAATATGGTTCTTTGACATTAAGCCTGAGCCTATTTTTCATGCTGCAGAGAACCATTTTTAAAATGAGGTTCTCGTATACAAGAGGTGAGGAAACATCTTCCTGTGCAAAGAACAATTTGACAGGCTCTCTGAATTGTCACAGCTCAATGTTCTGTGTCACCCCAAAAATGGTTCTTTGACTTATAAATAAAAAAAAAAGTAAATCTTTTTTGGACGCTGTGGAGAACCATTTTAAAAAAAGGTTCTTTGTATACAAGAGGCGAGGAACCATTCAAGTGTGCGTTCAGATGGTTCTTTGAGATGACACAGCTCAAAACATGGTTCTAGAGTACAATAAAATTGATTTATGACCTATAAACCATAGCAACCCCCTTTTTGGGTGCTGTAGAGAACCCTTCCCAAAAAGGTTCTTCACACAAAAGAGGTAATAAACGATTTAAGCGCACCTGCAAATGGTTTGTGAGGTTCTGCCAACTAAACAAAGGTTCTAAGACACCAAATATGGTTTTTGACTTATAAACAATAGCCACCCTGTTACTGGACGCAGTGGAGAACCATATAGCTGTGCAAAGAACCCTTCCAGTGTCCATTCAAGAGTCACGGATGCAGTAGAAGATATTCCTTGGGTTCCCTTTCACTGAAAAACATGTGCCAGAGTGAAGAACCTCTTTTTTAAGTTATAGGACCTCCACATGGTGGAAACGTTCTAGGAAGAACCATTAAACTGCAACAGCACCTACATGAATCTGTATTCCAGACATGGTTCTTCTTAAAGAACCAAACGTGGCTCATCCATGGAACCTCCACCTGGTTCCTAAGAACATACACCTCGACTAAACAACCTTAGGAGAACCCTCTTTCGTGCACAGGCATCTGGAGGGCTGCCGCCTCACGCGCTGGGCTGTGACGACCACGGCTTCGAGTTCACCAAGTTAAGCTGGCGCGTGCGTGCCGAGTCTAATGCGGTCCAGCATGTATGTCCACCACGGAGTCCAGTCGAGGCAACGCGGCAACCGAACCC
>CM038728.1:34366298-34413798 GCA_021613375.1 Megaleporinus macrocephalus | reverse complement strand
TGATGATGGGGCTATTGCTGTTAATGCTGATGAACATTAGAATGATGGTGATGATGGCATTGATGATGATGGAGGTGATGATGGCGGTGATGATACTTATGAGGTGATGGTGATGATATTGATAGTAAGGATGCTGATGATGGGGCTATTGCTGTTAATGCTGATGAACATTAGAATGATGGTGATGATGGCATTGATGATGATGGAGGTGATGATGGCGGTGATGATGGCGGTGATGATACTTATGAGGTGATGGTGATGATATGGATAGTAAGGATGCTGATGGTGGGGCTATTGCTGTTAATGCTGATGAACATTAGAATGATGGTGATGATGGCATTGATGATGATGGAGGTGATGATGGCGGTGATGATACTTATGAGGTGATGGTGATGATATTGATTGTAAGGATGCTGATGATGGGGCTATTGCTGTTAACGCTGATGAACATTAGAATGATGGTGATGATGGCATTGATGATGATGGAGGTGATGATGGCGGTGATGATACTTATGAGGTGATGGTGATGATATTGATTGTAAGGATGCTGATGATGGGGCTATTGCTGTTAACGCTGATGAACATTATAATGATGGTGATGATGGCGTTGATGATGATGATGGTGGTGATGATGGTGGTGGTGCTTTAGGTAACTCATACTGACAGTAAGAACAATCCAGCACATTTAAAGATTAGATGATGGCGGTAACCATAATATAATAATATAATATAAGTCTTATATCACTAATAACTAATATAAAAGATACTTTATCACATAAACAAAGATGATGATTTAGATTTATATGCTGTGGTGCAACAGTGTCACCACACGAGACTCACCCGAGTCCTGTTGACACCAGGATTAATGCTGTTCCCGCCAACAAACAGCTCACTAAGGAAGTTTTTATTTAGAGTTTAGCATATCCAGCTATAAATAATTGCCAGCCGCAGAGCAGAGCTTCGTCTCAGGTGCTGGAGCTCCGCACATCCCCGCCGCTGATACACACAGGAGTCTCCAACGCAAGCCATCCAAGGGTGGAGAGACAAAGCTTCCGCTTTATCAGCTTGAATAGAAACTTTCATTTCATAGCGCATTAACACTCGCCGCACGTCCGCCCTGCGTTAAACTAATCTGACATTTCCACCTTGTGTCTGTTCTCCAGGGAGAAGCAGGAAGGAGCCGCAGGAGCACCTGCTGCTCCTCTCACCTGCGGCAGGGACGGGAGGCGGCAGAGAAGCAGCCGAGACACGATCGCCTCATCCGGCAGACCCTGGCCTCCTGACCGAGAGCTCCTGATGGACAGGAACGTCTTTCCAGAGGAATGTTCACTACATATGAGGTCGTGGGGGAGGAATCGACGGCACCTGCTTTAGTCTCCTGCTCTGCTTTTGCTTCTCCAGGCTACAAAGGAGCAGAAGAAGCGTCACTGCTTGGGGTTATATCATTTCTATGTCATTTATAATTAACTACATCTTTACTTAAGCAGCAACTCACCTGTCCTGGCTCCGTCCACACATCTGTACACTCACAGCTGCTGAATTCATGATAATTTAGGGTGAAGTTTTCATAATAAACCTTGAAATTCCATTCAAACCCTGAAAATATAAACACAGTACAGTCGTTGATTAATACCTTACTATATACCTGAATTAGAAGCATTAATAGTCTGTATGTGAGTTAAAACTTCATTTTCTAACTAGTTATTAGTTGTATGGTAATAACATAGTAGAAACATTAGTAAGCAAGTATGTCCTAAGATTAATAATTAGATAATATGTTAATAACTTAAGCTGATAAAGCTGTACATGAAAAAAAAATTGCATTACTACTTTGATGTAATCAGAAGTATTTTTTACCTGAAAATTGTTTTATTGTAGTTACACAGCAGTTACCAATATTATGTCTTACAATTGATAACTTGATTATAAATCACTAATTTAAACAGAAAAGGCTGTACATAAAAAAATAAATCCTTTATTGCATTAATTATTGCTTAAATGTGATCAATGTTTTATTTTTTATTATTTTTAACTTGCTTAAACAATGAAATTAAAATTGTTTGGATTAAAAAAATCTGTTATGGCGTAATTAATACATCTTTGCTATATTGCATTTGAAAGTAGCACAAAATGTATGTACATGGGTTCACACTTCATTTTCTAACTAATTATTAGTTGTATAGTAATAACATAGTAGAAACATTAGTAATCAAGTATGTCATAAAATTAATAACTAAATAATATTTTAATAATCTAAGTTAATAAAGCTGTACATGAAAAAATAATAATCTATTGCCCTACTACTTTGATGTGATCAGATCAAAAAGATTTTTAACCTCACTTAAACAATGAAAATGAAAATTGTTGTATAACTTGATTATAAATCACAAATTTAAACAGAAAAGGCTGCACATGAACAAAATATTACTCTGTTGCATTAATTATTGCTTAAATGTGATCTTGCTTAAACAATGGAATTTTTAATTGTTTGGATAAAAAAATTAATTGATACATTTTTGCTTTATTGCAATTGAAAGTACCCCAAAATGTATGTACGTGGTACGTAGGTTTATGGTAGTTACATAGTAGTTAACCTATAGTTACCAATAATAACCAAGTCCTAAGATTAATAACTGAATAATAAATTACTAATTTAAGCAGAAAATGCTGTACAGCAATTAATTATTGCTCAAATGTGATCCTTGTTTTTTTATTATTTTTAACTCACTTAAACTTTAAAAAAATCAATTTAGGAGTATTCAATAATTATTTCTGTATGACCACAATGTGTAATTATGGAAAGTACCACAAAACTTAAGTACTTAAGTTCACACTTATTTCTAACTAGTTATTAGGTTTATGGTAGTTACATAGTGGTTACCAAATAATAACTAAGTCCTAAGATTAATAACTTGAAACTATTAAAGGGGATATTTGGTAAATTTTTGCCTTATGACAACAATGTGTAATCATAGAAAGTATCTCAAAATGTATGTAGGTGGGTTCAAACTTCAATATCTATCTAGTTATTAGTTTTATGATTATGATTATTATGATTAGTTATGTAGCGGCTATCCAGTAGTTATCAAATAATAAATTTTAGATTAATAACCAGATTATAAGTCAATAATTTAAGCAGGTAAGACTGTACATTAATAAATAATTCTCTATTTCATAAACAAAATAATGAATTGTGAGCAGTGTTTAGATATAATTTTTAACTGGCTTGAACAATGACAATTAAAATTGTTTGGAAAAAAAAATCTATTCAGGGTTAATAAAAAAAATACCATATAAAAACATTGTGTAATCATGGAAAATACCTCGAAATGTAAGTATATGGGTTTACACTACAACTTCTAACTGGTTATTAGTTTTATGGTTGTTACATAGTAGTTACAAAGTTTTAAAGTTAATAACTGGATTATAAGTCAATAATTTAAGCAGATAAAATATTGTATTGTATTAATTAAGTACCACAAATGTATGTATATGAGCTGACACGTTAATATTTAACTAGTTAGTAGTTTTGTGGTAGTTACATAGAAGTTACCAAATAAGAACTAAGTCTATTTTATTATTTTGAGCTTGCTTAAACCACAGAAAAGAAAAATGTTTATTTTAATAATAATTAAAGAGTTGGTTGGTAATTTGTAATCATGAAAAATACCAGCATATTTAATTTATTTTTAATAACATCATATATTCAAACCAGGAACTGTAAAACCCAATATTTAAATTAATTAATATAGTTAAATCAACATAATTAAAATTTGTTTAAAGAATTTAAGGTAAGAATAACATCATAATAACTGCCTACAGTTCCACTTATTGTTCTGTCTGAACTGTATATCACACATAGTTACCACCTGTACCTGTTAAGCCACAGTACATGATCACCTAGGAAGTAAATAATATAATATAAACCATACCAGCTTACACTTAATTACACTTAATTACCTTTAATTCAGGCTTTTAATCAGTACTTAAATATATGATAAAAGTTAAGTTAAATGATTTTGCTTAAATTTGTTATTTGATATTTTTAATTCTAGCTACAAAAAATAATTATAATGGTATAATATAATAAAATAATAATAGTTTAATAAAAAAAGATTAAAAAAATAATTAAAATTATGGACAAGTTGGAATTTCCTACATACTGGATGGCCCAAACCTCACTATGTGGACAAATCACAAAACACCAAAGCTTGTTTTTCATAATGTTATATGAATTGAATATATAGAATGTTATAAACCTTATAAACTTTTTCATGATGTAACTGTATTAAAGTCTGTGTACACTAAGCTAATTAACTTTCTAGCTAATTAGATCAACATAATTAAAAAAGTTATTTTATTATATGCAGCCAATTAAAAAATATATGTTCACGTTCTCAGGTATTGAGTGTATGTTATATATAAACATTTCCTACTGTGTCTGAAAAGCTGATTCAGCATACTTAATATTAATATTTTTTGTTGACCTAATAATTTATTTTTTAGACTATACTGAGTAGAAATATACACCCACACAATTTCATCTGTTGTGTAATTTATGATCTAGAAATTACAGATATGTTTGAAATGATAATATATAGTTAAAAACTATGTTTATTCTCTTTTATGTGTAATTAATAGTTGAACATATGGTTTTAGAGAAGCTGATTGCTGAGTAAGTTAATTACTTCACACAGATTACTTCTATACTCAAGTCAGTGTGTATATGTTAAATAGCAGTATGGACTCGTATGCATTGGTGTACAGTTTGTCCGGTTTTCCTGCAGCTGAATTCCAGCCTGCCGTTGATTAATTCCACCGACACGGCCTTTACCGGTGATCAAAATATCAGCCGGTGTTGGAAGAAGCCGAAGCAACTGAAGAGGAAACGTTCTTTAGCAGCCCAGGCATCCTCAATCGATCATTGGTTACTGCTTTGTCAGTGAAATTAATCACAGGGCCAGCGTGCTGTGGCCCTCTGCACGGCTCTCAGCGGCTCAGCGTGACCGGCCCCGCAGTGCCAGGAGACTCGGGCCGGACGCTGCCAAATCACACCTGATTTATTTATTCGGCCTGGACCCGAGCCGGCCGCTGCAAGGTCCAGCGTACCTTAGCACAGTTTTAGAAGGAGAGAGAACTGGAACACGTTCAGGAACTACAAGAACTACAAGAACTCCAGATTAGAGGCTGCAGTTCCAGTTATTTACACCAATAATAATAATAATAATAATAATAATACTAATAAAAAAAAATAATAATAATAAAAGAAAATGAAGAAGAAGTTGAAGATGGAAGGAAAGAATGCATGAATTATGAAAGCAAGGAAAAAAAGGAAAACAACACCAAAAAAGATGAACAGTATAATAAATGAGAGAGAAAAAGAAATAAAAGGTAAATAATAATAATAATAACAATAAAAACACAACTGTAACATTTTTTAAAAAGATGGATAAAAAGATGATGATAGTTTGTCATTTTTAAGAAGATAAAAGAGGGAAAGATGAAGATCATAATATGTAAACATTACAATTACTTATACGAAGAAGAAAAAGAAGTAAAAATGTAGATTGAGTATAAAAAGAAAAGAAGATGAGGATGAGGATGAAGAAAAAGTAAAAGATGATGAAGTAGAAGAATATGAGATGAAAAAATGAAGATGTAAAAGATGATGCAGAAATTTAGAAGAAGAAGAAGAAAAGCTGATGATGAAGATGATGAAGTAGAAAAAGATGAGAAGATGAAAAAATTAAGATGTAAAAGATGATGCAGAATAGAAATTAAGGAGAAGAAGAAAAGGTGATGATGAAGAAGAAAAGCTGATGAAGAAGAAAGGACGATAAAGACAAAGAAGTAAAATGAGGTGAAGAAGATGATGAAGAAAAAAGATGAAGAAGCTAAGGCATGAAAGAAGAAGGTTAAGATGATGATGGAGAAGGAAAAAATTTCGAAGAAGATGATGAAGAGGAAGAATGCGATGAAGATGATGATGATGAATAAGAAGACAGTGAAGAAGAAAAAATGATGAAGAAGAAAGGAAGATGAAGACAAAGAATTAAAATAAGATGAGGATGAAGAAAAAGTCAAAGAAGAAGATGAAGAAAAAAATGAAGAAGAGATGAGGAAGATGATGATGAATAAGAAGAAGACAATGAAGATGATGATAAATAAGAAGACAATGAAGAAGAAAAGGTGCTGAAGAAAAAAGGAAGATGAAGACAAAGAATTAAAATAAGGATGAAGAAAAAGTCAAAGAAGAAGATGAAGAAGAAAAAAAATGAAGCAGAAGAAGAAGAGATGAGGAAGAAGATGATGATGGTGATAGAGAAGAAGTTAGTTAAGATAATGTTAAAGAAAGAGATGATGATGAGGGAGGAGAAGAAGAGGAAGGTTAAGATGATGATGATGATGAGGATGATGAGGATGAGGAAGGAAAAGAGGGAGCTGCAGTAAGAGCTGATGATGAGGAAGATGATGAAAAAGGTTAAGATGAAGATGAAAAAGAAGATAATGAAGATGATGATGAAGAAGAAGAAGTAGAAGCAAAAAAAAAGATAATGATGAGGAAGATGACGATGATGAGGAAGATGATGAAGATGATGATGAGGAAGGAGATGATGATCAGGAAGGAGATGATGATGATAATGATGATGAGGAAGGAGATGATGATGATGGTTATGATGATGATGATGATGAGGAGGAGGAGAAGGAGGAGGAGGAAGGAGATGATGATGATGATGATGATGATGATGAGGAAGGAGGTGATGATGATGATGATGATGAGGACGGAGATGATGATGATGATGAGGAAGAAGATGATCATGATGATGATGATGATGATGAGGAAGGAGATGATGACAGTGATGATGATGATGAGGAGGTTCCTCGTTAGCCGGCTGGTCTGTGATTAGTGCGTCTGGGTCTGAGGAGGTGAAGATGATGATGATGATGATGATGATGATGAAGTTGATGATGATGAGGAGGTGAGTGTTGGTGGTTGGATGTTGGTGGAGGTGAGTGTTGGTGGTATGTAGTGTAGATGAATGTGTTAATTGCTGGTTCCTCGTTAGCCGGCTGGTCTGTGATTAGAGCGTCTGGGTCTGAGGAGGTGAAGATGATGATGATGAGGAGGAGGAGGTGAGTGTTGGTGGTTGGATGTTGGTGGAGGTGAGTGTTGGTGGTATGTAGTGTAGATGAATGTGTTAATTGCTGGTTCCTCGTTAGCCGGCTGGTCTGTGATTAGAGCGTCTGGGTCTGAGGAGGTGAAGATGATGATGATGATGATGATGATGATGATGATGATGATGATGATGAGGAGGAGGTGAGTGTTGGTGGTTGGATGTTGGTGGAGGTGAGTGTTGGTGGTATGTAGTGTAGATGAATGTGTTAATTGCTGGTTCCTCGTTAGCCGGCTGGTCTGTGATTAGAGCGTCTGGGTCTGAGGAGGTCGGTTCTGTGAGAGCAGTTGGAGATGTTACTGTAGAGTCAGTTTCAGAGTCAGGTTCTGTTCCAGCCCGGCTCTGAAGGAGATGATCATAGGAGGCTGTGTTTATTGATTTCTCCTCAGGCTTGGCGACGCTGAGAGGCTGTTCTTTAAAGAGTGATCTCACGTGTATAATAACATTTTCAGGTGAACGATTCTGCAAAGTGAGCGTTCACTCAGCGCCGCCGAGTCCGGCACCAAACAGCAAATAAAGTTATTGCATCTGACTCGAGACAAACAGAACCATCCAGACTCCGAGTGCGGCTTCAGGACGAGAGAGAAACGAGGAGGTTTAGAGTCGAAGCAGCCGAGGCAGAGTATCTCCAACCAGCTTCAGATTTTACACCAAATATTAAACAGTGTGAGTAACATGCGATTCCACTAACTGGCCGCTTTATTAGAAACACCCATCTTGTGCTTCCACTAACTGGCCCCTTTATTAGAAATACCAACCTTGTAGTTCCTCTAACTGGCCACTTTATTAGAAACACAAACCTTGTGCTTCCACTAACTGGCCACTTTATTAGAAACACCAACCTTGTGCTTCCACTAACTGGCCACTTTATCAGAAACACCAACCTTGTGCTTCCACTAACTGGCCACTTTATTAGAAACAACAATCTTGTGCTTCCACTGACTGGCCACTTTATTAGAAACACCAACCTTGTGCTTCACTAACTGGCCACTTTATTAGAAACACCAACCTTGTGCTTCCACTAACTGGCCACTTTATTAGAAACACACACCTTGTGCTTCCACTAACTGGCCACTTTATTAGAAACACCAACCTTGTGCTTCCACTAACTGGCCCCTTTATTAGAAACACCTCCCTTGTACTTCCACTAACTGGCCACTTTATTAGAAACACCAACCTTGTGCTTCCACTAACTGGCCCCTTTATTAAAAACACCTCCCTTGTACTTCCACTAACTGGCCACTTTATTAGAAACACCAACCTTGTGCTTCCACTAACTGGCCCCTTTATTGGAAACACTTACCTTGTGCTTCCCCTAACTGGCCACTTTATTAGAAACACCAACCTGGTGCTTCCACTAACTGGCCCCTTTATTGGAAATACCTACCTTGTGCTTCCCCTAACTGGCCACTTTATTAGAAACACCAACCTTGTGCTTCCACTAACTGGCCACTTTTTTAAAAAAACACACACCCTGAGGTTCTGCTAACTGGCCACTTTATTAGAAACACCTCCTTTGTGCTTCTACTAACTGGCCACTTTATGAAAAACACACACCTTGAGGTTCTGCTAATTGGCCACTTTATTAGAAACACCTCCCTTGTGCTTCCCATAACTGGCCCCTTTATTAGAAATACCAACCTTGTAGTTCCTCTAACTGGCCACTTTATTAGAAACACAAACCTTGTGCTTCCACTAACTGGCCACTTTATTAGAAACACCAACCTTGTGCTTCCACTAACTGGCCACTTTATCAGAAACACCAACCTTGTGCTTCCACTAACTGGCCACTTTATTAGAAACACACACCTTGTGCTTCCACTAACTGGCCACTTTATTAGAAACACCAACCTTGTGCTTCCACTAACTGGCCACTTTATCAGAAACACCAACCTTGTGCTTCCACTAACTGGCCACTTTATTAGAAACACACACCTTGTGCTTCCACTAACTGGCCACTTTATTAGAAACACCAACCTTGTGCTTCCACTAACTGGCCCCTTTATTAGAAACACCTCCCTTGTACTTCCACTAACTGGCCACTTTATTAGAAACACCAACCTTGTGCTTCCACTAACTGGCCCCTTTATTAAAAACACCTCCCTTGTACTTCCACTAACTGGCCACTTTATTAGAAACACCAACCTTGTGCTTCCACTAACTGGCCCCTTTATTGGAAACACCTACCTTGTGCTTCCCCTAACTGGCCACTTTATTAGAAACACCAACCTTGTGCTTCCACTAACTGGCCCCTTTATTGGAAATACCTACCTTGTGCTTCCCCTAACTGGCCACTTTATTAGAAACACCAACCTTGTGCTTCCACTAACTGGCCACTTTTTTTTAAAAACACACACCCTGAGGTTCTGCTAACTGGCCACTTTATTAGAAACACCTCCTTTGTGCTTCTACTAACTGGCCACTTTATGAAAAACACACACCTTGAGGTTCTGCTAATTGGCCACTTTATTAGAAACACCTCCCTTGTGCTTCCCATAACTGGCCACTTTATTAGAAACACCAACCTTGTGCTTCTACTAACTGGTCACTTTATTGGAAACACCAACCTTTATTGGAAACAAACCCATTCATGTTACTGACCTGTTACTAATTAACCTAATTAGCTCCGAGGTGGAACTACAAAGAAGGGGTTTCCAATAAAGTGGCCAGGGAGTGAGTATTGATGCTGAAGGTGATGCATGTTTGATGTGTATGTTGAACAGAACTGGATTGATTCTCTACGCAGTGAACTTCAAGCCACGAGTTCATTCTGTGTGATGATCTCATATCACCTCATCCGCTCCTGGAGAGCATGAAGGAACATCATAATAAGTCTCATCTCCTCCCAGACGGAGAGCGTGTCAGTCTTAATGAGCGCTATTAAAGGTAACTCGTGTCGTTATCGCCGCACCTTCGCTATTTATCGCAATCATCAAAGTCTACTTTTAGCACCGGCGGCTCCGAATAAATCCACACGAGCAGCTATTACTGTCCAGTCGCTTCCTTTGAGGATCTGCCACTGTATCCTGTACCAGTCAGCCAGCATCCCTTATTCAGACAGGTGGGCGGAGCCACGGGGCCCGCGGGGCCTGTTCATTCGCCAGATTTGACACTCCGCGTCTGAAAATGAGCTCTTGGCACAAAGTAAATGCGAACGATGCCTGCAGGCTTCCAGAAGCTCATTCCCGTTTGATTCCCGTTCCTCTCTGAGAAAGTTCAACGTTCAGACAGGAGCCAACCTCTCAGCTGAGCCAGAGACCGAGCCGAACCCACTCTGATGATTAGATTACAGAGTAGAAATAAATATCAGTGAGAGAAATCAATTCAATTCAATTCTTATAAACAGTGAGATTATTATAAGATTTTAAATTTGTTTACGTAAATTATGGAGTGGAATTGTGTGATTGGCTGACAGTTTTGCTAATTTCAAGTGTTTTTCTTCACCCAGTATAGCACCGTGCTAATCATATGGTGGTGTAGTGGTCAGTATGGTGGTGTAGTGGTCAGTATGGTGGTGTAGTGGTTAGTATGGTGGTGTAGTGGTCAGTACGGTGGTGTAGTGGTCAGTATGGTGGTGTAGTGGTCAGTATGGTGGTGTAGTGGTTAGTATGGTGGTGTAGTGGTCAGTACGGTGGTGTAGTGGTCAGTACGGTGGTGTAGTGGTTAGTATGGTGGTGTAGTGGTCAGTATGGTGGTGTAGTGGTTAGTATGGTGGTGTAGTGGTTAGTACGGTGGTGTAGTGGTCAGTATGGTGGTGTAGTGGTCAGTATGGTGGTGTAGTGGTTAGTATGGTGGTGTAGTGGTCAGTACGGTGGTGTAGTGGTCAGTATGGTGGTGTAGTGGTCAGTATGGTGGTGTAGTGGTTAGTATGGTGGTGTAGTGGTCAGTACGGTGGTGTAGTAGTTAGTATGGTGGTGTAGTGGTTAGTACGGTGGTGTAGTGGTCAGTATGGTGGTGTAGTGGTCAGTATGGTGGTGTAGTGGTTAGTACGGTGGTGTAGTGGTTAGTATGGTGGTGTAGTGGTTAGTATGGTGGTGTAGTGGTCAGTATGGTGGTGTAGTGGTCAGTATGGTGGTGTAGTGGTCAGTATGGTGGTGTAGTGGTTAGTATGGTGGTGTAGTGGTTAGTATGGTGGTGTAGTGGTCAGTATGGTGGTGTAGTGGTTAGTATGGTGGTGTAGTAGTTAGTACGGTGGTGTAGTGGTTAGTACGGTGGTGTAGTGGTTAGTATGGTGGTGTAGTGGTCAGTATGGTGGTGTAGTGGTTAGTATGGTGGTGTAGTGGTTAGTACGGTGGTGTAGTGGTCAGTATGGTGGTGTAGTGGTCAGTATGGTGGTGTAGTGGTTAGTACGGTGGTGTAGTGGTTAGTACGGTGGTGTAGTGGTTAGTATGGTGGTGTAGTGGTTAGTATGGTGGTGTAGTGGTCAGTATGGTGGTGTAGTGGTTAGTATGGTGGTGTAGTGGTTAGTATGGTGGTGTAGTGGTCAGTATGGTGGTGTAGTGGTTAGTACGGTGGTGTAGTGGTTAGTATGGTGGTGTAGTGGTTAGTATGGTGGTGTAGTGGTTAGTATGGTGGTGTAGTGGTCAGTATGGTGGTGTAGTGGTTAGTGTGGTGGTGTAGTGGTTAGTATGGTGGTGTAGTGGTTAGTACGGTGGTGTAGTGGTTAGTATGGTGGTGTAGTGGTCAGTATGGTGGTGTAGTGGTTAGTATGGTGGTGTAGTGGTCAGTATGGTGGTGTAGTGGTTAGTATGGTGGTGTAGTGGTCAGTATGGTGGTGTAGTGGTTAGTATGGTGGTGTAGTGGTTAGTATGGTGGTGTAGTGGTCAGTATGGTGGTGTAGTGGTTAGTATGGTGGTGTAGTGGTCAGTATGGTGGTGTAGTGGTCAGTATGGTGGTGTAGTGGTTAGTATGGTGGTGTAGTGGTCAGTATGGTGGTGTAGTGGTCAGTATGGTTGTGTAGTGGTTAGTATGGTGGTGTGGTGGTTAGTATGGTGGTGTAGTGGTTAGTATGGTGGTGTAGTGGTCAGTATGGTGGTGTAGTGGTCAGTATGGTGGTGTAGTGGTCAGTATGGTGGTGTAGTGGTTAGTATGAGTTTGTATATACTTCTGATGAAGATTAGTTCAGTAGTTAAAACCAAAAAGAAGCATGAATTCACATAAACTCATAAACTGGAACTACAGTTAATGACAATATACTTCAGTTCCAGTCAAACATTTATTTATTAATTAATTTATTTATTTATTGATTTATTAATTAATTAATTAATTTATTTGGTCGGGGCTGCTCATTTGGGCTGTAGAAGCTGGAGAATAACCACAGCAGAGGATATGAATAAATAACACGTGTGTAATTGATATGGGGACCAATCTGAAACTGATGATAATCAGCTCCGCCGTGTGTTTTCCAATTTGCATGATTAACATCTTAGTTATGTTGTTCATTTACGATACAGGTTGTTCATTCCCGAAATGTCAACATATCAAAATTCTGAACACTGCACTTAATTATCTGTGGAGCTTTAAAATCATCAACGTAGAAACCAATTAACTTTAATTTGTTACCAATTAAAATTTGACTTTTAAGAGTGTTAATATGCTAATCATGGTGCTAAACCTACGCTGGAAACTGTTTACACATCACGCAGGCCCCTGCGGCGTGGAGTGTGTGTGAGTGGAGAGCAGGAGTAGAAATCTAACGCCGGGGAGAAACTGTGTGTACAGTATCCTTCAACAAGTGGACTCCACTCCTCGCTACAATAAACTTGGTTCTAGATTAAAAAGTAAGTGATTATAATATGCTAGTCCTGGGCAGATGATCAGTAGGACTCAGTAGCTGTTAAATGGGGGCAGAATGATGAACAGAGCTGGAGAAGATTCTAAAACAACTGAGAAAGCAGAAGATAAGGAGAGGACTGAAAGTCTGGCAGAACAAAACGAAGAAAATTTTAATTTAATTTTTAATTCTGTAATTAGATCAAAAACTCGGTTAAGGTAAGCTGATAGTGATCTAAAACGTTTGATTGGTAGTGTATCTAAAACGTTTGACTGGTAGTGTATCTAAAACGTTTGACTGGTAGTGTATCTAAAACGTTTGGTTTGTAGTGTATCTAAAACGTTTGACTGGTAGTGTATCTAAAACGTTTGACTGGTAGTGTATCTAAAACGTTTGACTGGTAGTGTATCTAAAACGTTTGGTTTGTAGTGTATCTAAAACGTTTGACTGGTAGTGTATCTAAAACGTTTGACTGGTAGTGTATCTAAAACGTTTGGTTTGTAGTGTATCTAAAAGGTTTGACTGGTAATGTATCTAAAACGTTTGGCTGGTAGTGTATCTAAAACGTTTGACAGGTAGTGTATCGAAAACGTTTGGTTTGTAGTGTATTTAAAACGTTTGACTGGTAGTGTATCTAAAACGTTTGTCTGGTAGTGTATCTAAAACGTTTGGTTTGTAGTGTATCTAAAACGTTTGTCTGGTAGTGTATCTAAAACGTTTGGCTGGTAGTGTATCTAAAACGTTTGACTGGTAGTGTATCTAAAACGTTTGGTTTGTAGTGTATCTAAAACGTTTGTCTGGTAGTGTATCTAAAACGTTTGACTGGTAGTGTATCTAAAACGTTTGACTGGTAGTGTATCTAAAACGTTTGGTTTGTAGTGTATCTAAAACGTTTGACTGGTAGTGTATCTAAAACGTTTGACTGGTAGTGTATCTAAAACGTTTGACTAGTAGTGTATCTAAAACGTTTGGTTTGTAGTGTATCTAAAACGTTTGGCTGGTAGTGTATCTAAAACGTTTGGCTGGTAGTGTATCTAAAACGTTTGGTTTGTAGTGTATCTAAAACGTTTGACTGGTAGTGTATCTAAAACGTTTGGCTGGTAGTGTATCTAAAACGTTTGGCTGGTAGTGTATCTAAAACGTTTGGCTGGTAGTGTATCTAAAACGTTGGACTGGTAGTGTATCTAAAACGTTTGACTGGTAGTGTATCTAAAACGTTTGGCTGGTAGTGTATCTAAAACGTTTGGCTGGTAGTGTATCTAAAACGTTTGACTGGTAGTGTATCTAAAACGTTTGGTTTGTAGTGTATCTAAAAGGTTTGACTGGTAATGTATCTAAAACGTTTGGCTGGTAGTGTATCTAAAACGTTTGACAGGTAGTGTATCGAAAACGTTTGGTTTGTAGTGTATTTAAAACGTTTGACTGGTAGTGTATCTAAAACGTTTGTCTGGTAGTGTATCTAAAACGTTTGGTTTGTAGTGTATCTAAAACGTTTGTCTGGTAGTGTATCTAAAACGTTTGGCTGGTAGTGTATCTAAAACGTTTGACTGGTAGTGTATCTAAAACGTTTGGTTTGTAGTGTATCTAAAACGTTTGTCTGGTAGTGTATCTAAAACGTTTGACTGGTAGTGTATCTAAAACGTTTGACTGGTAGTGTATCTAAAACGTTTGGTTTGTAGTGTATCTAAAACGTTTGTCTGGTAGTGTATCTAAAACGTTTGACTGGTAGTGTATCTAAAACGTTTGACTGGTAGTGTATCTAAAACGTTTGGCTGGTAGTGTACTAAAACGTTTGGCTGGTAGTGTATCTAAAACGTTTGACTGGTAGTGTATCTAAAACGTTTGACTGGTAGTGTATCTAAAACGTTTGACTAGTAGTGTATCTAAAACGTTTGGTTTGTAGTGTATCTAAAACGTTTGGCTGGTAGTGTATCTAAAACGTTTGGCTGGTAGTGTATCTAAAACGTTTGGTTTGTAGTGTATCTAAAACGTTTGGCTGGTAGTGTATCTAAAACGTTTGACTGGTAGTGTATCTAAAACGTTTGTCTGGTAGTGTATCTAAAACGTTTGACTGGTAGTGTATCTAAAACGTTTGGCTGGTAGTGTATCTAAAACGTTTGGCTGGTAGTGTATCTAAAACGTTTGACTGGTAGTGTATCTAAAACGTTTGATTGGTAGTGTATCTAAATCGTTTGACTGGTAGTGTATCTAAAACGTTTGGCTGGTAGTGTATCTAAAGCGTTTGGCTGGTAGTGTATCTAAAACGTTTGACTGGTAGTGTATCTAAAATGTTTGGCTGGTAGTGTATCTAAAACGTTGGACTGGTAGTGTATCTAAAACGTTTGGTTTGTAGTGTATCTAAAACGTTTGACTGGTAGTGTATCTAAAACGTTTGGCTGGTAGTGTATCTAAAACGTTTGGCTGGTAGTGTATCTAAAACGTTGGACTGGTAGTGTATCTAAAACGTTTGACTGGTAGTGTATCTAAAACGTTTGGCTGGTAGTGTATCTAAAACGTTTGGCTGGTAGTGTATCTAAAACGTTTGACTGGTAGTGTATCTAAAACGTTTGACTGGTAGTGTATCTAAAACGTTTGGTTTGTAGTGTATCTAAAACGTTTGACTGGTAGTGTATCTAAAACGTTTGACTGGTAGTGTATCTAAAACGTTTGACTGGTAGTGTATCTAAAACGTTTGACTGGTAGTGTATCTAAAACGTTTGACTGGTAGTGTTCTAAAACGATTTGGAGAACACTTTTGTTCTAGCAGTCTTGAACTCAGTGCTACGTAGGACGGATTCTAAGTAAGGACTTGTATCAGTGTTAATATCCGTTTGCTCAAATTACATGCACAGCTTAAAACAATGAAGGTTTTTCAGGAAAACCTTGAAGCCTTGACAGTGAGCGTCTGCTTTAATAGCATTTAATCAGTAATTAATTTAGAATAGAGGGACCTAAAGTCTGATATAAAGTCTGATTAAGCCGGATTAAGAGGCTAATTGAAAATAGCGTGTTCTTAGCTGCTGTGCTATTGCTCGTCCAATAACTTTGCCGGTATGTGTACGTGGGTATGATCATGCATCTTCAAAAGCCCCTAAACAAACAAACAGAAAAACTCGGAGATGTGGTGGACACGAAGACTTCAGGATCTATTATTATCCTGATCCGGAGCGCCGGAATGCGGTATGAAAAGTGAGAAACGCTCGGTGGTGACCTTGGCACTTTGTTTATTTTAGCACAAACAAATTCAATCAAATGTCATTGTCGGCCTGAAAACAAACATGTCAAGTTGACGCGCTCAAAGACAGCCGTTCCTCCGACAGCGCAGCCGCCGCTGTCTCCTCCCGTTTCCATCTCTTTGTTTTCTGAGAAGTTTTCTTTTGACAGACAACGCCGCCGCTGATGTTTCAGAATAGCGTCTGAGGAGATGTTGATTTCCATTTGCTTCCGCGTCCATGTACTGTACGCACAGGCCCAGACTCCATTCATCACACGCTGCCTCTTTCTTTCCGATCGTTCAGCCGAATACGTGCGAGAAAAGATGACGTTCAACCTCAAAGTGAGGCTCGTAATGAGACGGGGTTTGGAACCAGTCAGTTTTAGGAAATGCCTAAAGTTCTAAGAACCTTTAAGTTCTCAGAGCAAACAAAGTCAAACCTATAGTAGTGTGTATGATACTAAACTTTATATATTTTGTTTATATATTGAAGATGCAATGAAGCTTCAATGAATAAATGAAACAACATGAATTAAAACCTGCTGATCAGTCCTATCTGAGAACTGTGTGGGCGTGGCTAAGGAGCAGCTTGATTGACAGCTTTCTGTCCAACACACCTAGCCGGCTACACCTCTCATACAAAACTAACATCTTTATCCAGCTTTCAAATGAACATGATTGAACCAATAAAAATCAGAAACAGACAGAAAGATAGATATACAGATAAAGCAATGAATAAATGAATGAGTGAAGTGAATGACTGAAACAGTGTCAGTGGTGATAAAAGGGATGAAGGAAGATTGTTGGTGATGATAAAGGAATGAAGGGATGAAGGAACAGTGTTGGTGATGACAAAGGAATGAAGAGATGAAGGAACAGTGTTGGTGATGATAAAGGAATGAAGGGATGAAGGAACAGTGTTGGTGATGAAAAAAGAATGAAGGGATGAAGGAACAGTGTTGGTGATAAATGAATGAAGGGATGAAGGAACAGTGTTGGTGATGATGAGGAATGAATGAAGGGATGAAGGAACAGTGTTGATGATAAATGAATGAAGGGATGAAGGAACAAATGAATGAAGGGATGAAGGAACAGTGTTGGTGATGATAAAGGAATGAAGAGATGAAGGAACAGTGTTGGTGATGAAAAAAGAATGAAGGGATGAAGGTACAGTGTTGGTGATAAATGAATGAAGGGATGAAGGAACAGTGTTGGTGATGATGAGGAATGAATGAAGGGATGAAGGAACAGTGTTGGTGATGAAAAAAGAATGAAGGGATGAAGGTACAGTGTTGGTGATAAATGAATGAAGGGATGAAGGAACAGTGTTGGTGATGATGAGGAATGAATGAAGGGATGAAGGAACAGTGTTGGTGATGATGAATGAATAAAATGATGGAGGAACAGTGTTAGTGGTGATAAAGAATGAAGGGATGAAGGAACAGTGCTGATGATGATAAAGGAATGAAGGGATGTAGAGATGAAGGAACAGTGTTGGTGATGATGATGAATGAATGAAGGGATGAAGGAACAGTGTTGATGAATGAATGAAGGGATGAAGGAACAGTGTTGGTGATGATGAATGAATGAAGGGATGAAGGAACAGTGTTGGTGATGATGAATGAATGAAGGGATGAAGGAACAGTGTTAGTGGTGATAAAGAATGAAGGGATGAAGGAACAGTGCTGATGATGATAAAGGAATGAAGGGATGATGAAGGAACAGTATTGGTGATGATGAATGAATAAAATGATGGAGGAACAATGTTAGTGGTGATAAAGAATGAAGGGATGAAGGAACAGTGCTGATGATGATAAAGGAATGAAGGGATGATGAAGGAACAGTATTGGTGATAATGAATGAATGAAGGGATGAAGGAACAGTGTTGGTCCTGATGATAAATGAAGGAAGGGATGAAGGAACAGTGTTGGTGATGATGAATGAATGAAGGGATGAAGGAACAGTGTTGGTGATGATGAATGAATGAAGGGATGAAGGAACAGTGAACTGTGTTGATTCTTGTTCTCCTCTTTAATGTCTGTATGTTGGAGACCCTTGTTTTTCTTTGATCTGTGGTGATAAAAGGTGAAAGATCCTCTGAACAGTGTTTTATCTGTGTGGTCGCTATGGAGAGCTCTTCTGTACCTCCTTTACTTCTCAGAGTGGAGCAGCTCTGTTTCCATTCAGGACACATACACTCCGTCCTTTGTTGAGAACCGAGTAAAGCGTGATGACGGCGCTGACTGGAGAGGAGCGCGAACGCTCCAGCTGCACCTCCTCGCCCTGCGCTCCAGCCGCCGTACGACCCAAAGATTAGCGGAGAACAAGCGTTTATCGATGGCGGCGCCGCACCGCCGCCGTTCCTCTATACCTAATCCTCCGCAACCCGGCGGCCTGTGAGCGGCTGGCGCTGCTCGCTCCCGCGTGGACGTGCGGATCACGCCCCGAGCTCACGCAGCTAAAGCCTTAAGCAGGATTTCCCGGCGGCGGTGGGAGTTCAGCTGCGTGCCGCTCCGCTGTGGAGAGAAAGCCTCGGCGGGATTCTGCGGCGCTAATTAATAATCGGTTCATGTGGCTGACACCCAAAAAGATTATTGGAAAAGTCATTAGAAAACAGCTCCCCTCCTCCATCTCATCTACAGCTGCAACCGAGGAGCCCCCCGTCCCCCCTCAACACGTCCACTGGGACCCTTCCAGCACACCAAAAGTGTTTTGTTGGAGAAATTTAATTGCGCCATCTACGCGCTCCTTCCTGAGAGCATAATAACTCTGTTACAACCAGAGATTAAACAGATCCTTCATCCCTTCATTCCTTTATCATCATCACCAACACTGATCCTTCATCCCTTCATTCCTTTATCATCAACACTGTTCCTTCATCCCTTCATTCCTTTATCATCATCACCAACACTGATCCTTCATCCCTTCATTCCTTTATCATCATCACCAACACTGATCCTTCATCCCTTCATTCCTTTATCATCAACACTGTTCCTTCATCCCTTTATTCCTTTATCATCATCTCCAACACTGTTCCTTCATACCTTCATTCCTTTATCATCACCAACACTGTTCCTTCATACCTTCATTCCTTTATCATCACCAACACTGATCCTTCATCCCTTCATTCCTTTATCACCAACACTGTTCTTTCATCCCTTTATTCCTTTATCATCATCACCAACACTGTTCCTTCATACCTTCATTCCTTTATCATCACCAACACTGTTCCTTCATACCTTCATTCCTTTATCATCATCACCAACACTGATCCTTCATCCCTTCATTCCTTTATCATCACCAACACTGTTCCTTCATCCCTTCATTCCTTTATCATCATCACCAACACTGATCCTTCATCCCTTCATTCCTTTATCATCACCAACACTGTTCCTTCATACCTTCATTCCTTTATCATCATCACCAACACTGATCCTTCATCCCTTCATTCCTTTATCATCACCAACACTGTTCCTTCATCCCTTCATTCCTTTATCATCATCAATACTGATCCTTCATCCCTTCATTCCTTTATCATCACCAACACTGATCCTTCATCCCTTCATCATTCCTTTATCATCATCAACACTGATCCTTCATCCCTTACTTCCTTTATCATCATCACCAACACTGATCCTTCATCCCTTCATTCCTTTATCATCACCAACACTGTTCCTTCATCCCTTCATTCCTTTATCATCACCAACACTGATCCTTCATCCCTTCATTCCTTTATCATCATCACCAACACTGTTCTTTCATCCCTTTATTCCTTTATCATCACCAACACTGATCCTTCATCCCTTCATTCCTTTATCATCATCACCAACACTGATCCTTCATCCCTTCATTCCTTTATCATCACCAACACTGTTCTTTCATCCCTTTATTCCTTTATCATCATCTCCAACACTGATCCTTCATCCCTTCATTCCTTTATCATCACCAACCCTGTTCCTTCATCCCTTCATTCCTTTATCATCACCAACACTGATCCTTCATCCCTTCATTCCTTTATCATCATCACCAACACTGTTCTTTCATCCCTTTATTCCTTTATCATCACCAACACTGATCCTTCATCCCTTCATTCCTTTATCATCATCATTACCAACACTGTTCCTTCATCCCTTCATTCCTTTATCATCATCACCAACACTGTTCTTTCATCCCTTCATTCCTTTATCATCACCAACACTGTTCCTTTATCACTTCACTCCTTTATCATCACCAACACTGTTCCTTCATCCCTTCATTCCTTTATCATCACCAACACTGTTCCTTCATCCCTTCATTACTTTATCATCATCACCACAACTGTTCCTTCATCACTTCACTCCTTTATCATCACCAACACTGTTCCTTCATCCCTTCATACCTTTATCATCATCATTACCAACACTGTTCCTTCATCCCTTCATTCCTTTATCATCATCACCAACACTGTTCTTTCATCCCTTCATTCCTTTATCATCACCAACACTGTTCCTTCATCCCTTCATACCTTTATCATCATCATTACCAACACTGTTCCTTCATCCCTTCATTCCTTTATCATCACCAACACTGATCCTTCATACCTTCATTCCTTTATCATCATCACCAACACTGTTCCTTCATACCTTCATTCCTTTATCATCACCAACACTGTTCCTTCATACCTTCATTCCTTTATCATCACCAACACTGTTCCTTCATACCTTCATTCCTTTATCATCACCAACACTGATCCTTCATCCCTTCATTCCTTTATCATCACCAACACTGTTCCTTCATACCTTCATTCCTTTATCATCATCAACACTGATCCTTCATCCCTTCATCATTCCTTTATCATCACCAACACTGATCCTTCATCCCTTCATTCCTTTATCATCAACACTGTTCCTTCATCCCTTCATTCCTTTATCATCATCAACACTGATCCTTCATCCCTTCATTCCTTTATCATCACCAACACTGTTCCTTCATACCTTCATTCCTTTATCATCATCACCAACACTGTTCCTTCATACCTTCATTCCTTTATCATCACCAACACTGTTCCTTCATACCTTCATTATCACCAACACTGATCCTTCATACCTTCATTCCTTTATCATCACCAACACTGATCCTTCATCCCTTCATTCCTTTATCATCACCAACACTGTTCCTTCATACCTTCATTCCTTTATCATCATCAACACTGATCCTTCATCCCTTCATCATTCCTTTATCATCACCAACACTGATCCTTCATCCCTTCATTCCTTTATCATCAACACTGTTCCTTCATCCCTTCATTCCTTTATCATCATCAACACTGATCCTTCATCCCTTCATTCCTTTATCATCATCAACACTGATCCTTCATCCCTTCATTCCTTTATCATCATCACCAACACTGATCCTTCATCCCTTCATTCCTTTATCATCACCAACACTGATCCTTCATCCCTTCATTCCTTTATCATCACCAACATTGATCCTTCATCCCTTCATTCCTTTATCATCATCACCAACACTGATCCTTCATCCCTTCATTCCTTTATCATCACCAACACTGATCCTTCATCCCTTCATTCCTTTATCATCACCAACACTGATCCTTCATCCCTTCATTCCTTTATCATCATCACCAACACTGTTCCTTCATCCCTTCATTCCTTTATCATCATCACCAACACTGTTCTTTCATCCCTTCATTCCTTTATCATCAACACTGTTCCTTCATCCCTTCATTCCTTTATCATCATCACCAACACTGATCCTTCATCCCTTCATTCCTTTATCATCATCACCAACACTGATCCTTCATCCCTTCATTCCTTTATCATCATCACCAACACTGATCCTTCATCCCTTCATTCCTTTATCATCATCAACACTGATCCTTCATTCCTTTATCATCATCACCAACACTGATCCTTCATCCCTTCATTCCTTTATCATCACCAACACTGTTCCTTCATCCCTTCATACCTTTATCATCATCATTACCAACACTGTTCCTTCATCCCTTCATTCCTTTATCATCATCTCCAACACCGATCCTTCATCCCTTCATTCTTTTATCATCACCAACACTGTTCCTTCATCCCTTCATTCCATTATCATTACCAACACTGTTCCTTCATCCCTTCATTCCTTTATCATCACCAACACTGTTCCTTCATGCCTTCATTCCTTTATCATCACCAACACTGTTCCTTCATCCCTTCATACCTTTATCATCATCATTACCAACACTGTTCCTTCATCCCTTCATTCCTTTATCATCAACACTGTTCCTTCATCCCTTCATTCCTTTATCATCATCAACACTGATCCTTCATCCCTTCATTCCTTTATCATCACCAACACTGTTCCTTCATACCTTCATTCCTTTATCATCATCACCAACACTGTTCCTTCATACCTTCATTCCTTTATCATCACCAACACTGTTCCTTCATACCTTCATTATCACCAACACTGTTCCTTCATACCTTCATTCCTTTATCATCACCAACACTGATCCTTCATCCCTTCATTCCTTTATCATCACCAACACTGTTCCTTCATACCTTCATTCCTTTATCATCATCAACACTGATCCTTCATCCCTTCATCATTCCTTTATCATCACCAACACTGATCCTTCATCCCTTCATTCCTTTATCATCACCAACACTGTTCCTTCATCCCTTCATTCCTTTATCATCATCAACACTGATCCTTCATCCCTTCATTCCTTTATCATCATCAACACTGATCCTTCATCCCTTCATTCCTTTATCATCATCACCAACACTGATCCTTCATCCCTTCATTCCTTTATCATCACCAACACTGATCCTTCATCCCTTCATTCCTTTATCATCACCAACATTGATCCTTCATCCCTTCATTCCTTTATCATCATCACCAACACTGATCCTTCATCCCTTCATTCCTTTATCATCACCAACACTGATCCTTCATCCCTTCATTCCTTTATCATCACCAACACTGATCCTTCATCCCTTCATTCCTTTATCATCATCACCAACACTGTTCCTTCATCCCTTCATTCCTTTATCATCATCACCAACACTGTTCTTTCATCCCTTCATTCCTTTATCATCAACACTGTTCCTTCATCCCTTCATTCCTTTATCATCATCACCAACACTGATCCTTCATCCCTTCATTCCTTTATCATCATCACCAACACTGATCCTTCATCCCTTCATTCCTTTATCATCATCACCAACACTGATCCTTCATCCCTTCATTCCTTTATCATCATCAACACTGATCCTTCATTCCTTTATCATCATCACCAACACTGTTCCTTCATCCCTTTATTCCTTTATCATCACCAACACTGTTCCTTCATCCCTTCATACCTTTATCATCATCATTACCAACACTGTTCCTTCATCCCTTCATTCCTTTATCATCATCTCCAACACCGATCCTTCATCCCTTCATTCTTTTATCATCACCAACACTGTTCCTTCATCCCTTCATTCCATTATCATTACCAACACTGTTCCTTCATCCCTTCATTCCTTTATCATCACCAACACTGTTCCTTCATGCCTTCATTCCTTTATCATCACCAACACTGTTCCTTCATCCCTTCATACCTTTATCATCATCATTACCAACACTGTTCCTTCATCCCTTCATTCCTTTATCATCATCACCAACACTGTTCTTTCATTCCTTCATTCCTTTATCATCACCAACACTGTTCTTTCATCCCTTCATACCTTTATCATCATCATTACCAACACTGTTCCTTCATCCCTTCATTTCTTTATCATCATCACCAACACTGTTCCTTCATCCCTTCATTCCTTTATCATCACCAACACTGTTCCTTCATCCCTTCATACCTTTATTATCATCATTACCAACACTGTTCCTTCATCCCTTCACTTCTTTATCATCATCACCAACACTGTTCCTTCATCCCTTCATTCCTTTATCATCACCAACACTGTTCCTTCATCTCCTTCCTTTATACACTGAATTCCAGCGTACAATGTATCCCAACTATGAAACATGGTGGTGGCAGTATCATGGTTTACTGCTATTGGACTAGCAGAGCTCCCCCTCATTTACTGGAGCTATGAATGTCCCTAATTGACTAAAACCTTGGCACAGTACTGTAATCACAGCATGGAGAACATTTCTGTCTGTTTAAAGTTTCCTAAAGATCACTAGGATGAACAAGAAGGTCAGTAAAGTAATGTTTTGTGGATGGATAAGGCAAACATTGGTCTGGCTTAAATGAGAAATGTTATGTTTGGTTAAACCAAACACTGGATTCCAGCATACAGTTCATCCCAACAGTGAAATATGGTGGTGGCAGTATCATGGTTTGGTTCTGTTTTGCTGTTATTGGACCAGAACAGCTCACCATTATTTACTGGAGCTATGAATTCTAGATTATACTGTATAAGAAGCTCAACATGAGAATATTTGAGCATCCATTTGGGAAATGAACCTCCACTGAAGGAAGTCCTGCAGAAATACATACAATCACTGCTTACTGTATTAATACTGATTAATATTTAATAATAAAGTGTTTTGCTTAGTAACTAAAAGCTTCCTGTCTAGAAACAATAGCTTTTTATATATAATAATGTTCCCAAGTGCCTAAACTGTTTGCACAGCACGGTAAATGCCACAGCAGCACTAAGGAGTCAGATTTTCCGGTTTAAAGACGAGGAATAGCCGCGTCTGGTGACGTATCAGCCAGATATAAAGGAAATCTGATCACCTGCGAGCATTTTGGGGTGGTTGTATAAGGACGGGCTTGTTTGCTCACGCTTGCTAATGTGGAAAGAAGCCACAAACGCTGCTGCTAGAAAGTCTATTCCTAGGATTCCGGTAACATCATGGAATTGCACTGCCAGCATTCTGGCACAGGGGCTTTTTATGAGATAATAAAGCCATAACTGATCCAGCAAAGGTAGTAAAATTCAATTTAAAGCATATTAACGGATACATCGGAGTATTTTATATTTAAGTGATCTATTTTATTTTATTTGGTGCTGCAGTGAGAGCTGGAATCTAAATGGCTGGCTTTTCCACTGGGTTATTATATCCATGTCCAAAACCGAATACTAGCACAGACAGCACTTAAAACCTAGTACACATACTATTAACAGTGCACTTGTTAGTGTAGTAGGTGGAGTATAAAAGTGTACATTCATTAGTGTGGTACATAAAGTATAGAAATGTATTTATTAGTGTAGTAGGTGAAGTATAGACGTGTATTCATTAGTGTCGTAGGTGAAGTATAGAAGTGAATTCATTAGTGTAGTAGGTGAAGTATAGAAGTGTATTTATTAGTGTAGTAGGTGAAGTATAGAAGTGTACTCATTAGTGTAGTAGGTGAAGTATAGAAGTGTATTATTAGTGTAGTAGGTGAAGTATAGAAATGTAGTCATTAGTGTAGTAGGTGAAGTATAGAAGTGTAGTCATTAGTGTAGTAGGTGAAGTATAGAAGTGTATTCATTAGTGTAGTAGGTGAAGTATAGAAGTGTAGTCATTAGTGTAGTAGGTGAAGTATAGAAGTGTATTCATTAGTGTAGTAGGTGAAGTATAGAAGTGTAGTCATTAGTGTAGTAGGTGAAGTATAGAAGTGTAGTCATTAGTGTAGTAGGTGAAGTATAGAAGTGTATTCATTAGTGTAGTAGGTGAAGTATAGAAGTGTAGTCATTAGTGTAGTAGGTGAAGTATAGAAGTGTACTCATTAGTGTAGTAGATGAAGTATAGAAGTGTATTTATTAGTGTAGTAGGTGAAGTATAGAAGTGTATTTATTAGTGTAGTAGGTGAAGTATAGAAGTGTACTCATTAGTGTAGTAGGTGAAGTATAGAAGTGTACTCATTAGTGTAGTAGGTGAAGTATAGTAGTGTATTCATTAGTGTAGTAGGTGAAGTATAGAAGTGTACTCATTAGTGTAGTAGGTGAAGTATAAAAGTGTACACTCATTAGTGTAGTAGGTGAAGTATAGACGTGTATTCATTAGTGTCGTAGGTGAAGTATAGAAGTGTATTCATTAGTGTAGTAGGTGAAGTATAGAAGTGTACTCATTAGTGTAGTAGGTGAAGTATAGAAGTGTATTCATTAGTGTAGTAGGTGAAGTATAGAAGTGTATTTATTAGTGTAGTAGGTGAAGTATAGAAGTGTACTCATTAGTGTAGTAGGTGAAGCATAGTAGTGTATTATTAGTGTAGTAGGTGAAGTATAGAAGTGTATTCATTAGTGTAGTAGGTGAAGTATAGAAGTGTAGTCATTAGTGTAGTAGGTGAAGTATAGAAGTGTATTCATTAGTGTAGTAGGTGAAGTATAGAAGTGTATTCATTAGTGTAGTAGGTGAAGTATAGAAGTGTATTCATTAGTGTAGTGGGTGAAGTATAGAAGTGTAGTCATTAGTGTAGTAGGTGAAGTATAGAAGTGTATTCATTAGTGTAGTAGGTGAAGTATAGAAGTGTAGTCATTAGTGTAGTAGGTGAAGTATAGTAGTGTATTCATTAGTGTAGTAGGTGAAGTATAGTAGTGTATTCATTAGTGTAGTAGGTGAAGTATAGAAGTGTATTTATTAGTGTAGTAGGTGAGAGTATAAAAGTTTACATTCATTAGTCTGGTACATAAAGTATAGAAGTGTAATCATTAGTGTAGTAGGTGAAGATCAAGTTAAAATATATCAAACATTAAACGGTTTGTGTGATCATCCTTCCATTTTTCAAACTTACAATGTCCTTTGATGTTTCCCACGACGCTCTCGCCCCGAGGGGGTTAACCATCTGTACTACATCACGTTACAGCATGAGCTCAATTAAAGCGCTATGTGCTGAAATAAATTGCACTCAGTTCATTTTAGCGTCAGCGGCTAATCACACGCAGCTTTTTACAGTGTGCTCAGAGTCGAGGCTCATAATAGTTTGAGGGTAAAAACTCCTATTAGTCTACGTTGTCAATCACTGTCAAGCAATACACAATACGTGCCTTCAGCGGTGGAGCAGCTGCTAGAAATATCTCACAAACTTCTTCTTTTCTACAGTCACAGGGGTTTTTCAGTATATATATAAAGAATCCCTCACGGCTCCTTGTGAGATCAATAAGCTGCGAAAACAATGTGTGTATTTATGATATGCAAGGTTTGTATAATTCATATGAAGGTCATCTGCAAAACTGGATGAGCAAATATGCAAAATTCTATTTTATATATTCAGTTCAGGCCAGGATTCCAATGCAACTTCGCTTTTATGCTAAAAATACACATATATGCAGTTGCCACACGTGTGTATGGTGGTGGAAACAGACTTGCTGTCCAAAGAAAAGTATCTCTAAAATGATAACTTTGCAGGAAAGAACGAAAACACTCTTTACTTTCAATGTAAATACAATGAGACGTACCTCAAAGCAATTTTAGGGCATTTCTATTGGTCCAATCATCATGAAATGCATATTTTCAATTCTCATTAAACACAACAGCTGTTATTTAACATTTATGAACATTTTATGATGAATGGACCAATAGAAATGCTCTAAAAGAGCTTACATTAAAAGTATAGAAAATTGCCACCCTGGTTTGGGCACGCTGGTTAGCATTTCTATTACTGTGTATAGTTAAACAAGTAGAAGATAAACTGATTCTCCAAACAGATAGAACATTCTTTTCAAGGTTTTCTCAGTTCTATAAACACCCAAGCTCCTCAAACCTCCAATCAGCAGCCATGGGATCCTCTAGGCAGCTGCCCAACACTCTGACTTGTGCAATAACTGATGGTCACAAAGCAGGAGAAGCTGTAAGAAGATATCAGAGAAGGTTCCTGTTTCCAGTTCCTGATGGAATTATGAAATGAGAGTTAAATCGAATGATGGAGGTCAAGTTGAGATCTGGAAGACCAAGGGTCTAGTGAACATCACTAGTACCACAAATCAGAACCTATGTTTGGAAGTAGGGGTCTTCAGGAAGGTTCAGAAGACTCTGGAGTGGAGCTGCACTGATCTGCTGATCTACTGCACTAATGTGACCTTCACGGCAGAAAATCATCAGAAGAAAACCTTTCTTGCATCCGAACCTCAAAATCAGTTTTAAATGCTTGGAGTGGAAAGTGTGCAAAACTTAATGGAAATAACTTCTCCAACTGTTAATCACAGAGATGGCCCCATCATGCTTTGGGCTTGTGCTGGAGCCAGCCATAAAGAGAACATCTCACTGGTGGAGAGAAGAACTGATTCAGTTAAATTACCGCAAACTTTGAAAGAGAACATCACACTGTCTGTACAAAAGCTGGAGATGTAAAGTGGATAATGATCCTAAACACACCCCAAAATCCACAACAGACTAATAAAGGGGAACAAGCTGAAGCCTTATGCACAGTTTTCACAGCTGGCCAACCTAAACCATCCAAAATCTGTGGACAGAGCTCCAAACATGCAAGATGAACCAGGAAAAGGTCTCTTATGATGTGTGATATGTGCCAGAGGAGGACAGACCAAACTTTTGAAATGAAAGTAAATTTTCATCATTGGAAATCAGTTCATCTTTTCAATTTAATTCAACTTTATTGTGATTATAGCAACACAGGGCTGTACAGTACACGCAAACACACTTGCGCTGCGTCTCCAGTGCAGTATATAGTTAAGGTTAAAGTTTAAAGAGTATGTAAAGTAAGTAAATAAGCAACATAGCAAATACAAAACACAGAAACATGAGTTAATATCTGCAAAGCCAGTAAATACTAGATATGTAAAAGCAGTAAGTGTGACTGTAAGTGTCAGAATGTGTCTGGAAACTGTACAAACAGCAATTAATGTAAATAAACATAAAGATCTAGTAGAGCAGTAAATATGTAGTCCAGAGAATACAGCATAGTGTACATACACTGGAACGAATTGTTGAAAATTTACTGTAGATATATAACAGTATCTTACTGTTTATTATAATAATTGTAAAATACAGTTAAATAATCACACAGTGTATGTAAATTAACAGTAATGCAACCAGTTTCCCAATAACACCAAATAACTGTAATTTATCAGCTAATACAGTATTTTGAAATGTATACCATCATCCCTTTACAGATAAATCACTATCCATCAAACTCATACTGGAGATTACAGACTAATGTTTCTTTTTAATGATAACTCGTTTTTATTAAACTGTCCAAACTGCTTCTACTCATTTAAGTGACAAAATATAAGCAGTGGGCGGAGCCAGCCTGTTGGGTTTAGAGCCTGTTGAGTTAAGACTCTTTCAGCTCATTCAGTTAGTGCAGGAAGTGCTCCTTCATAAAATAAAGAAAGATAATCTAAATCGGTTCTTAGACGAAGTCACTGTTAACGTCGCATCTCCTAATGTTTGCAGCGATATGGTTTTATCAGTATAATAATTAAACTTTTAAAATATAAGATGATGTTAGTTTGGTCTGTTTCATTTAGTGACTATATTTAGCAAAGAAACTGTAGCAGCTTAAACAGTGTTAGCTATTTAGCTAGCTGGCTGGACTAGTTGGTTAGTACCATTAATACACAGTTATTTTACTGTCACTGTTTTTAATTTACAGTACAATATTGTTAAAATAAATTACAGTAGATGCTCTGTAAAATAACAGTAAAGTCTCTGCTGCCAGTATTTTACAGTTACTTTACAGTGTAGATTTTTACAGTGTACTGGAGAGGAGCAGTGGTCGAGGTAGCTACCACTAATAGCTGAGATCTTCAAAGTAACAGACAGATTTAACTGAGGTGACTAAACCTTTACGGTTCACCATATAGGCCCAAATAAATCTGAATGACTAATCATTACGAGTGGTTCTGTGTGGAGTGTGTATGTTCTCTCCGTGCTTGAGTGGGTTCCTCCGGGTACTCCGGTTTCCTCCCACAGTCCAAACACATGCATGTTAGGTTGATCCTCAAAGTGTGAGTGAGTGAGTATCCATGGTGTACCCCACCATAGCCTGAACCTCAAACACTGTTATATAGAGTAATAGTGAGAGTTCAGTACACAGAACTGTACATACCCTGAACCTCAAACACTGTTATATAGAGTAATAGTGAGAGTTCAGTACTCAGAACTGTACATACCCTGAACCTCAAACACTGTTATATAGTGTAATAGTAAGAATTCAGTACACAGAACTGTACATACCCTGAACCTCAAACTCTGTTATATAGAGTAATAGAGAGAGTTCAGTACTCAGAACTGTACATACCCTGAACCACAAATTCTGTTATATAGAGTAATTAGGTTGATCCTCAGAGTGTGTGTGTGTGTGTGTGTGTGAGTGTGTGTGTGTGTGTGTGTGTGAGTGTGTGTTGGCCATGTGATGGACTGGTGACCTGTCCATGGTGTACCCCACCTTTGCCCGATGACGCTGGGATTGGCTCCAGCCCCGCCATGACTCCGACTAGCGGGATAAATCAGAAGATAATGGATGTATGTTATTATTATTATTTTTGGGACGGGGACAGATTGAGACAGGTGTAAGACTGAACAAGTGGAAGACCATCTTTTCTCACAGATGCAAGCTGTTTGCCAATATCCAACAATCCAGAATGCCCTGGACACCACCTGACATTTCAGCACAGCTACACACTAATCTGGGCAAAACAACGAGACGAGCGATTTAGCAGATACAAGGAAATCAATGCTGTTTATACCTGCAGTGATCTGATCCTGACTACAGCTGCAGCTTTACGTAACGTCTGAAGCTCAGTTTGAACGTCTGCTTTGGTTTCATTGGCTTTAATACAGAAGATGGTCTCACAGGTTTCTTTACAGACTTGACATGCTGTGATGTGACTGATTAAGAGACGCAATAAACATAAAAATGATCTTAGAATGTAAAACTGTAATAACACTGTTATATAGTGTAATAGAGTTCAGTACTCAAAACTGTACATACACTGAACCTCAAACACAGTTATATAGTGTAATAGAGTTCAGTACTCAGTACTGTACATACCCTAAACCTCAAACACTGTTCTATAGTTTATAAGTGAGAGTTCAGTACTCAGTACTGTACATACCCTGAACCTCAAACAGTTATATAGTGTAATAGAGTTCAGTACTCAGTACTGTACATACTCTGAACCTCAAACACTGTTCTATAGTTTATTAGTGAGAGTTCAGTACTCAGTACTGTACATACCCTGAACCTCAAACACTGTTCTATAGTTTATTAGTGAGAGTTCAGTACTCAGTACTGTACATAACCCGAAGCTCAAACACAGTTATATAGTGTAATAGAGTTCAGTACTCAGTACTGTACATACCCTAAACCTCAAACACTGTTCTATAGTTTATTAGTGAGAGTTCAGTACTCAGTACTGTACATAACCCGAACCTCAAACACAGTTATATAGTGTAATAGAGTTCAGTACTCAGAACTGTAGATACTCTGAACCTCAAACACTGTTCTATAGTTTATTAGTGAGAGTTCAGTACTCAGTACTGTACATAACCTGAACCTCAAACACAGTTATATAGTGTAATAGAGTTCAGTACTCAGTACTGTACATACCCTGAACCTCAAACACTGTTATATAGTTTATTAGTGAGAGTTCAGTACACAGAACTGGACATACCCTGAACCTCAAACACTGTTCTATAGTTTATTAGTGAGAGTTCAGTACTCAGAACTGTACATACCCTGAACCTCAAACACAGTTATATAGTGTAATAGAGTTCAGTTCTCAGTACTGGACATACCCTGAACCTCAAACACTGTTCTATAATTTATTAGTGAGAGTTCAGTATTCAGTAGAGAATTCCCAAAACCAGCTGCTGAACTTCCAACATCTTTAACAGAATCCTGAACAACTTTAACTCTGCAGTCTGTACGTTTCACTCCGGACAGTTTCTCCAACACTCGGACACCATGGAGCAGCTTCAGCTCAGCGTTCAACACTGAAGAGACTGAAGAGACGAGCAGCTCCACCTTTATTAGCACCACAACCCCAACAGTGACTGGAAGTAGCAGCCATGCTGTGTGAGTGGATCACTGTGTGCTGGCTGAAGCAGATCATCTTAAACTGAAAGTTTCACAGAGACACCTTTAATCTACTTTGTGTTTGATGTCCAGATGAAAGAGAGTAGCTAGTATAGGTAACTAAATAGTATGTGGGCAGAGCTTATTTACAGGGAGCCTCATTTTATTTGGTCTGCGTTGCTTCTGTGTGATCATCGTCAGTGTAAACCAGCCAAATCAGGTGTAGAACCATATCTGGGGGACCAAAGTCACACATACCTTCTATGTAGAACATCAGAGAACAATTTAAATACTGAATAAATACGTTCTACAGCACCTTTAACAGGGAAAGTGGGTCAAAGTACAGGTTTGATCATTTTAGCTTCGTATTTTTTCCCTCTAGCTCTCTGTGTAATTGCCATTTAGAGAAAACCTAAAAAGGTTTAAAGGGTAGAACTCCACACACCATGAATCAATGTGAACTCCTACCTTCATTAATTTGTTATTACGTTATATTTCACCCGGTTCTATCTTGGGTTCACTCACATTCAGAAACTAAAATAGTTGAAACACCTGTATTTATTTTAATCTCCTGCGGCCACAAGTTATTCGTTTCCTAGGAATATGTCTGAGGAGGTTAGATATAAGATAGCCCACTTGCATAACTAAGTAGAAAGTCCATGGATTTTCCAAACCAGGAGTTAAACTGGAGGACCTGCTAGACCAACCAACATTGATCCCATCAGATAAACAGCATTCTGATCTTATGTAGAGAGGAGAACATCAAGATCCACCTTTAGATCTGAGAACATCCACAGGTTTCCATCCATCCTTCCACTGTGAGAAGACTCCTCAAGACTGTGGGTCTGAAAGGAGGTGTAGCTGTTCAAGAGGAAGCTCCACGCTGAGAAAAGGAGACACAGACACATCAAACAAAGCAACTGAGCAATGGACTGACCACCCCAGAGTCCAGAACCTCAACACCATTGAACATGTTTGGAGTTGGTGAGAAGCAGAAGCAGCTGAAGGTAAGTCTGCAGATTTCTTGAAAGTAACTAAAGAACGTATTTATTGAGTATTAGTGTGACTACAGTAGAATTGGTTCTAGAATGAAACACTGCTTTCCATTTTTGGTTAAGCACAAGAATAATTAAGGAGCTCTGCTCTGATTGGCTGGTTCACAGTGGCGAGGATCCCACAGAAGCAACACAGACCAAATAAAATGAGCCTCCCGGTAAAGAAGTGAAATGTACAGACTGCAGAGTTAAAGTTGTTCAGGATTCTGTTAAAGATGTTGAAAGTTCAGCAGCTGGTTTTGGGAATTCTCCGTTCCACCTTAAACGGTGCTGTGGTTCCATTCTGGCGTCTGTATGAGCTGGAGTGTTTAAGGTGGAACATTAGATGAAGAATGTGGAGAAGAGGGACTTCAGGCTGGTTTAAAGATCAACATGGAGCTCTGACAGTTGGGTTGTTTGTTGGGAAGAAATAAAAAAGTGGCGACGTTTCCTTCACAGCCTGGAACGCTGGATTTCTCCACCACCGTCCTGGTAGCTGGTTGTTGTTGTGGTTGTGTGTAAATGTTCTGGTTGGTGTTGTGGTTGTGTGTAAATGTTCTGGTTGGTGTTGTGGTTGTGTGTAAATGTTCTGGTTGCTGGTTGGTGTTGTGGTTGTGTGTAAGTGTTCTGGTTGCTGGTTGGTGTTGTGATTGTGTGTAAACGTTCTGGTTGCTAGTTGGTGTTGTGATTGTGTGTAAATGTTCTGGTTGGTGTTGTGATTGTGTGTAAATGTTCTGGTTGCTGGTTGGTGTTGTGGTTGTGTGTAAATGTTCTGGTTGGTGTTGTGGTTGTGTGTAAATGTTCTGGTTGGTGTTGTGATTGTGTGTAAATGTTCTGGTTGCTGGTTGGTGTTGTGGTTGTGTGTAAATGTTCTGGTTGCTGGTTGGTGTTGTGTTGGTGTGTAAATGTTCTGGTTGCTGGTTGGTGTTGTGGTTGTGTGTAAATGTTCTGGTTGTTGTTGTGGTTGTGTGTTAATGTTGTGGTTGTTGTTGTGGTTGTGTGTAAATGTTCTGGTTGCTGGTTGTTGTTGTGGTTGTGTGTAAATGTTGTGGTTGTTGTGGTTGTGTGTAAATGTTCTGGTTGGTGTTGTGGTTGTGTGTACATGTTCTGGTTGGTGTTGTGGTTGTGTGTAAATGTTCTGGTTGCTGGTTGTTGTTGTGGTTGTGTGTAAATGTTCTTGTTGCTGGTTGGTGTTGTGGTTGTGTGTAAATGTTCTGGTTGCTGGTTGGTGTTGTGGTTGTGTGTAAATGTTCTGGTTGCTGGTTGGTGTTGTGGTTGTGTGTAAATGTTCTGGTTGCTGGTTGGTGTTGTGGTTGTGTGTAAATGTTCTGGTTGGTGTTGTGGTTGTGTGTAAATGTTCTGGTTGCTGGTTGTTGTTGTGGTTGTGTGTAAATGTTCTGGTTGCTGGTTGTTGTTGTGGTTGTGTGTAAATGTTCTGGTTGGTGGTTGTTGTTGTGGTTGTGTGTAAATTTTCTGGTTGCTGGTTGTTGTTGTGTGTAAATGTTGTGGTTGTTGTGGTTGTGTGTAAATGTTCTGGTTGGTGTTGTGGTTGTGTGTAAATGTTCTGGTTGCTGGTTGTTGTTGTGGTTGTGTGTTAATGTTCTGGTTGGTGTTGTGGTTGTGTGTTAATGTTCTGGTTGGTGTTGTGGTTGTGTGTTAATGTTCTGGTTGGTGTGGTTGTGTGTAAATGTTCTGGTTGGTGTTGTGGTTGTGTGTAAATGTTCTGGTTGCTGGTTGTTGTTGTGGTTGTGTGTAAATGTTGGGGGTGTAAATATTAACCAGTCTGTTACGTAACAGTGTAGAATTTGGATCTCGGCCCGTTTATCCTCCCTCTTCTGTAGAAGCAGTATTCGTGTTTTAAATGTTTGTGTTATTTGGTTTTACGTGACTGTAAACAATTAATAACTTTTACGTAATAACAGTTTCTACTGTATTAAAAACAAACATATAAATAAATAAATAAATAAATAAATGAACTGAAGGGTGTTCTCTGCTTGTGCCTGTATGCGTACTGGGAGAGTACACGCAATAAATATTACAATCCCATAAACTTTAGAGGCCTGTAATCCTTTCAGCTGAGCCACTGGGCCTCTCCGCTGTAAGCCTGTCAGCAGGCCACAAAGATAGAGGGAGCGGGAAAGAAGGGAGAGAGGCGTATAAAGGAAGAAAAATGAAGGAGTGTTGGACAAAACAAGGCGAGCCGTGTCCGTGTCGCCTCTCGGCAGATTCTCGGCGGAGCCCGGCTCGTTGAGGGACGATTCATTTTCCTGCGGTGTTTTGTTGACAGAAAAAATCACCAGAAGGATGCGGGCGAGGAGGGAGGAGGGAGGAGGGAGGTGTGGGCGGGGCTAAAGGGGGATGCAGTTCATCTCAGTGAACTGAAATCTACCTCGTTCATTAATCTTTGATTGTAAATGAGTAGAGTAATTGGGGCTGGGATGGACTGTCTGTAGGCCGTTCGCCTGGAGGGACGTCCTCCCGAGGCCAGCGACTGATTGAACGTTACACATCTAACAGGCTGGATTTATGCCTCATTATGAGCTTCCTCATTCCTACCTTCCTTAAATCCCCATCGACTTCCACTGCCGGGTCTAGTTTTCCACATCTACGCTGCACCGGCCGACAGAATGTATGTCTTTCATAGTCTTTTACTTCAAAGGCTTGTGATCAAATACTTGAAAGTTGTTTCTTATATGAAGGGAAATGGGAATTTTATATACTTTATTGGTCCCACATGGGAAATTTGTCATTCTGCTGTCCAACTAGGGCCACCTGAAATGCCACACCTTAACATTTGTATTAGATTGAGTTCTGCCACATTTCTTCTGCTTTAAACATTCTTGGTAGACCAACTGGGCCACTTTCTTTCTGCAGGGCTTCCTTCCATGGAGGTTTGTTTCCCAAATGGATGCCCCAATATTCTCCTGTGGAGCGTCTTATACATTAGAATCCAGATTTCATGCCTCCAGTAAATGATAACGAGCTGTGCTGGTCCAATAGCAGCAAACCCTGATACTGCCACCACCATGTTTCACAGTTGGGATGAACTGTATGCTGGAATCCACTGTTTGGTTTAACCAAACATAACATTTCTCATTTAAGCCAGAACAATGTTTGCCTTATCCATCCACAAAACATTACTTCACTGACCTTCTCGCTCATCCTGGTGGTCTTCGGGAAACTTTAAACAGGCAGAAATGTTCTCCAGGCTGTGATTACAGTACTGTGCCAAGGTTTTAGTCACTCTGAGACATTATTATATTTAAAAAGCTATTGTTTCCAGACAAGAAGCTTTTATTTACTCAGTAAACACTTTATATTAAATATTAATCAGTATTAATAGAGTATATATGCAGTGATTTTATGTATTTCTACATGACTTCCTTCAGTGGAGGTTCATTTCCCAAATGGATGCTCAAATATTCTCATGTACAGCTTCATTTATAGTATAATCCAGAATTCTTAGCTCCAGTAAATGATAACGAGCTGTGCTGGTCCAATAGCAGCAAACCCTGATACTGCCACCACCATGTTTCACAGTTGGGATGAACTGTATGCTGGAATCCACTGTTTGGTTTAACCAAACATAACATTTCTCATTTAAGCCAGAACAATGTTTGCCTTATCTATCCACATAACATTACTTCACTGACCTTCTCGTTCATCCTGGTGGTCTTTAGGAAACTTTAAATAGGCAAAAATGTGCTGTGCCAATGTTTTATACACTTGAGGACATTATTATATTCTAAAAGCTATTGTTTCCAGACAGGAAGCTTTTAGTTACTCAGTAAAGACTTTATTAAATAAATATTCAAACAGTATTAATACAGTAAGTAGCGCTTCTATGTATTTCTGCAGGACGTCCTTCAGTGGAGGTTCATTTCCCAAATGGATGCTCAAATATTCTCATGTAGAGCTTCTTATCCAGTATAATCTAGAATTCATAGCTCCAGTAATTGATGGTGAGCTGTTCTGGTCCAATAACAGCAAAACATGACCAAACCATGATACTGCCACCACCATGTTTCACAGTTGGGATTAACTGTATGCTGGAATCCAGTGTTTGGTTTAACCAAACATAACATTACTCATTTAAGCCAGACCAATGTTTTCCTTATCCATCCACAAAACATTACTTTACTGATCTTCTCGTTCATCTTGGTGATCTTTAGGAAACTTTAAATAGTCAAAAATGTGCTGTGCCAATGTTTTATGCACTTGAGGACATTTTTATATTCAAAAAGCTATTTTTTTTTCAGACAGGAAGCTTTAATTTACTCAGTAAAACACTTTATTAAATAAATATTCAAACAGTAATAATAGAGTAAGTGCTGCTTTTATGTATTTCTGCAGGGCTTTCTTCAGTGGAGGTTCATTTCCCTAATGGCTGCCCCATTATTCTACTGTAGAGCTTCTTATATAGTATAATCTGCAATTCATGCCTCCAGTAAATGATGGTTCTGGTCCAATAGCAGAAAACCCTGATACTGCCACCACCATGTTCACAGTTGGGATGAACTGTATGCTGGAATCCACTGTTTGATTTAACCAATGTAGAGCTTCTTACAGGTTATAAGGTTATAAGAGTAGCAAGCTGTTCTGGTCTAATAGCAGCAAAACAGGACCAAACCCTGATACTGTCACCACCATGTTTCACAGTTGGGATGAACTGTATGCTGGAATCCAGTGTTTGGTTTGGCCAAAAATAACATTACTCATTTAAGCCAGACCAATGTTTGCCTCATCCATCCACATAACATTACTTTATTGGCCATCTGGCTCATCCTGGTGGTCTTTGGGAAACTTTAAACAGACAGAAATGTTCTCCATGCTGTGATTACAGTACTGTGCCAAGGTTTTAATCACCTGAGAATATTATTATATTTAAAAAGCAGACAGGAAGCTTTAATTTACTCAGTAAACACTTTATTATTAAATATTAATCAGTATTAATAAAGTAAGTAGTGTTTTCCATACGTCAGTGTGTTTATTTAACTCTTTCCAAGCTCCTAAACAACCCAGTATTATTTACAGTTCTCATCTAATACCTGCTTTGACTGCTCAGTACTTCATTAAGATAAATCAAGATTTGCTGCTGAAGGAACTGAACACATTCATACAATGTCTGGGGCGTCCAGGAGAAATCTGGAACCTAACTTTGTTCTTCAAACTGGATCAAGATCTGATCTACTTCTCTCACAATAACATATTCATGTTACTTTGTATTGTATGTGTGATTAGTTATTTTTCTAATCAGATCTGCTGTGGTGAAGGCTTTGGCACGGTGGTGTATATACGGGAGGTACGTATAACCAATAAAGATGTTCAGCCACGCGTCAGGAAGTTTCGCGAACAAACCACAAAACAACACACGGCATCCGCCGCAGCTTTAACTTCTCGTGTTGCGTCTGAGCCCTATAGAGCGGTGACTCATCATCAAGAGCCGTTTCTGCATTTCATATCGGTGTGAGAGATTAGACTGGGGAAGGAGAGAGGAAGCGCTTTATTGAGTGCACGCTCCCTTTCACTAGCGCGGAATGCCGGAGCACTCTGGGAATGAGATTATTAATATTGCCTGGACAGCTGTTGCAGTGCCAATCCTGGTTTACGCCAGGTTTCTGCTCCGCTTCTTTACCGTACCTTGCAAGCCCCCCACCTCAGGACAACAGAAACACTTTTAGCATCGCGTCTAATGAAGTCTGGCGTATGCGGCAGGGCCGCGGATACCGGATGCAATAAAACAAATCGAGTCGGATGGCCCGGCGCGCCCAGATATTACCGCCGTCTGAAGGAGATTCAGCCGAGCTGTATTAGAAAGCAGCCTGAGCGGCGTGCTCGGGAAAACTCCCGGCCAATAGGAAAAGCTCGGCGTCTGATATTGTCGTCCGAGTGGTGGGGCACGTCACGGCGTCAGGGGTTGCACTTCCTGCTCCTTTCCAAACAGATGGAAAACCAGCAGCTTCCGTTCACCACAACCATGGCACCGTTCCCACCAGGAGACTGTTTATTGGTCAGCTTTATGAACGTTTATCAGGTCCGTCCCCGGCAGGCCCACACTCTATAAAGGAAGACCCTCGCTCTGAGGAGGCCTCATTGAAAACTGAGGTTAGGTTTTATCCAATAAAGCAGAACATCTACTTCACCCACCGAGAGAAACACATCAGAGGAGACGCGCGTATGGAAGCTACATGACAGGAACTAACTCAGCTGATATATTTATTTTAAAAGATTCGAGTCAGGTTTAAATCAGGTGCAGCAAGAGGCCTGGAAGTCCCACCTACGTCAGCAGGGATGAGCTGGAGGTGAGGGAAGCAGTGTGTGACCAGAAGGTTGCTGGTTTGATCCCCTGAACTGACAGGACACACGACTGAAGTACCATTAAACTAAACCCCCAACTGCTTCCCGGGTACTGTGGATAGGGCTGCTCACCACTCTGTGCTCACTGCCCCCTAGTGTGTGTGTATGTGTTCACTAGTGTGTGTGTGTATGTATGTGTTTGTGTTCACTAGTGTGTGTGTGTGTGTGTGTTCCATTGCCCCCTAGTGCTTGTATCTGTGGGTATCTTATTGTTCCCTAGTGTGTGTGTTCACTAGTGTGTGTGTATGTGTGTGTGTGTGTGTGTGTGGGGGGTATTTCATTGCCCCCTAGTGTGTGTTCACTAGTGTGTGTGTGTTGGTGTTTCATTGCCCATTAGAGTATGGTTTTATTAGTGTGTGTGTATATATGTGGGTGTTTCACTGCCCCTAATGTTTACTAGTGCGTGTGTGTTTTTACTAGTGTATGCAGGTGTTTCATTCTCACTGAGAGAGTGTTCACTAGTGTGTGTGTGTTCACTAATGTGCGTGCATGTGTGTTTCACTGCCTCTAGTATGTGTGTTCACTAATGTGTGTGTTGATGTTTCACTGCCCCCTAGTATGTGTGTTCACTAGTGTGTGTATATGTTTGTGTTTCACTCCCACCTAGTGTGTCTGTTGACTAGTGTATGTGAGTGTTTCACTACCCCATAGAGTGTGGTTTTATTAGTGTGCGTGTATGTGGGTGTTTCACTTCCACCTAATGTTCACTAGTGTGTGTTTGTGTGTGTTTCATTTCCACTTAGTGTGTGTGTTCACTAGTGTATGCAGGTGTTTCACTGCCCCTGGTATGTGTGTTCACTAGTGTGTGTATATGTGTGTTTCACTCCCAACTAGTGTCTGTTAACTAATGTGTGTGTATATGTTTGTGTTTCACTGCCCCAGTATGTGTTCACTAGTGTGTGTATATGTGTGTGTTTCACTCCCACCTAGTGTACGTGTTCACTAATGTATGTGAGTGTTTCACTGCCCCATAGAGTGTGTTCACTAGTGTGTGTTTCATTTCCACTTAGTGTATGTGTTCACTAGTGTGTGTGTGTTCACTAGGGTGTGTATATGTGTTTCACTTCCACCTAGTGTGTCTGTTCACTAATGTGTGTTTTGATGTTTCACTGCCCCCAATGTATGTGTTCACTAGTGTATGTGAGTGTTTCACTGCCCCATAGAGTGTGGTTTTATTAGTGTGCGTGTATGTGGGTGTTTCACTTCCACCTAATGTTCACTAGTGTGTGTTTGTGTGTGTTTCATTTCCACTTAGTGTGTGTGTTCACTAGTGTATGCAGGTGTTTCACTGCCCCAGTATGTGTTCACTAGAGTGTGTATATGTGTGTGTTTCACTCCCACCTAGTGTACGTGTTCACTAATGTATGTGAGTGTTTCACTGCCCCATAGAGTGCGTTCACTAGTGTGTGTGTTTCATTTCCACTTAGTGTGTGTGTTCACTAGTGTGTGTGTGTGTGTGTGTTCACTAGGGTGTGTATATGTGTTTCACTCCCACCTAGTGTGTCTGTTCACTAATGTGTGCGTTGATGTTTCACTGCCCCCAATGTATGTGTTCACTAGTGTATGTGAGTGTTTCACTGCCCCATAGAATGTGTTCACTAGTGTGTGTTTGTGTGTTTCATTTCCACTTAGTGTGTGTGTTCACTAGTGTGTGCATGTGTGTTTCACTGCCTCTAGTATGTGTGTTCACTAGTGTATGTGAGTGTTTCACTGCCCCATAGAGTGTGTTCACTAGTGTGTGTTTGTGTGTGTTTCATTTCCACTTAGTGTGTGTGTTCACTAGTGTATGTGTGTGTATGTGGGTGTTTCACAGTCAAAGCAGGTATTAGATGAGAACTGATAATAATACTGGGTTGTTTAGGAGAAGCTTGGAAAGAGTTAAATAAACACACTGACGTATAGAAAACCTCTATTTACTCTATTAATACTGATTAATATTTAATAATAAAATATTTAAGGAGTAAATAAAAACTTACTATCTGTAAATAATAGTTATTTATATATAATAACGTCCTGAGGTGATTAAATCGTTTATACAGTGCTGTGTGTAGAGACGTTATACACTGACAGGCTAGTAAACATTCTTTGGATCTGGTAAATAAATAAATAAAGATAGGTCAGGCCTCAGACGTGCTGACCCAGACAGAACCGGCTCGGCGTGATGCAAATGCTTCAGCGGTGACGTTCACGGCAGCGCGGCTCTAATTGACATGTGAAAAGTGAAAAAGCCACAAGAGATTGAGCTCGGAGCGCGGCGGCTTTGTTTTGATCCGATCTGACCGCCGCGCAGTGTGTCAGACCGTGCCCACCAGATTGAAGGAGCAGCTTTTAAATGGAGATGCCCCGGCCTCTCCTCGGAGCGGCGCAGCGATGTGAGCGCTGATATGGAGAGACCCCCTGCCTCCCGCCGTCTGATGTACCCTGAAAGCTCTGATTCATTGGGCCGCTGTTCGCTCTGGGCCAGGGCCGCGTCACGCTGATGCCATGTGACAGGTGTAAAGCGCCGCTAAAGTGGTCATCGGGGGGGCAATGCTATGATAATTACTGACGCTTAAACCAATCTGGAGACGACAGGCTGCTGATTCATGATCGAGGATGAGCACATAGGCAGGATTTCCACCGAGGACTGAGTGGCACTTTTCAAAATCCAGTTATTCTTACACCAGCGCCCCCCTCCCACCCCCTTCTCCCGGCACCACTGAGAAAAATGAGTGCTGGTCCACTCCTCCTGCAAGCCTGGACCATAGACATGAAATTATTACCCTATATATATATATATATATATATATATATATATATATATATATATATATATATATATATATATATATATATATATATATATGTATATATATATATATATACCCATCACTCACTGTCCACTGTATCAGCTCCACTGACCATACAGGACCTCCACTTACAGCCTGTAGTTCATCTGATTCTCTGTATACTTTATTACTCTGTTCTTTAATGATCAGGACCCCCACAGGACCACCACAGAGCAGATACTATTAGGGAGGTGGCTCATTCTCACCACTGCAGTGACACTGACGTGGTGGCAAGGACGGATTAAGGATAGTCTGGGTCCCTGGGCAAAGAGATACCTGTGCCCCTCGTGATCAAGGGCCCTCTAATGGTATGCCCTGCTCTTCTCTAGGGCCCCCTGGTAGGGGCTCTCAGAACCAGGGCCCTCTAAAATGATGCCCCCCTCTTTCCTAGGACCCCTAATAGCCAGAAGTCGAAGTCAGAGCAGTGCCACAACGCCTCGTCCAAAAAGCATGGCTAGGGGCCCCAAAAGCATGGCACAAGAGGCCCTGGGGTCAAAGTCCCTAATAGTCAGAGGATCCTTAAAATGGAGGGCCCTCGGAAATAAAAAATATTGTATCATAAATGGGGCCTCGTGACCTCAAAGGCCCCGGGGCACTGGCCCCACTGACCCAGTCAGTAATCCAGCCATGTGTGGTGGTGGTGTGTAAGTTAGTGTGTGTTGTGCTGGTGTGAGTGGATCAGACACAGCAGTGCTGCTGCTGGAGTGTTTAAACACCTCAGTGTCTCTGCTGGACTGAGCATCGCCCACCAACCAAAACTATCCAGACAGCAGTGTCCTGTGGGCGGCGTCCTGTGTCCACTGATGAAGAACTAGAGGAACACAAACTGTGCAGCAGCAGATGAGCTACTGTCTCTGACTTTACATCTACAAGGTGGACCAGCAAGTAGTAGGAGTGTCTAATAGAGTGGACAGTGAGTGGACACTGCTTTGTCTGATAGGAACCGAACCGGAGACCACGGTCGTGCGGTGTGAGAGGACGTGGAGACGCGGTTGTTGGTCGGTTGGACCAGCAGGCTGAAGGAGGAGCTTTAGGTGTTTATATGAGGCGGAGCTAATCAGACAGCTGCTTTGAAACTCTTCACTGTCTGATATCAGGAGGACGTGACGGCGTGACGGCGCTGATGAATGGGGATGAGCAGGAAGGTCGCGAGGCGGCTGCAGGTTACAGCGGGACGACAGCAGCAGCGCTAATCAGTAACGACAGTCACACATTTAACTACTCAGCACAGCAGAACACCGAGCCAAGACAAGCTAACGAGGCGGCCAAGTCTTACACGACTGACTGGACTTCACTTTCCACTACTCTCAATTAACAAGACAAGAAGAATCCTCTGATTCAATAATAATAATAATAATAATAATAATAATAATAATAATAATAATAATAAAAACAACAACAGAATATTCTTTCCCTAATAAGTATACATAGCTAATAACATGACTGTAACTGCATTTGTACTTGTTTTAAGTGAGTTTTTCTTTTGCCTTTTATTTATTTCATTTATGCTTTATTATACCTTTTTATTTATTTTATGTATTCTTCATTTAAACTTTTTATTTATTTTATTTATTCTTCCATTTACCTTTTTATTTATTTTATTTATTCTTCATTTAAACTTTTTATTTTTTTTATTCTTCCATTTACATTTTTATTTATTTTATTAATTCTTCATTTTACCTTTTTATTTATTTTATTTCCTGTTCTATTTTTGCCCTTTTACTGTTTTTATTTATTATTTTTTTTCTGTTCTTTTATCTATCCAATTCCGGTTTTACCTTTTGTTTTATTTTTATTATTTATTTTATTTTCACTTATCCTTTTATTTTTATTTATTTTTTAATTAATTCTTATATTGTTTACCTGCTTTTCTAATACTTTAATCATTTAATTCTTATTGTTTTACTCATTCCTTATTTTAGCTTTCTTGATTAAATACTTCTTTCTAATTTGAATTTATTTTTTAGTCCCTTTAAGTTGTAAATGCTCAGTTGCATCGTAAATGAGGGTTACCCTCAATGTATTACCGAGTGAAAATAAAGGTTTATTGATTGATTGATTGATTGATTGATTTGTAACAGTAGTCACCCCCTTTAGTCTTTTCCAGCTATATAATATGTATAATAGCTACACAGTTATTAGAGACACTTAATATAAAGTGGGACTGAAGCAAATACTGTGCTGAGAATCACAGAGTATAAATTAAATAAAATTGGAAATCAAAACAAAAGAGGAAGGTTTAAAAAATCAATGAAAAGAAGAAGGACGAAAGGAATGAAAAAGAAGAAAAAAATCTAAAAGAAATGAAAAAAGAGAGAAACAGAGAAAGAAAGAGTTAAGCGGGACAAATTCAGATATAAATGAGAAGACAGAAAGAAAGAAAGAAAATGATATTAAGGAAAGAACAGAAAGAATTAAATGAGAAGTAAATGGGTTTTGTTTTTCTGATAATGGACTAGTTTGTTTGTCTGTTATGAGGACTATGAGTGCTGGAAGCCCTCATACGGGGTCACTGTATCTGACCGTTAAGATCATTAAGATGTACATCATCATTTCTGAAACCAACCGCTCCCTCAGATCCAAACGAACAACAACCACAGAACTTAAACCTTCTCACAGCGGCTTCCTTGTGTATTCAGACTCCACTGTGGGTTAAACTGGGTCTACTGGGTCTCTACTAAGAGTCTCCACTGAGTCTCCAATGAGTCCCTACTGAGTATCTACTAAGCCTCTACTGGGATTCTACTAAGTCCCTACTGAGCCTCCAGTGAGTCTCCACTGAGTTTCTACTGAGTCTCCAGTGAGTCCCCACTGAGCCGCTGAGGTGCTGTCTTTTTAACAGCTGCAGTTCTGAGTTCCTACATATCTTCTCAGTTCTGATTCTAGAACGTTCCTTGTGAGGAGATAGAGGAGAGGAACCGGCTGCAGTTGATACAGTGATTATAATTCTTATTTCAATAAAGGAGATGGTGTGTTTTCTGCTATGAACCCACATCTTAATGTTCTGGTTGTTGCTGTTTTCATGTGCTCATGTCTTTATCAGCCCTTGTTTGACTGACAAGCCTGATAACTGAAACATAAAGATGTGGCCTCTACAATATCCAACAGATCCGACACTTCTTCTCTCAGGAGGCCACCCAGGTGCTCATCCAGCCTCTTGTCATTTCAAGGCTGCAGCTCGCTCCTGGCTCGTCTTCCTCTGCTGGTCATCAGGACCTTCATCTGATCCAGAACACAGCAGCAGGGCTTGTCTTCAATCTCCCCAGATTCACTCAAGTCACTTCACTGCTGCGCTTACTTCCCTGGCTTCCTGTAGCTACTCTGATGCCTACAAAGCCAAGAATGGACCAGGTTCTCCTGACAAGTTCCAGAGTTGATCTGTATCTGGAGCCTTTCGAGCTACAAGAACAGCTTGGCTTGACCCGCCACCCCTCAAGATGCATGGAAGACCAGCGACAGGACTCTTCTCTGTCTTAGAGCCCAGATGGTGGAAAGAACTTCCACTGGCTGTCTGAACAGCAGACCCTCTCACGGTTATCAAACTCAGACTGAAGACTAACATCTCCTCTTTGTGGAGCATTTATAAGCACTTCTACTGAAGCATTGGAATGAATCATATTGCACTTATGCAGCTGTGCTCTTTATCTTCTAGGTATGTATGCTGGCTGGGTAGTAGTAGGTACTTTACTTGTACTGTATGTAGTCTTGTATTTATTCTCTTCTCTCCAGGTATTCCAGTCCTGCTAGGTGTTGCACTTGTACTGTATCTAACCCTGTATTTTGTTATCTTCTCTCCAGGTATCAGCACTGACCCTTGTTAATGGCACTGTTTGAGCTCAAGAGTAGTTTGGACTTAAACCTGTTTGTACTGGCTAGAGATACATACTCTGCCCATACTCAACACGCAACCCTTCTGTAAGTCACTCTGGATAAGAGTGTATGCTAAGTCCCTGAATGTAAACGGCTTTACACACAACCACAAAAACAACCAGCAACCAGAACAGTGGTGGAGAAATCCAGCGTTCCAGGCTGTGAAGGGAACATCTCCACTTTTCATTCCTTCTCAACAAACAACCCAACTGTCAGAGCTCCATGTTTATCTTTAAACCAGCCTGAAGTTCCTCTTCTCCACATTCTTCATCTAATGTTCCACCTTAAACACTGCAGCTCGTACAGACGCCAGAATGGAACCACAGCAGCGTTTAAGGTGGAGCGGAGAATTCCCAAAACCAGCTGCTGAACTTCCAACATCTTTAACAGAATCCTGAACAACTTTAACTCTGCAGTCTGTACGTTTCACTCCGGACAGTTTCTCCAACACTCGGACACCATGGAGCAGCTTCAGCTCAGCGTTCAACACTGAAGAGACTGAAGAGACGAGCAGCTCCACCTTTATTAGCACCACAACCTCCAACAGTGACTGGAAGTAGCAGCCATGCTGTGTGAGTGGATCACTGTGTGCTGGTTGAAGCAGATCATCTATGTCTAGGATCAGAACTGAAGTTTTTTAGACTTATTAAATCTATTAAAGTAACAAGAGTATCAGTCAGTGCCGGAAAGTCTCAGACCCGGACGTGGCGGTTGATAGATCACAGCTTATGGAGGGGATTACTAGCCTCAGCCACACTGTAGCTCCTATTTTTACTTGTACGTCATGCGGTAGCATCAATTCATCTATTCATATGTTTATTTACACCTTTCATGTTTCGCAGTGATGCGAAATCCTGTTAAGGTTCTTCTGTCTTGCGACCCAACGGGGAAGCAAATACAGTGGCTTCCGAATCCAAAAGCTAAACCTGGATGTTATTACAGCCCCCACCTTTAAACAAAACCACCCATTGCCTGGGCTGTCCATGTGAGTAAAACCCGGCCGGATAAGCGTATAGATTTAATTGCGAAGGCAGTGAAATGGGCGATAAAGAAAGCCTTAATGTATATTTCAGTGCCCCCGCTGGAAGGCGTCGGCGCGGACCCTCGACGCGATGTGACAGGCGTCGCTGAATCAGGGAACGACATGGCCGTGCCTGGAAGCCATGGTGTGGGGGAGCGGTGTTGTAATTGCCTGCAAACGTGGGCCTTTAAAGCCCAGCGCTGCAGATTAGCGCCGTTTCTCAGCTCGCTTCCTGAGCTCATGTTAAAGGGCCCATCTAAC